>JAGMWT010000005.1:1800000-2261086 GCA_020744415.1 Dendryphion nanum | reverse complement strand
ATAAATTAGGCTAGTAATATGCTAGACTATTTAAAGTTATCTGCTAGTAGGCAACAACACGTACAAACTTAACTTTCTATCTAAATAGAAAATACACCTAGTAATATTAATTACATATCTTAAACTATACAAGTTAAATAATGCGTATAATTAAGCTAAGCCTAAGAAGCCTAAGGCTATTAAAGATAAAAAGAATAATAATCTCTTTATAATATATAAGGTAGAAAAGCTTCTAAATAGGCAAACAACAATAGTAGGTTGCTATAAGAAAGAAAAAGTCTAATATCTAGTTAAATAAAATAGATAAGCCTAGAGTATAATTAATAGATTAACAAGATAATATAGACAACAAATAACTATAGCCTATAATTATACTTTTCCTTCTTAAGAGATTCCCTTAGTTAAACAGCAAAACGCAGAACTAACAAATAAGATTTCTTATAGCTATCCTTTAAAGAAAACAATATTTCTTTAACTACGTCTTATAAAGGAGTAATTAAACTCTATAAAGAGACTATTAAACGCAACACTACTAAATGTAGCAAAGGAAGACTACGCAAACAGTAGATAACTACTACTATAAAGCAAAACATTACTAGCTCTAGGAAGATGCCTAAAGCTTTAACAGCTTTGCTCTTTAATTAATTATTCTAATTTTAGAGTTTTAGCGTTTTCCTATCTAATATTGCATATAAAACAGACTTTCCTGCTATTAATTTAATAGAATAACTTATTACTACGCTAAGACTAACACACAACTTGCTTCTATTTATATAATAATTATTTTATTATTCTTTTTCTAATATTTAGTACTATATAGATAATACAAGTAAAGCTAAACACCTTAGGCAACTCTAAGAAGGCAAGCATCTCTTAGAGGACCTCTAAAACACATACAAAGCATAGCTCTACAAAATAAGCAATTAGGCGCACAAAGAATTTAAAGCTGCCTACCTAGACTAACTAAGAGATTATTTATTTAAGGCTAACTTAAAAGATTCTTAGAAGCCTTAAAAGTTTGCTTATAGCTATATAAAAGACAATACTTTCTAGACAATTACTATACCTACTATAGGAGAATATAGCAAACTTATAGTTTAAAGAGTTATTCTTTTTACTTACTTACTAAGGCATAGAAGTAGAATATTATTATCTATAAGCCTATAAATAAAAAGAATTAAGGCTAAGAAGACTTCTTGCCTTATTTTTATTCTAATTTACTATTTAGCTAGACTATTTACCCCTAGCGTCTATCTAATTGTCTAATAATATTATAAGTTAGCTTATCTATATAAACATTTGCGTAAAAATAGCAAGTAACATTTTAGGCAATTAATAGCCTCTAGATTTTAATAGCAAAGAAGGTATTTTATGTAATTATCTCCTAATTAGTACTCTACATATACTTATGTATAATAGCAACTAAGTTATTATATTAGCTAGTAAAGAGACTATCTTACTTTGCAGCGCCTAATATGTTAACGCGTAAAGCTATAATTACACAAAGCAGCAACGCACATAGCCTTAAACCTAAACAAGCAATAGTGTATTAAAACTATAAGTATCTAACATTATAGCCTTAGAACTAAACAAAATTAACTACTAAGCCCAATGCGCGCTTTTCCTGCTATTAACAACTAGTTAGGCATACTAAAACTAGGATAGACAATTATTTAATAAGATTAATAGCTTACCTAATAAACTTTAATAGTATAAATAGCTTGCTTATTTGTCTAATAGATTTTATTAGCTAGTAGTGCTATAAAAGCTAGGGAAAATAAAGCCTAACCCTAACTAGGGTGTGCCTAAATAGACAAATACAATACTACTATGTAATTAGCTCTATATATGCAGATTACTTATATTTAAAAGAAATTAAATCTAGTTTAAGCAATTAAAGAAGGCTTTCTCTAACTACTCTAAGCTAGCTAGTATCCTCTAACAAATGCACAACGCGCAAATCTTTAGAGGACTCCTATAGAATAATTACAAAATTATCTACCCTTACGCTATAAAGCAAAAGAGCATTAATACATAGTTCTAAAATAATAAATATATAGCAAATTAGGTAGCTAAATCTAAAGATGCTAAACGCTAGAACATAGCCTACGCTATGCTTACTACAGCTAGAGTTAACTAAAAAGAAGACAATATTAAATTAGGCAAACAATTATTAGAAATAGACATTAACAAGAATTATAAATAAGTAGAGTTAAAAAAAGAACCCTCTCTTTAGCAATATATTAATATAGCTACTAGGAATAACAACATCCCTAATACGCTAGCTAAGGCAATTAACTAACTAATTAGCGCTGTCTATTGCGTAGAGAACGCAACTACGCGCTTGTTTGCCTAAGCAGTTGCATTATTATCCTTGCTTACTAAAATCTATATACAATCTTTAATAGTACTTTATGTTTATATAAGGGCTAACCTAGACAGCAAATCAGCGCTTAAGCACATTAATACTTATAAAGTTTTACAAGTATAATCTTATATAAACTTCTATTTTATTTTTATTTTTTTAGGTTTAGCTTAGTTTTACTTATAGAAAAAATAACTTATTTTATAGTTATAATTTTTATAAGTAAAAACTAAGCTAAACCTAAAAAAATAAAAATAAAATAGAAGTTTATATAAGATTATACTTGTAAAACTTTATAGTTTATATACATATTACTAGTATAGATGTTAATAAACTATATATTTATAATAATTTAGCAAAACTACTAGAGCTATACTTAGGACACTAGATTAGTATTCTAGAATAGTCTAATCTAAATAGTAGCTATAAAATTAATACCTTTACTATTTATCTTATAGCAGACTCTACTCTAATCTAGTAAAGTAATAAACAACTTCTAGATAATATAGCATACTACTTAGCAAAAGAATATTTAATTTAAACTACTTAGCAGTTAGTACCTCTTATACATAACTATATAAATAAGAAAGTAAAGTAGAAAAATACTATATAAGTTAATTATATAAATAATAATATTAATAAATATACTATATAATAAGTTACTAAAAAAGAATAAGTAAGCATGTTTAGAGTTTACTTCTATAGTATAAAAAATATAGTACTTTAACTAAATAATATAGTTTTATAATAGCATAAACTATTTACTAATATAAAGAAAGTAGTAGATATTAATAAAGATAACTAAATATATATCCCTTTAGTTAGTAACTAAAAAGTAGTTAGAGTTAAGCTTACGCACTAAATTTACCTATTAGGCCTAAAAGAGCATAAGATTATTAACTAGACATTTAATAAGCTTTATAAAAATAGCAAGATAGAATAGTTAAAAAGCAATACTTTTTTTATATTCCTAGTCTTTATTATCTAGAGAAATGTTATAGTAGACAGTGTCCTTACACGCAAAAGAAGAGTAGTAATAAATATTAAAAACTAAATAAAATTAGCTAAAAAAACTTATAAAGTTTTATAAGTATAATTTTATATAAACTTCTTTTTACTTATTTTCCTATTTAGGCTTAGTATAGTTTTCTACTTATAAAAGATTATAACTATAAAAAAAGGTTACTTTTCTATTTAGATAGTATTTCCTATTCTAGTTTAGCATGTTATTAATGCTTTTATATAACTCTTATCCTTATCTCTTCTATTAAATATACGCAATATTTTGCAATACTCTAAATTCCTAGTCTCTATAGATTTAGGACTTAAAGAATAAGAAATAGGAAATAATTACTAATTATTAGGAGATAATTATTAATTATTAATTTATAATAAAGAATTAAGATAAAGGAATTAGGAATTAGGAATTAAGAAGAAGGACTTAGGACTTTATTTCTTTTATATATACTACTTTCTCTTTTCCTAGTATTTAGCTCTGTACCTAGAAAATATATTTTATTATACTAAGTTTTATTTAGTATAATAAATACTTATTTAAATAATAAATATTTATTTAAATAAGTAACCTTACTCTTATATATTGCATTTACACTTCCTCCTGATATTATTACCTCTAGTAAATAGTCTAGGTCCTAGAGAGTAGTAAGAAGACTAGAAGAAATATTATTTATTTCTTTATTCTTTATATAGTCTTAGCAAAAGTAATCAACTTGCCTATTGATTAACTCGCCTGTAGGGTATGTTATATATAAATATAGTATTAAATCTTTAAAAAATCACATAACCACAACTACTTAATAATAATTTATAAAAATTTAAATATAGTATTGCATACCTATAATAAGAGATTCTGCTAGATTAGAATTTAAAAAAATAGTATAGTAGTAGAGTAATTTAGCTCTATACTTTGTTTATTATATTAGCTATATTTATTAGAGCTAACTATTCTATTCTTTTTATACTATGTAAAGTTTTATAAGTATAATCTTATATAAACTTCTTTTTTATTTTTATTTTCTTATTTAGGTTTAGCTTAGTTTTTACTTATAAAAATTATAACTATAAAATAAGTTATTTTTTCTATTTAGATAGTATTTCTTATTCTAGTATAACATGTTATTAATGCGTTTATGTAACTCTTATTCTTATCTCTCCTATCAAACATACGCAATATTTTGTAATACTTCTAATTTCTAATCTCTATAGATTTAGGAATTAAAAGCTAGGAAATAGGAGATAATTATTAATTATTAAATAATAATTATTAATTATCTATTAATAATAAGGAATTAAGATAAAGGAATTAGGAATTAGGAATTAAGAAAAAGGACTTAGGACTTTATTTCTTTTATATAAACTACTTTTCTCTTTCCTAGTATTTAGTTCTTTACCTAGAAAATATATTTTATTCTACTAAGCTTTGTTTCTTAGTATAATAAATGCTTATTTAAATAATAATAATTATTTAAAATAAGTAACCTTACTTTTATATATTGCATTTACACTTCCCCCTGATATTACTACCTCTAGTAAAATATTCTAGGTCCTAGAGAGTAGTAAGAAGACTAGAAGAAATATTATTTATTTCTATATTCTTTACAGATAGTAATAAGCTATATTAGAAAACTCTACTCTATACTAAAGCTTAATAGTAGAATTACTAGTTTCTAATCTATTAAATTACTTAAAAAAGTCTATATATTAATCTTTATATACATGTAAAAAGCTTTATTTAATTATATATATATATTTTATAAAAAAGTAGCTTATTAATTAGAGAATATCTTTTATATAGCTAAAATTTAATAGAGTAAAGATATATAGCAATTACTAGTGTACTATTTTTTCTAGCACCTATATAGCTATCTAGCTTATAGTATTATGCTAGCTAGTTACTAAGATTTTTTTCTTTATATAACTAAGTTTCTTAAGTATAGTTTTTTTATTTGCTACTACTTAGGCTCTTTAGCTTTTATTACTAGTTTATTTTATAGCTTACTTTAGTTTCCTATAGTCTCTAGCAAAGTGTCTTAGTATCCTATAGTTAAAATAAGCTTTCTTTTTCTAAAGCTTTTTTTTTTCTTAAAGTTACACTAGCTTTTTCTTTTATAATTAGTACTAATATATATATCTTTTATAAGTTATAGTCTATAGTAGTTTCTTTACTTATATAGTTAGTTTCTTTATAGTTAAAAAGCTAACTAATTTTTATTTTTTTATATTTATAAGTATAATTTATTATTAATATATATAGCTTAGTTAATAAGTCCTCTAAAAGTATCTAGTTTATTAATTTAAATAAGTTTATAGTAGAGGTTATTTTTTAATCTTTTCTAATATTTTACTATAAAAGTAGTATTATTCTATTAGACTTAAAAAGCTAGCTATTTAAATTTAGAAGTATATATAGAAGTAGACTTAGTTTATCTAAGCTTATTTAGTTTCTAAGTTACTATTTATTTTATATTAATATCTCTAAAAGTTTACTTAAGTTTAGCTTTAAAGTACTAGTAGTTAGTAAATAGTAGCTAAGTTTTTTAACTTCTTTAGTTTTTTAAAAGCTAAAACTATTTTTTTATATAGTTTTAGAACTATATAAGTAGTTTCTTTTTAAAGTATAATAAAATAAAAAATACTTTTACTACTTTATTTATTAGTTAGTTTTACTAAGTAGCTATATAAATTACTATATTTCTAAGAAAACTCTTAAGCTTAGATTAGTATTTATTAAATTTCTATGCTAGTAATAGCTTAATTAGCTTAGATTAGTACTTAGCTACTTAATTTATTAAGTTATCTATTTTTTTTTTACTATAATTATAAATTCTTTAGCTTTTTTATATTTTTCTTTAAGCTACTTAAACTCTATAGCCTAAGTACTATCTATATTTAAGCTAGATTTATATCTAATAAAAGTATTACTTTCTTAAAAGTATTAGCTACTATACTATTATTATTATTATAAGACTAGTAGTTAAAGTATAAAACTTTAAGTTCTAAGTTAAGAAAGTAATATAAAAGTAAAATAGTATAGTAAAGTTAGTAAGTTAAAATATATTCTATATCTAAATATTAGAATAAAGTATAATTAGTACTAATAAATTAAAAGTTTTTTAAAGTAATAATTAATTTAACTATAAAAACTAATTATATAAAAGACTTATAGATTTATATATTAGTTTAAAGAATACTAGTATAGTTTAGTTATTTAATAATAATAAAAAAAGTAATTTATACTATAAGGACTATAAAGCACTACTTTATAATTTATAAACTTAGATTATAAAGTACTAATCTATAATTTATAAATCTAAATTATAAATTAGTTATATATTTATATTATATTTAGCTTTGTCTTTTCTTATATAGAAGTCCTTGTTTCTATAAGCCTTGCTTCTTAATAAATTAGGTTCTATAGAGTTAAACTAAGGTTCTATGTCTTTGTAAAGAACTATATTTATAATAATTAAATAACTAATTTCTAAGAGAAGCTTTTTATAAAGTAGTATACTAGAGCTAAATCTTTACTTATATAAATACTTTATTAATATCTTTATATTATTTAATATAGTAATTAATACTATTAGTAAGTTTTATACTTTTATTATTATTTAAATTATTAAAAAAAAGCTTCTACTAAATTATATAAAGTATATCTATTTTATAAGAAACTATTTTACTTTACTATAAATACTTTTTATTAGAAACTTTTAATACTAAGTTTGCTATTATCTCTATTACTTTATTCTTTAGTATATAAAGTAAAAAAAAGTTACTATTAAAGCTATTACTTTTTTTTAGAGTTTTTATTTTATTTATATAAATAGTATATATAAATTCTATTTTATATACTAAAGACTTAAGTAGTAGAAGTAGTAATAATAGTAATAATAGTAATAATAATAAAATAACTTTAATAAGCATAAGTGCTGCTAAAGGTATTACTAAAGGCTGTTTTTTTAAGTTTATTAAGTTAAAAGCTTATAGTCTTATAAACTACTTTCTTTTTAAGCTTTTTTACTAATTTCTTTTTAGTTATAAAAGCTTTTTTTAATACTACTACTTTTTTTAGCATTAGTTTAAGTTCTATACTTATTATTAAGTATATTATTTAATTACTTATTATTATTAATTACTAGCTTATAAATTAGTATTATAGTATTAAAAAGATTACTTTTCTAACTTTAATTTACTTATAAGTAATAGCAAGCTATATAAGCTATAGCACAAGCTAAAGCACAAGCTAAAGCACAAGCTAATATATACAAGGTTTTTAAATTTTACTTTTCTATAGGCAATTAAGTAAGCAGCAAAAAATAAGCAAACCCTTGGTGTAACTGCACTGATTATCGGGTGTGATAGATCGTACTGCAGGCGCTTGCGCTGACCGCCAAGCCTCCGTCGGCGTCGCAGCGCCCCGTTATTGAAATCAGCCAATTCTGTGCCAAATTTTGGCTTCCTCCATCTTGTCAACTACTGTTGAAGACCAGAGCATATGCCATGGTTCTCACACGTCACATGCTCCTTATCTATTCCATAGCTCAGTCCTCTTTCAGTTTCCTCTACCCGGCCTGCGCGTCAAAAGACACCGTAATAGCTAGCGACTAAATCATGACCGCCCGGCTCCCACACCCAATTACAGCCCCAATCCCTCGATACCACTCCAAGACAGCGTATTCTATCCCGTTGGACCAAGTGGACGCCATTTTTTGTGCTAGCGCCTATCACCGGAAGGATTTTGATCGCGCAGTCATATGGTTCCCACCTCGCACACACAGCAAAAGCGTAACGTCCGGCTTATCTACCTTCCGCGAACCGACGACATCACTCGGAGAGCTTGACAGACTTCCTCTCGAGCTTATCAACGAAATTTGTCTGCAACTAGATATTACGTCAATATTCTACTTGCGCCAGACCAACACTCGAGCGCGGCATGTGATCAATGCACTCCACGAATATCAGATCGTTACTACACACGCCCTCAACCCCTTCTGTGCGCTACTGCGAACACGATCGGCCTCGCGCGTCATGTTAATAGATTTCTACCGCCTTCTCTGCACGCAGATCTGCTCACTCTGTAATACCCACTTTGGCGATCTTGTCTACTTACCTACTTGGCTCAGATGTTGCTCGCATTGTGTTCGGAGCGGTGATCCTAAGGTCTGCACCGTGACTCTTGCCAACGTCAAGCGAGTTCTCCACCTGTCAAAAAAATCACTCGCAAAGCTTCCAGCACTCACAACACTTCCAGGGATATATACTATGGATGAGCGACCACGTTCGAGTCGAATAACTATTGTTCCTACTCAGTCCGCTGTGTCAGCTTTCAGCGAGGAAAATGGTGGGGCTAGGCCAGCCCAAGACATGGTAGATAAACTCTACGTACAACCTATCCTTACTTTTATGGCCTGCTGTGCGTTGCCCAGCTACAATCTGCAAACTAATCAGATTGAAAGCGGAATATCTTGCGCTGGCTGTCAACTTGCTTTGCAGGATGGCATCAGCACTGGAACAGGAGATTGGGCTAGTGATGTTCGCGATATGGTGTACTCACGTAGCGGGTTTCTAGAACACTTTGTATGGTGTGAACAAGCACAGGTTTTGTGGCTAGATAGCAATGATGGAACAGTCGAACCTTCTAAGTTGCCTTATAGCTGCAAGAAAGGTGGCTACTTTAAGCTACGAGAATAAAATTTAGTTTACATTACGCATAGTGTTCTTAATTAGAAGGTTAATCTATAGATATACTTTGTTAGCATTAATCTTGGTTATATGTACCTAGCTGTTATAACTAAAGGAAACGCGAGGCTTACTAAGGAGTCGGGTTGGTTCTTAAAAATGGTCGGCAAATAAGACCCTAGGGGTTTAGTATTTTGCTACGAAGCAGGTGAGGTCTAAGAGACTAGGTTGACAATAACTAAGTTATAAGATAGAAAATCAAGTCAAACACAACATGCCCTAAGGGCCTGTCGCTATTGCTATATACTAGGCTAGTTTCAACATTTATGTAAGACTTACATAGATCTTAGTGTGAGACTACGTGCTAAGTCGTGAGACTCGTGAGACTCGTGGCCTGTCACGCAATCGATGGCTTGTCGAATAATCGACAGGAACCTTCCGAAGCTCCAAACCATATAAGATAGGTTCCCCCCTCAGGTGGTGATTTTTCCTTGATTCGTAACACTAGCTTCTATTCATTAATTTTCGCGAAGGAGAAACGATTACTAGATAGTGTTATTAGAAAGGTAAAGATAATATTTCTAAAGGCGTAATCAACTTGACTGAGTTGACTTTTAGTAATTAACTTGACTAATTAGCTAATCTAGCTTAGTTGTTGCAGAGTCTATATGAGGCGTTCTCTATGATAGACTGAGGCCTAATCAGTAGCTCCACCATGATATTTCAGTATCATGACTGCGCGCGCTGCACGGGACACGCAAGGAACGCTCAGACCAAACCCTTGAACTCAATACATATGTTTTCCGATCCGAGCCCAGACATAACTTAAGCTTAGGCGTTTGTTGCTCCACTCTCTATCAATACTATCTTATTATACCCGTGCTATTGCTCCTCGAGTGTAGTTTTATGATTACCGGAAACAACTGGTGGAAAGGGTAAGTATGGTATGAGAGGCGTACGACAATGCTGCGCTCAGACTAACCAATATAATCTTGATAACGTGATGTAACATCTGGCTAAGACTGAACTATCTGCAGAAAGCAAAGTCATCTCTAGGCAGCAGGGCATTCTTTATAAGTACACAAACTTCACGATGAACCCGAACAGCTCATCGTGTTCAACTTGCTATTCTACTCTAAGCTACTCTTTTAGAACCTCGGTCTACTGTGTAGCGCAATCCTAGTGTATCCTGTACACTTGGTCATCCCTAAAACACTACAGATCTCATGCCTATAACTGCTAGCCCCTGCCTATGAGAGTAGTAGGATTTTGCCTACAACCCTTTTTTCTTATAAGCATTTTCCTATAACTATTAAGTCTAGACTACTACTATTATAAGCATCTGCTTATAATACTTCTATTACTACCTAATAGCAAAATATTAGTAATATTTTATATAAAGAATAAAACTATAATAATTTACTAATTCTACGAAGGATTAGCACTAGTTCTTTTAAGTCTTATATTTTATAAAAGTAGAACCTCTACTTTTTACAAAGATTTTATAAAATAAAGGATTCCCTTTATTCTTACGCGTTAGTATCTTGACTTAATTTAGTTTATTAATTTAGGAAGTTTCTTTATAAACTTAAGAATTCTCTTGCTTTTGTAAATAGGTTCCTTTAAGAAATTTAGGCAAATATTTAGTAGATTAGGGGCTATTAAACTAAGGATCTATATCAGGACCTTGCATAGGCCTCCTAATCTTTTAGCTATTTTATAGGCAATGTCCCCCCTTACGACTTTCATAGGATAGAGATCTATAGTGAAACCAACCCAACTCCTTTATGAGCCTCGTGCTCCTTTTAGTCTTAATAGCGGCCTCTTATATTCTCCTAGCCAATTACTAGCTAAGTCTGCACTAATCGCAATACTCTTTTAGTTGAATATTAAGACATAGAAAAGGAATTTGAGGCTATCTTCTTTTTTTGTGTTATGCTATGACCTTAGGGTTTGGCTGCAATAAGGGTCCAGAATGATTTATTGAAAGTCACAGAGTGGTCTATTCGTTATCCTCATGTTCATAGAGTAATATCCCTCCTCTGCTATGCTGCTTCCTTCACTCATTTGGTGCATCTCATCTGGCAGCAGCGGCGCCGCTGCTCTAATCTCATATACTGGCTAGGCTTCGCCCAGCCCTTTTACATCTTGTATATTTATACATGCGCCCCCACCAACTTGTCCTTATGATCTCTAAGCCTCATTACCATCCTGATCGTAATATTTAACTGGAGCAGTGGGCTTAGCTAGGTGCTTAGAGCAGTAGTTAGTCGAATCCTTGCCGAACCTTTTTAGTATTGGTTGGCACTTGACGTTAGTCCCTTGCCGCTCAGCACACTGTTCGAACTCCATCTCCTTCCTGCAGTTGCACGTATACTGAATGTAGTAGGACGTGCACATCGTGGACTATCTGCGCTTGTGTTAGTTTCTTTCATGCATAAATTCAAAGAAATTGAGATGCCCACCACTGAGGTTTCAAACAGAGCTAGTTACAAATAGGTTCGGACGATAGTGGTGAGAATGTACACTCCGGAAGCTGAATGAGAATGAGTGTTGTGGTAGTTGAGACAGAAAAAGGATAATGAACTGCGTAGTATAGGAATTCAAAGATAGATAGTAATGATGTATGTAGATAGAAGATGGTCTACCATAAGACTCTAGAGACAGAAATTTCCTCCTTTTATAGATATCGAATCTTTTTCTTATCTTTTTATTTCATACTTCGTTCCCTAGAACAAAGATTCACGGCAAGAGCTACTATACAACGAGAGCCAGTTATATTATAAGCGCCACGGAATTCGCTGCATATCAGCCTTCGGCTAACTGTGCCGCACGAATTCAGGGAGTAAATGTTTTATCTCGCTCTGGTGAGCTAAGCCTGAATTATTCGCGCGCGAATTTATACAAGGTTCTAATACCATACCTGTGTTAAATGGCCTTCCCGTTTAGAGTGGATCAGGCGTTGACATTTCGTTATTGGGGTGTGTTGGAAGGAGTGAATATTCTACCGATACCTCGCACATGATCGCGTGTACTTAGCGTCTGGGCAGCCTCGGAGAGCCTCATATATGCTATGACTTCTATAATAAACACACAACAATGCCCTTAACTTGATTGTTTCATCAAAGTGCCCACGGGCCTGGTTACCTAGATCCTGATTCCCATGTGTCATTGCGGCACAGAACCTACCATCTTGTCATCTTATTCATCATACAGTCTAGCAACTTGTACCCTACTCGTGATTTCGATTAGCGCCGCTGTTACACACTAGTGCAGTCCTGTAAAATCCTTAGCCAATAGCTGGCAAGGCCTAAACTCCTTGACACTTGGGTGTATACGCGCTGTGTGGCCATTGTGTAAGCTAGAATTCATTGGCTTAGAAGTCTGCAGGAGCTTTTACTATAGTATTGAATCGTTTTCTTCTTATATCCTTCCCAAGTCTCAACGGGCACATTTCCACGTCGTCCGCTAGAACCTCAGTCTCTCAAACATTCCTGCCTCACCAACTCCATCATATAATGCCACCCAATCAAGAATCACTGGTCCCTTCGATAATCTCGATGGAAATCGACGACGACAACGAAAACGAGAGTGAGTACCGGCTTAGGATTGGCAACAAAGTCAAGTACCTCAAAGTCGCAGCCGCTACGTTTGACAGAGCCACGCTTTCCTTTCCGCTAGCGCATTTGCCCCCATTGCCGTACGAAGACGACAACTGGACAGTCGCATATCTATCTCGTGACGTCGAGTCTGGCAAACTGAAAACATTGTTATCGGGACAACAAATTGCAGGTGTTGAAAACGTTTGGCATAGCGTCAGGGTCGACGTCCTTAACTTAAGAAGGGTCGAGCGGTTGACGGCCGTGACTTTTGAGGCTACAGTATGCGAATCAACAACTTTAACGACGCCCCTACTGCCGAATACAGTAGTCGCGAAAATCGCACGGTTTGAATGGGAGGTTCCCCGCATCGAGCGGGAGACCCGGGCGTACCAATTACTGCAACAGCTCGAGTCAGACCTCGCCCCGCGTTTCTTGGGACATATCCACGAGGGAGGCCGTGTGATGGGCTTCATACTCGAGAAGCTGGAGGACAGGAGAAATGCGTCAGTTGGGGACCTGAGCAAATGTGAACTAGTGTTGAGGAAATTTCACAGCTTTGGTTTTTTACACGGTGACGTAAATCGGTACAACTTTCTTATTGGGAAGGACGGAGTCAAACTCATTGACTTTGAGCGCTTTGAGGAAGGTTCTACAGAAAATTCGAGAACAAGGGAAATGCAGAGCCTGCGAGCAGAGTTTGTCGACCAGTCTGGTAGGGGCGCGGGATTTGTTTCCAGTAGCTAGGATCTTTGTAGATGGATTAAATGAACATCTTCTATCTTCTAGTGGTTATATAAAAACATTTGCTATTACTACTGCAAACAAGCATGAACAAATAAAGAGTGTTTAGTTGTCTACAAAAGAGCATTTGTTTTTACTATATATTACTAAAACAAAAGTCACACTAGTTTATAATTTATTAAGTATTAAGTATAAAGTATTATTATTAATATAGTCTTTACTAGCTTCCTTTAGAGTAGCTACTTTGCTTTATAAAAATTATATTATAGCATATTTAATTCATTAGTACTTTATTTATTCTTAAAAAATATAAAAATATAAAAATAATAAAGTTATATAGTACTTCTAATAAATTCCTAGTTATACATATATAATTATATTCTAAAGCAATTGAAAATTAGTTTTATACTTAAAAAGCTATTTTATAGCTTTATGTATAAATACATTAAATAAGAATTCTAAAAGCTAAGTGTAAGGCCTCGTTGTCAGTGTGGCCCATATTGGCCTACTGTGGCGCTCCAGGTGACGGACTCTAGTCAGGTGACCCAGTCCTTGGCTAGACTAGTCATCCAAGTCTATATCCCCTCGGATCGCTGCATGTTAGAGACATCAGCGATTCGTCTATCCTTAGAGGGTACCAATGCTATCTTATTGCAGTCTCTCTACTGCTTGTTTGTTGTTGTGAACATTACGCATCTTCGTGACTATCTAAGGCCTCTTTGTAGACCTTGTGACCCTTTACACTGAGAAAAAGCTAGCTAATCTTCTAAATCAAGCTACTATTTATATATTAATCTTTAGACAGTTGCATTATCATCTGATGTACAAGGATTATATATGTATTTAATCCCCTGCTGCGTCCCATTTACTTATTCTACATATTATTGCTCTCAGCACAAGAACTAGTGCCTTTAGAGTAGTCCGTTCCTGATCATCCTACATTTGAAACACACAAGCTAATAAGTGGGGGTCCAATTCCTTCAGCATGTCTTACTTACAAGGCAGCCTGCATAGTTTGATTGGTAGGTTACTTTCCCTTTCGATTTTAAGTACAGGGTGCGGGCCGTAATTCTGTTTCAGATTTGACTGGACGCGATCATCTCTCGCACGAAAGATATTGACCTCTTCTCCGCATCTTGAATAAAAGCCTAGCCTGTTGGGTTTCTAATTGCGACTAGTTTTCTCTATGTGTGTGTTTTTCTTGTTTGTGATCATGGCTAAATTTTTACTTTACTTATCCTCTTACGTTTCATTTTTACAATGCGCTGGCGCATTTCCACCTTTCGACTATGAAGGCGCTGCTCTGAAGGGAACTAGAGGGAACGCCGGTCTCTTCGATCTTCCTGAGCATCCGCTCAAATTCCAGTCCTTTTATCCGCAGTTGCAGGAAGTACTATACGAGGTATCGACAGGACCATGTTTTGTAAGTCTTCAGGCATACGAGGGCAATCTGACTACGCGCAGAGAGGTAAGTTGAGTCGGGAGGAAAGTGTGATATAGCAGGACCGCACTGACCAAAGACCTGTCTGTAGCTGACGAAATATAGTGGTGTGGGCAACTACTGCTATCTCCAGAATCACTGCATTCTCTCAACACTCTATTAGCCTGTTCGATAAACTTCCAACGCGTTGGATGATGGACCCTAGCGTTGGACTTTCCTTTTCCGTGCCTTAGTTATGCTATAAATTATCTAATGTTTACATGTTTTTATCTAACGCGTTTGCTAGACTCTATATAGTAACGTTGGATCAATCACATAAAAGACTTTGACAGAAAACACATCTCGGGTCCCCACTATAGACTATTAGTTCACCCATCTTCTCTTTCTCTCTCTCTCTTTCTCTCTCTCTCCCTCTCTCTCCCTCCATGGAAATGGAGATGGAGAGAGACGGAGATGAGATGGAGAGAGATAGAGATGCAGTTACATCTCCTAGAGCTCATCTTCAAGGTGCTCAAATAGGTGCTCCATCTCCTAGAGCTCGTCTTCGGGGTGCTCGAATAGGTGCTCAAATCGTCCAACGTTTTCAGACCCCTCCAAATTTTTTTGTTGAAGAAAATCGTCCAACGGTCCAACGCGTTAGAGAAATAGAGGCCTCTAATAAGTGTAGAAAAGCAAGTATTTTTTTATTTTTTTAAATATTCTAACAGAGGGCAAATCATCCAACGCGCGTTGGAGTATGGCGAACACTAGAGCGTTGGACCCCGTTGGACTTAGCGTTGGAAGTTTATCGAACAGGCTATATTAGTCGTCTAAGGCGAACATGGCAGCCGCTTCTGTGTTACTCGGTCTCACGCCCACCATCCTAGCCAGCTTGGGTCCTACAATCGCAGAAATAGCGCTGCTCTCCTCACGAAGGCCTTTACTGTCGCTGCTACTATCCATGGGTGCTCCAGTCACCTACTCATCACGCTTCCTTCAATTTGATAACCCCGTTGATCTCCTGCGTCGTCCAGAACAAACCGGTATCCTGAAAATGTAACGTAAGGCTTTGCGGTTTGCCATTGCAATATCCCTCTTTCAATATGTCTTCGCTATGTTAGCAATTATAAACCTGATTGCGATATCAGTCGAGCTGGGACGGAAAACAGTTGTTAGCTGGAGGTGTTCTATTTCATGGTTGCCGATTATGTGGGCCATAACACCCATCGCTTGTTATGCCCCAGCGGTCTTGAGTTTTGAACTGTATCGAAGAAAAGTCACATGCCCGGATAAGGCAGAGGACTTATCCTTGCGTCGCGCAGTACGATGTGAATTTACTATCTCTGCGAACAACACAGACACTATGCCTATAGCCGAGGTGTCCAAACAAGTGCATCCAGGGGTTTGGAGCATTATCCTCCAAAGTACGTCGTCACTTTTTGTAATCCTGCAGATTGTCTTTGGGACGGCAGTGTTCTCGTCACTACTGTATATTGGGGTTGAGGACGCGACTTTACTTCTGTTGAGGTATGCGACCTCGGCATTTTTATGCAGGTTGATTATGTATCTGGAACTAGAGGGAATGATTCTGGTGGCAAGGTATCAAGGGAGAAACTGTCATAATGATGGAGATTAAGACCTATATGAAAATTCGATGCAATATATATTGGACGAGTAATAAATAGAAAGAAGATAACTTTCGCTTGTATGATGTGATCCTTCGAAACGTTTAGAAACAGAAGCTTGGCTATTCCTCGCCTATTGAAACATTGATAACGGTGAGGAGAAATAGAAGGAAACGATAGTTTTCAAATCGAGTTAGGTGGATTTCAAACTCTTTCCATTGGCCCTTAACCTAAACATGTCAATGGGAAAGCTCATTGAAAAATATCAAGACTACTGAGGTGGTTGCTCTCGAAATCCTTACCTAAGTCCCTTCGAGAAGTTTGTTCAGATCTCCATCCAAAATCACAGTGACCTTCTCGCAGACGCCTGGATCACATACCTCCTCGTAGGCCTGTTGTAATAGAATTTAGTTTTAGTCTATCTTAACTAGTAATTACAACCTACAATTAGCTTTCCAGGCTTGTTTGTGCAGTCTTCTTTTAGAGGAATACGTCGAATAACAGACTCAGCGAATGAATCTGGGCCCCAGTTGAAAACAGTTGGTGCTAACGGTGCAGAACGTTGGAACTCGTATAGATTATCTTTAAGTGTTATAATTAGAGGAGAAGATTAATAATTTTGTGTCTTAAAATACCTTCAAACCTTCTTGTAGCAGTAGCATTTGCATAAGCTCGAAGTCCTATTCCCTGTGCGCTAACATCCCACCGTGTGCCTTTCATCCGATCAACAATGTTAGAGACTGGCTGTTCTGGACCTTGGAATAGAACTAAATAGTGAGACAATGTTTATAAAGCTATTTAACGTTAGGATTAACATACCTCGAACATTGTAGCCTGCTTTCACAAGGCTGCTAATGCCCCTTCTCAAACGAGGGTCAACTTCATGAGGATCGAGTCCTTGCGCAATGACATAAGGGTGATATGCAGTAAAGCCACTATTAGACTATTAAATTCTCCTGTTTTTGAAGCTTTTTACAGTATATACGTACGTGTAAAAAACATTTACTTCGCCGCAACTAACATCTATTGGAAAGTTAGGGTACGGAGGGGTCAGTAAAGCCGAAGTAATTGTAACAAGAAAAAACACAGGGAAAAGGTTGGCAAGAATCATTGTTTCAGATTTGTTCAGAATCAGAAAGGGCGAAGGGGATGTAGTTTTGTTTGCCACTGAAGACTTCAAATAATATTGGGAGTCAGAGTGTAGGATGTACGACTGTCTTATATAGTGCTGCTAGTTCACAGAATCAGACTTACATAGTAACTAACGCTATGCCATCAATGTCGGTAGTTGTGTGTCGTAATCCTCCGTTCTCGAAGAGTAAGCAGTAACTGAAAAGGGAAGAGGCGAAGACATTCACCTCCGGCAGCTCCTTCACGCCGCGTATTTCTGACTTGTTACCCTTGCTGGCGTCCTTGCCCACCATGTCAAATGTTGGCATCGAAATTTCTTGACAGAAGGAATACACTTTAATCAAACGCACTGATATGCCTCAGTGATTATTTCCAGATGAAATCATCCAATAATTAGATTCCACACGTACCTTGATGTAACGGTATCTGATCGTGCCCCAGGGTGTTGTTTTATCAAGCAGTGCAACATCTTCATAATGAACAATCGCGAAGACGACGCGCGGGTGGGTAAGAGACCGTAAATGCATGCGTCAGATACTCGGGTTAGATTGAGCTGTGGAATTTAGATCAGCTCCATTTCCAGTATTGCGCCATTGGTAAAAATATGCTTAAAGCTTTGATTAAGATGCCTATTAACTAAGTGATGGTGTTTCAAGGTCATGCCATGCTCACTATGGGTGCTGTGCTGCTTACCCTGAATGAGAGATGATCTTCGTTGTTATCTAGCATTGCTTGCATTAGATGATGCTAGCTTATTGCGATAGCTGACGCGTCAATGGATTTTTGCCCTGTAGCTGCCTGAGTCTGGGTAGGGGACGAGGGTATACTCAATATTGGTCGTTCCGAATTTTCAAACCTTTTTCTCTACTTGTATCGTGTTTTTGGATGGTTAACCAGGATGCGAGCCTATGCCAATTTTGCGGTGAAAGACCGGAGTGACAATGACACACACCTCTCCACTCTCTCGTGATTGCGTGTTGTCAATGTCGCAGCGTATAAACTTCCCATCGTGAAATAGTTACAGGTGCAGATTCGTTCATGGTTCCCGAGTTCAGCTCGGCCTTTGATTGTTGGAGTTCGCGAACGGGCGTATTTCGTACGAATGCAAGGCCTAATTCACGTTTCAGCTCTAGTCAATCCTCTCATGCATGTGCAGACCTGCGCGGCTTGATTTATCATCGACTATACCGAGGCATTTCGTGCGACAAAACTTCGCGCGAAAAGAAGGAGATCTCTTTGGATTTAATCCTAGAATAGATAATTTTAATTGAACTAATTTCTCGGTTCCATACGACATAATTACCTATATAGCTTTAAACATGAAAAGAGAGTTAGATATGCAAGAGTGGGGATGGTCTTTTATTATTCTCCACTCTGTGAGGGTGCCAGTTAGAGGGAAATGTGTACGATCAGAGTATAACCTCTCATCTGGATTTTATGTAACAAAAAGATCAGTACAACATGTAGCTTAGTTAACTATAGAGACATGTAGTGTGTGCCGGACGCAAGTCAAATAGCCTATTCGATAACCTACTCAAGGAGATGGAGATAGAGATGGAGAGAGAGAGAAGATAAGTGAACTAACAGTCTATGGTGGGGACCTGAGCTGTGTTTTCTATCAAATCTTTTCATTTAATTAATCCAACGCGGTCTCAAGTATTCTTGTTTACAAGGGTTGTGTGTCAACGTATGGCCAACTCTGATCAGGATGTCAAATGCCAATAGCAAGTAAAGACGAGATGTTTGCTCAGTCATAATTGAATAGGAAACGGGTAATGATTATAGATTTCAATATGTAGAAAAAAGGTCAAGCAACATTTCTTACCTTACGCACAATGTAGTAAATCTATCGAAGACCACAGTTTAGTGTTCCACAGTAAGTCATAGTGTGCACGTATCTGATCTTTCCCCTTCAATCCTGAACACGACACTAGTGGACCTTCCAAACCAAACAGCATCGTTGCTGTCACATTGAATTTTTGTGATGCGGCAACGATGAACAGAGAGTTTTCATTCATCAGTGGCTACAAGGTCTCGCCTCCGGTCCTGGCTGTATTTCCGACTTAACTCCAATGCATCAGGTCTCCGTTCTTCCCACGTGCAAAGACCTCCAGCCGAAGTGGACCTAAGGGACTAAGTACTGGTGGTCCATCAATAGAACTACCAAGTGAGTGCCATGCAGTACCGGCCAGAACCCAGGACGAACCATTCCACGGCTTGTGCCAGACTGCCGAGTCTGGTCCCTGTATGATGATGTCAGGAAGGTTCGACTTTGCAGCCACAACACTGATGCTTGAGCTCCTGATAACCTGCCATTTATCCGGCTGCCATTCACCATTCGCCCAAGCCCTGTGAAAGATTGTGGAGTTCTGACCCACCCCATTTACGATAATGTCGAGCCGGCCAGGGCCCCAGCTTACCTCTCTGCCGGGTTGCTCAAAACGCTTCCACCAAGTGAACCGTAACTAGACAAACCGCTGCCATCCCAGGCTTTTGGTGTATAGCCCCGTCGACCCTGCGCACACTTACGTCCAGACGACCCAGATCCCCATGCTACAGGAGAAGGGGCACCCAAGATCTTGCCGCCCAAGGACTCTCATTACGACCATCGACGCCCATCCCACCATTTGTGCCAGAGAGCTCCGTCCGTGAATTTTGCGAAGACATCTAGCCGGCTGGCACCCCATGTTACTGCAACAGGCTTGCTATCAGCATTACCCTCGAGAGATTCCCAAACGTACTATTATAGTCTATCACACTATGCCTTAACTATGCCTTAGCTTCTTTTATCTTTCTTACTTCTCTTCTAGCTTATTATATTTAATAAAAAGTCTTAATCAAATAGTTCTTTATATATAAAATTTATGTTTCCTTTGTTTTAAATATAGCTTAGGTTTTTAAAAAGTTTAAAATTATTTAATATAAAGTATTATTATAGCTTATAATAACTATTTTTATTATTATATATTACTATAGTAGCTAGTAGTTTAGTATAAGATTATTAATTAATATATAAAGTAAATTATTAAATAATAATAATAATAATAATAGAAATATAAGTTAATTAACTAAAGTATAATAGAAATTATTATGCTAGAACTATAGAGTTTTAAATTATTATATAAGCTAATTATTTAATTAAGTAGTATGTAATTAGATAGTTATATATCTATTTAATTCTATAATTTTTAAAAAGGTTCTTTAGCATAAAGCTGTTGTTTGCCTAAAGCTAATATATTACATTAACATTATACTACCTTGAGCACAGAACAAACTTTTAGTCAAGTTTAAATAAGTTGGGTAATCAAAATCTCTCAGCTTCCTGCTTTGAAAGCTATTCGAAATTTAGAATATTTCATGTCATGTAAGTTCTCACTGACCGAAGACTGTGACCGAGTAACCGAAAAATGCCTGTTAGAGGTACCCGATCGGTAAAGGTGGAAGCCGAACTCAAGAGACCTGGCACACCACATTACATCCGAACCAATGGGCAGGCCTTGTAATCCAGATTGCGGAAGCCATCGTGGCGCCTTGCAGTGACTAAACTGAAACTATCTCATCCTACTCCCCTAATACAAGCTAGAACTCCGTCTACAGGTGTTGTTTTGTGTGACTTCCAACTTGTATGGTTTCGAACAGCGCGATGACTTAAGGGACCTACGCAAAAGGCTTCTCAACAGTTGGTGAAGGCGTTATTGTTGTTTCTCTCTTGGCCAGGGACAGTCTTTACGCTCAATCTGCATTAACTTTAGATGTGCTCCATACGATGTGCTATTTTCTTAAAGGAAGATGCAGTTGTAATCTTCTTGCTCTAACTAGCGTATCATCTCTAGTGCTGGTAGTGCTGGTAGTTCTGCTCTCCATTAACTGGAAAAGGTAATTTGTGAAAACCCGCCACCATTTGATTCTCGGCGTGATCTCGACTAAGGATAGATCGTCGCTTTTAGTATACTATTTGTGGTGTTGGCACGGGTAAGATGAAAAACACCACCCCGGAATCCAGTGATGACAACCTGCTTGCCAAATGGAGGCAATGTTAAATGATCACACTAACCATTTACGCCTGCCTGTCTCATTGTATTCCCTCTTTTTAAGATATTTTTACCGAGTGTTTGGGGGACAGAATAGCATATAAAGCATCGCATTTCATCCTCTCCAGTGGCTATCTATTAGAATTAATATATTCCTGCGATATCCTAGCCAACTATCTTCTCTACTACTCAATTCTAATATGCAAATCATGAGTAAATTCGCGATTGCCATTCAGTTCCTTGGATATGTGGCCTATGCAGCACCGACAGAGCCCTCTGCACCACCTACCCTACTTAAGTTAGGGGAGAACGGAGAAGTTTTAGAAAAACTGAGTCCGATCAATGTCACTGATGTTGGGTAAATATCTGTTGCGGTTCATTTGGCTAAGAAATCTAATGACTTTTCTTAGTGATCTCTTTCCTCGGTCTGGGAGCATTAGGGCCTACAAATGGGTTTCGGATTGCAGTGGCTCGTCAGACTGGACGTGGCAGAACGTTGGAGCTGGGTGCTACAGTTTTAATGGGAATACTGACATGTACTCTATCTATGTCAACAATCTCGGTCTCCCTGGATGCGCGGATGATTTTCACTACCCACAAATCTACTACAATTTCCACGATTTTGGATGCAATCGCGGGTGGGCTACCAAGGAGAGCACCTCAAACGGTTGTATGCACGACAGCAAACCGATCAAGTCATTTGAGATCTTTTGCGAGCATCCATAAGCGCAATTTGCAGGGTTGAGCAATGGGTCAGGGAGAAAGACATTGGCAGACAGAATGTTGTCAAAGCGTGTTGTTGTTGTTGTTGTTGTTGATAGTAAAAGACACGGTCCCTTGACAGTGTGCTGCTTAGAATACATTATCCTTCGTCAGATAGCCTCGTCAGACTCTGCTAAGATTCAGGTTAAGTTGTGAGAAAAGACTACTAACCTAATCTTTCTATTATTGTTAGGTTTGGGTGAGCGGCAACCTTATGCTGAGGGACCTTTCTAGCAATCACGTAATTAGATGATCATGTAACTATCTGATCACGTGATGCCTGATTGGGTAATTAGCTTATGTAATAGTTTAGAACTCTATAGTTCTAGCATAGTAATCTTTGCTATGCTTTATATAATTAATTTATACTTAATATATTATTATTATTTATATAATTAATAATTTTAATTTTAAAATTATTATATTTAGTAGCTACTATAGATAGTACTTATATATACTAATAATTATTTAACTATTTATTTTATATATTAGTTAATTAGACTATACTAAGCTTTAGCTACTATAATAGTATATAGTTATATTATAATCTAATATATTTCTCTTTTATAATTATATAGTTTAGTAATTAAAAGCTTTACTAATAAATTAATATACTAGTAAAATATACTTACTAAGTATAAGAGTAGCTAGTTAGATAAAGTATATATATAGAAATTTAGAAGTATTTAAGTATAAAGCCTAAATTAAAAAAAATCTTAAAAAGAAATTATAGGAAATAAAGTTTTTATAGTATACTACTATTAATTTTTATATTATAACTAAAAACTATAAACTAAAATTATTTTATAAAAATTAAATAACTTTTATATCTAATAAAAGTATATATATAATACTTATTCCTTTTAGAAACTAAATAAATAAATTCTTTTACTAAACTTACTAAAAAAACTTATTTCTATTTTTAGTTAGAATTATAGCTATAAACTTAAGAAAACTTAAAAGTAAAAGTAATACTTTTTATCTTAGTATATACTTTTTTTACTTAAGCTTAGTTTCTTTAAGTACTACTATTACTAATACTAAGCCTAAAATAAATTAAAAAAAAAAGTAAAAAAAAAAAAGAAAAACTTTATAACTTTATTAAATTAAAAGTTTATACTAGAATTTATTCTTAGTACTTATATTTAGTTTTTTTTAATATTTTTTAGTTTTAAATTTCTTTATATTTTTTACTATCTTAATTACTAGCTTTAGTAGATAAGTATAGTTTATTTTAAAGCTAGTTTTAATACTTTTTTAAATTAATATTATACTTTTTAAGCTTTTTAGTAAATAGTAACTTTATTTTTCTCTTTTATATTCTAGCTTTTAGAAATAAAAAAATACTTAGTTACTTTTAATTAAAATATTTCTTTATAGTTTTTATTTAAATAGCTAGTATAGTTACTTTTAATAGTAACTTAAGATTAGTTTCTATAGATATTAAGCTTTAGTTCTTTAATAATAAGCTAAGTTTTTTTTATTTATAATATACTCTATAAGCAAGTTAATTAATAAGTAAGTTAATTACTTTTATTAAAACTATACTAAAGTATTTCTTTATATTAATACTTTAATAATAGTAAAATATTAATATATTAAAAGAAGCTTAAGTATAGCTTATGCTTTAAGCTTTTAAATAAAATATAAATCTTTTATAGTAATATACTATAGCTATTTATAATATTCTTTAAGCTATACTAAGTAACTAATATATAAAATAACTTTTATAAGCTAATACTATACCTAACTTATAAAAGTTAAATAATAATAAAAAGTAAGTAATTATTAGTTATATACTTAAGCTAGATACGCAAGGATTTAGCTTTTAGCTTATAGATATAGCTACTATAGCTAATTCTTTATATACTAAGTATAATTTAGGCCTTATTAGTATAAACTAGCTTAGTATATTTATAAAGCATTAGCTAGAGCTTAAAGTAAAGTTTAATTATAAGTATAACTATAAAAAAGCTTTTTATAAGAATTCTAAGGTTATCTAAGGCTAGTTTAGCCTAGTAGCTAATACTAAAGCTAAGTATAGCATTTAAGATAATAATATATATAACTTTAATAAAACAAGCTTTATAATAGGCTAAATATTAATAAAAGTAGTTATTATAGCTTTAAAAAAATAAAAAAGCTAAAAATAGTCTAGCTAAGCAACTAAGAGTAGATAATAGTTATATAAAGTATTAATACTAAAGAATAAGCTATTCTACTCTTTATTATCTTTAAAGTATACTACTACTTCTTTAGCTAATATAAGAAAGAAGACTTACTTTATAATTAGGTTATTAGAGTTTTTAGTAATAGCTAGATAACTAATAAGCTTAGTTTTAAGTAGTTAAAGCACTTTAACGCGTATATAAAGGAGTATACTATTAGTTCTTACTAACTACTAGTTATTAATAGCTATAAAAGCTATAAATTAATCTAATTTTAGAAATACTATAAAGATAATAAGATTATAACTTTATATATAACGTACCCCACAGGCGAGTCAATCAACAGGCGAGTCAATTACTTTTGCCAAGACCACACTAAAGTACTCTCCCTACACTAATGCCTTAACAACAGCAGAATATTAACGCGTTAAAAGAAGCCTAGGTGCAGCTTGCGCTTTAAGCTCTTAAACAAGACGCAAATCTCTCACAGCAACGCGCTGTAGCTATCTACAACATTCCCTAAGCTACACTAAGCAACCAACACGCAGGACAACCTTCACAAGCTAATACTATGCCTAACTTACAAGGGTTAGACAATAATAAAGAGCAGGTAATTGTTAGTTATATACTTAAGCTAGATGCGCGAGGATTTAGCCCTTAGCTTGCAGATGTAGCTGCTATAGCTAATTCTCTGCGCGCTAAGTGCAATTTAGGCCCTATTAGCATAAACTAGCCTAGTACATTTATAAAGCGTTAGCTAGAGCTTAAAGTAAAGTTTAATTATAAGTATAACTATAAGAGAGCTCTCTGCAAGGATTCTAGGGTTATCCAGAGCTAGTTCAGCCTAGTAGCTAACACTAAAGCTAAGTATAGCATCTAGGATAACAACACATACAACTTTAATAAGACAGGCTTTATAATAGGCTAGATATCAACAGGAGCAGTTGTTACAGCTTTAGAGAGACAAGGAAGGCTAAAGACAGTCTAGCTAGGCAACTAGGAGTAGACAACAGTTATACAAGGCATTAATGCTAGAGGATAGGCTATTCTACCCTTTATTATCTTTAAGGCGCGCCACCACCTCTTTAGCTAGTATAAGGAGGAAGACCTGCCTTATAATTAGGTTATTAGAGTCTCTAGTAATAGCTAGACAACTAATAAGCTTAGTTTTAAGTAGTTAAAGCACTTTAACGCGCATACAAAAGAGCGTACTGTTAGTTCCTACTAACTGCTAGTTATTAATAGCTATAAGAGCCACAAATTAATCTAATTCTAGAAATACTACAAAGATAACAAGATTATAACTTTGTGTATGCCTACTTACTTATTACACCTTCTATAGCTACTTAATATAAGCTGTTTTGCCCCTTTAAAGATAGCGTATAGGCGCTAAGCTAAAATGCTTATGCGCAACTAGATTAACTACTTTATAAAAACTAAGTTTCTACTATACTTTAAAGTAGCTTATAATATAGTATTTACTATTAGTAATATCTAAAAAAAGTTTTAAAGTATTAAATTAGTTTTTTTTAACTTAAAATAAGTTATAATAGCTTTTAATATAAAGCTTTAGACTTTATTACTACTACTTTTTATTACTAATAATATAGCTTAGTAGTTATAAACTTTTAGTAATACTTTAAAACTTATATTATAATTAATATTTATAAAAATAAGAATTTATATATATATAAATAGCTCTTTAATATTTATTATTAAAGTATTTAAAAAAGTATTAAAGAAAGCTATAATTATTATATATAAGCTAGTTTTAGCTTAATAAAAAATTAGTAAGCTTTAAGTAGCTAATAAAGCTACTATATAATAAAAATTATATTAAAAAAAGTAAATTTAAAAAAAGTAAATTTAAAAAAAAAACTCTTTAGTAGTTTAAGATAGCTAGTAACTAGTAGCTCTAAAAGAGTCTAAAGCTTATAGTAATAAAAAAAGTATAAAAAAAAAGCAAAGGCTAAAAGTAATAAGCTTACTAAAAGGTGCTATAAAAACTATAATAAGAGTAGATATAATTTATATACTTATTAGAAATAAGTATTTATAGCTAGATTTTAGCTATAAATATTATTAATTATAATATTTCTTTATTTATACTATTAGTATAAGGCCTTGTTGTTAGTGTGGCCCATATCAGCACACTATAGTGCTTTGAGTAACAGACTCTAGTTAGGTAACCTAGTTCTTAGCTAGGCTAGTTATCTAACTCTATATCCCCTTAGATTGCTGCATGTTAGAGACATTAGCAATTTGTCTATCCTTAGAGAGTACTAATGCTATCTTATTATAGTCTCTTTACTACTTATTTATTATTATAAATATTACGTATTCTTATAACTACCTAAGGCTTCTTTGTAGACTTTATAACTCTTATATTTAAATTACTCTTCTTATTATAATAGATTAATATTCTATTTATAAACTTTATAATATTAGACATAATTACTAACTACTAGGCAACACTAGGACTAACAGCATACAAGGCTTCTTAGCCTAGTGTAACTAAAGGCAATTTAGATAATATAGAATATTATATTATCTAAGATAGTTATTTAAGAGCTATTTAAAAAAAAGGCAGCTTTACTATAGATATTAGAACTCCTTTTTTATAGTTAAAGATAGAAGATAGTAAAGTACACTATAGTGTTGTAGAAGAGCAACGCAAGAACTTAGTTAACCCTAAGCACTAGCTAGTTTAGCAGAATCTTGCAGAGATTTAGGCATAGTTCTAGAGTAAAAAAAATTAAGTTAAGTTAGAATAATTAAAGAAGTTATAAGACTATTATAGGGCTAGTAATAAATTAGCGCTCTAAGAGCTAGCTCTAGGGCTAATGCTAGCTACTTAGCAAACTTTATTTATAGAACAAGCTAATCTACTATAACTTAAACCTTTTTATTATTTTAAAAAAAAAAACTATGCTAACTATAATTAGTAGTGTTGTAATGTAAAAGAGTACTTCTAAAAGAACCTAAAGCACTTTTTAAAAGAAGAATAGAAAGTGTCTTTTAGAATCTAGTATCTATCTAAATAGTATAGGCAAATCTAGGACACTTATATAGTGTTTTAGATAGAAGCAGATTAACTTTAGCTACCTAGCTAGAATAATGTAAAAGCAAAAATGCTAGACTATCTAGGATCTCTAGCTAAAAGACATAAGGCTGCGTTTTAGGCTATTAAGAATTATTATTAATGTCTTAACTAGACACCTAATAACATCTTAAACTACTTCTATCTACTATAGGTAGAGATAGGAGAGACCTAACTAGCAAGGATAGCAAATAAATATCTTGTCTCTTTATATAAAGAAGTTTGCAAGTTATTATAATACTTGTCTAATATAGACTATAAATTAATCTTAACTATTTAGCAAGTAGCAAATAAGGTTTACTAATAGCTATATAAGGATAGAATAATTAAAGCAAGGTTATATAAAGATAAGAAATAGCAATCCTTACTAACTACGCCCTTTAAGGCCCTAAAGGTAGCAAAATAGAATAATAAGTTTTAGAAGGCTAATAGAAGGGAAAAATTAAAGAAAAAAGTAGTAGACAAGGGGAAACTACTTATAAAAGACATTACTTGCTATAAGTATTATAAGAAGGGACATATATTTCTAAATTATTTAGATAAGGCAAAAGAGAATCTTAAAAAGTTAAGAAAAAGCAAGGGCTAAAGAAAATAAAGTTACTTCTTCTAGCTAAACTTTTATTAAGGAGATTAAAAGATATATTTCCTCTCTATAATGTTCTTTGTCCTATAAGAGTAGAAGGCAAAAGCCTTCTTTATAAGATAATAGCTTCTATAGAGGTAGAAGACCTAGGTCTTCTCTATAAAGCACTGTATCTAAAGCCTATAATATTCCTTACTTTATAAGTAGTAGTAGAAGAGAAGATGTTATTAGTAGTTATAGATAGTAGTGCCTAATTAAATATTATCTTAGCCTTATCTGCAAAGGAGGCTAGTCTTATAGTAGAGCTATTACCTAATTTTATAGCAAAGTCTTTAAATAGTTCTTTATTTACTATTTATAGTATAATAGTAGCAGAAGTTACTATTATTAACTCCTAGGGTAGGGAATAGGTGTAGGTAATCTCTTTTATAGTAATAGACCTATGTAGTCTGCCTATGTTTCTTAGCTTGCTCTAGATTAATTAGTTTAATCTAAAGCTTAACTTTTAAACATGTTAAATATTATTTTATAGTAAAAAGGCGTAGAGTGCGCTTAAGTATGCTAAGGTAGCCTTTAAAAACATAGAAGAGTTTAGTAAGATGCTAAAGAATAGAAAGTGTAACTTATATATCTACTCTATTGCAGAGATCCCTATAGCAGGATTATTAAGTACTAGTAATGCTTTTTTAAGATTAGAGTACGCTAATTTTAAAGATATTATAAGCAAAGATATATTATTAACTATTACTTAACATAGTAACTAGGATCTTAGTATAGAGCTTTTGCTTAGAACTTTACTACCTTATTAACTACTATATAACCTATTATTAGTTAAGCTATAGTACTTATAGAAGTATAATAATAAGTACCTTTAGCATAGCTAGATTTATTGCTCTTGTTTATTTATAAGTATACTTATACTCTTTATAAAGAAGAAGAATAACACACTATGCCTATATGTTAATTACAGAGGCCTAAACAAAGTTACTATTAAGAATTATTACTCTTTACCTCTAATTATAGAATTTTTAGATAGATTAGCATATGCTAACTATTATACTAAGCTAGATATTAGAAAGGCTTACTATTGCATCTATATTAAAGAAGGCAATAAGTAGAAAATAGCATTCTATACTAGATATAGCTATTTTAAATATTTAGTTATACTATTTAGCTTTATAAATGCGCTAGCTGCTTTCTAGGCCTATATTAACTAAACCTTAGCAAGTTTAGTTAATGTTATATGTATTATCTATTTAGATAATATTCTAGTCTTTTTTAATATAGAAAAGGAATATATAAGCTATGTTTACAAAGTTCTCTAATATTTAAAAAAAGCTAAGCTATTCTTAAATATTAGGAAGTGCAAATTCTACACTAAGGAAACTAAGTACCTAAGGTACATAATATGTCTAGAGAGTGTTAAGGTTAACTCTTTAAAGATTAAAACTATATAAGAATAGCTAATGCTATAATTAGTTTATAATATTTAGATTTTTATTAGCTTTATAAACTATTATTACTAATTTATTACTAAATTCTCCTAACTTGCGCTACTATTAACTACTTTAACCTAGAAAGGCCTAGATGCAGCCTAAGGCAGTCTAGCTTAAAGAAGGGAGAAAAGTATAAAAATCTAAATAAGTCTAGAGGTAGAGAAGGTATTTAAAAAGATTAAAGCAGCTTTCTTGCAAGTACCTATTCTAGCTTACTTTAACCCTTCTTATAGGATAAAGGTTAAGGTTAATGCTTTAGGTAGCGCAATTATAGGCATTTTGTTATAAAAGATTATAGAAGGTTAAAGAGCGCCTTAGTAGTAGCTAATAAGCTTCTTTTTATAAAAGCTTATAATAGTAGAATACAAATATAATACCTACAACAAGGAGTTACTAGTAATTAATAAGAGCTTAATACATTAGCACTATTATCTAGTAAGTATCCTATTTAAGCTGCTTATAGATTATAATAACTTATAATAGTTTATAGATAATAAGAAGCTTAGCTACTAACAAGTCTAATCTTATAAAAGACTTATAGAATTTAACTTTATAATTACTTACTAGGCTAGAAAGATTAATCTAGTAAATAGACCTTCTAAGTAGCCTAACTATATAGAAGAGTAGCATTACCTTTTTTAGACTACAAATAAAGCATATATTAAGCCCCTTTACTTAATTCTAAGTTAAACTAGTTTTTAATTAATCCTAATTGCTATAGCTATCACACGTTTAGTATAACTAATAGTGTTTAGCAAGGGACTTTCCTAAGTTAAGCATTAAAGGCAAGCTATAGACCTTATAATAGCTATTAGTAAAGAGGCAAGAGAAGATAACTTATTTAAAGAAAAACAAAGAGACAAAGCTCTAAGTATAGTATTATTATCTAGCTTAAATAGTAGCTCTAATAGTGCGTTAGAAAAAGAGCCTACTATAGAGGATTAGGTATAAACTACGCTAGAAGAACCTACAAAGGCTAAGAAAGGCACAAAGGTCCTAATTATAAGCTATAAGAAAGAGAAAGCGTTCTAGGAATATTACAATAGCCTAATAGCTAGATATTTTAGCTTTAAAAAGACTCTTAAGAAGCTATTATGCTCTTACTTTTAGAAGAGCATAAGAAAGGATATTAAAGACTATTACAAAGACTATATAAAATACAAGAGATTAGTTATAGTTAGACACTAGCTATATAGCCTACTAAACCTGCTACTACTACCTAATAGACCCTAGCAAGACATAACTATAGATTTTATTATAGAACTACTACTTTTAAAGTATTAAGGCTTAGTCTTTAACTTAATCTTAGTTATTATAAATAAATTAACTAAAATAGCTTATTATATCCTATCTTATGCTAATTAGAAGGCAAAAGACCTAGCTAAGGTTTAGATAAGAGAAATTATCTAACTACATAGAGTACCTAAGAATGTTATTTCTAACTATAGATCTACTATAAACTCTAAATATTAGAAAAGTTTTAATTATTATTTAGCAGCAAAAAGTGTCTTATCCTTAGCCTATTATCTAGAAACAGATAGCTAGATAGAGAGGCAGAACTAGACTCTAGAACAGTACCTTTATTATTTCTATTGCCTAGAACAGGACAATTAGGCGCTGTATCTCCTACTAGCAGAATTTTTGTATAATAATAGTATACATGCTACCACAGGCATTACTCCTTTCTACGCTTACTATAGAGCAAACTTAAGAGCGCTAGAATAGCCTAGACTACCCTAAAGTAGCAAAGAATTAGCTATAGCATTAGGAATTATAGCAAAAGTAATTAAACTATAGATAGAATGCAAAAGAAAGATCCTTGCTACTAATGCATACTAAAAGAAATATATAGATAAAAAGAAGAAATATATCTTATTATTAGTAAGAGACAAAGTATTTATCTCTACTAAACATATAAAATTAGAAAGACTAAAGAAAAAATTAGACTAGAAATACTTAGGACTAGAGACTATTATAGCCTAAATTAGCATAGATGCTTATAAAGTAGACCTACTAGCCCTAAAAAGAGCCTATTTAGTATTTTATATTTTACTACTTAAGCTATACACCTAGAAAGGCAGAATAGTCTCCTAAGCAGGCTCTATTATAGACATACTTTATAGTTTTAGCAATAATATATACTACATAGAGAAAGTGCTAGATAAGCGCAAATCTTTAGTAGATATATTATTATAGGTTAGACAGAGGATTATAACAATGGATCATATTTGCTAATATATACAGAATAAAAGGTTAAAGAAAGAAAGAAAAAGTTCTTCAGGGGCTCGTACGCTAAAGAACTTTTAAGCACAGGTAAGGAGAAGCAAGCATGCTAGTTACTTTCACGTCTTAGTCGCGTACAAAGCTTAGCAAGTTTGTAAGCCTTATTAAGGCGCATAGATCAGAGGCACTGCCTATAACATTATCCCCCTTCTCTCTTTTGTTTTATATATAAGGTTGTTCTTGTTTGTTTGTTTGTAGGGTTCTTCTGTTTGTATGTAGGGTTTCTGCCCTGCTTCTGCCTAGCCAAAGCATTATGCACGAATGTGTCGCAATTAGTGCTAAGAAAGGTATATAATCTTTTCTCTTCTCTCTTTCTTCTCTTTTCCTCTTTACTTCTTCTTCTTATCTCTCCTTTGTGCTGTATAGTGTCCTTGTCTATTATGAACAATCTAGCATTTAATAACAACACTATTAGGCCTAATAGGGCAGCTACTAGCTATGTAGCTGCTCATACAACTCTCCTCAGTGCTGCAGATGCCCTCCTTTAGTCTGCTCTAGTCCCAGCAGGTGGGGGTGGTGTGCAGGGTTTCAATGCCATAGGACCTAGTTAGACTGTCTATCTAAATCCTTTAGCGTACAAGGAGATTTTAATCTTTAATCTAACAATTGCTAATTATTTTTCTTAGATCTTCTGCTTTATAGTTTGCTACCTTTGTTCTATCTATTGTTATACGCTAATCTATTTGTAGAGTTCTAAGATTGCTGTTGTTGCTAATTTTCTTATCTAGGCTCTTAGGGCGTCTCTGTACAATTCTCTAAGGACTCCTATTATTACCTGTTATAACTACGTCTAAGCTACTAGTCTTCTATCTTAACGTTAATCCTACATTAAGGCTATTCTTATCTATTCCTGTAGCTAGTTTAATGTTACTCTTTGTTAGCGCTGTACTACAGCTTATAATTGTATAGGCAACTTCCTTTACTATGCTAAGTGTATCTCTCTTAGTTCCTAGTATCATAGTGCTTGTTTAAACTGCATCTATAATAATCATGCAGCTACTTGTTCTTATTAAGGCCAGGACAATTGCAAGTTATTGTACAATGACTAGTCTAATAAGATAGATTATTGTTGTTCCTAGTCTCCTTGTTCTCCTAATCATACAAAGCAGGACAACAGGGGACTTAGTAGGAGTGGTAGCTCTAGTAGTCATCCTATAATTCTAGAGTAGTGCAAGGGGGCTGCTTAAGGGTTCTTTTCTATCCTTTCTTAAGGGTGCCCTTACTAGTGCGTACAGGGGTTGTCTTCTCCTTCCACTTTAGATAGGCTTGTGTCTAAATCAAGTAGGCCTCTAGTTCTTTAGTAGTATCTTTATATCCCTTCCACTTAACTATGAATATTTGTTTTCTATTCCATACGTGTTCATCTAAGATGTCTTCTACCTCCTACTCAAGATATTCTTCATCATCTCCTTCTTCTTGTACAACAATTAGGGCTAGAGGGGTATTATTCTTTTCTTAGAAGGGCAGTAGGTCTTAAGCTACAGGTTGTAGTTAGTCTACATAGTACAACTTTGTTATCTATAGTACGTCTAGTTCTACCTAATATAGGTCTTGTACGCGTGCCACGCAGAATTGTCTATTTTTCTAGTTAAATTTCTTATTTCTCCTTGTTATTTGTACATTCTTTAGGTTTAGCTATACAAGGTCGCCTACTTAGTATTTTAGAGCTGCTTTTCTGTGCCTGTTTGCTTGTGTTTCCTGTTGTTGTTATGCGTACATTATAGATGATATTGCCTATTTAGTAGCTTGCTATATCTTTGCTACAATTGCTTCTACTCTTTCTTTCCTAAGCTTAAAGTCATCTAGTTTATTGCCTGCTCTTAGGTTCTAGTAACTAGAGAAAGGAGTGTTGTAGTAACTATGTTATAAGAAGAAAGGCGTTATGTTTGTTACTAATAATGTATAAGAGTTTAACATAAGTTCTAAGATTAGGCATAGGCTTGCCTAATTATTCTAGTTATAATTGCAGTACATCTATACAACAGTTTCTACTTCTATGTTTTTTCTTTTAGTAGCACTGTCTATTTAGGGGTAGTACACTGTTAATAGGCGTTGTTTAATCTTTAAAAGGCAGTATACTTCTCTCTATAGCAAGTATACAAACTAGGGGCCTTTATCTAATATAATTAAGTTAGGTGTTCTATAGTAACAGAATACTTCTTGTACAAATGTCCAGGCTACGTCTACTAATATAGTCTTGTTTATTAGGACAAGGATTATCCCTTTTCCTAACTAATCTGTTATTACTATTAGGCTCATACACTCTAAGCTTAGTAGGAGTTTGTTAATAAAGTTAACAGACAAGTCTTTCTAGATTTGTGTAAGAACAGGTAGTAAATGTAGGAACCTAAATTTTCCTTCTCTCTAAAGTTTGCTCTAGCAGCATAGGTTGCAGTTCTATACAAACCTCTAGACATTTTAGCTCATGCCTAGCTAATACTATTGTATTGCAATAATCTAGTAGGTCTCTTCTCTCCCTAGGTGTCTAAGAGTAGTTAATAGATAAGCATGTTAGATAATTCCTGTGCGTAATAGTTTATTATACAGTACCTATTTTCTAAGGCAAAAGCAGAGTTGTCCTTCTGTGTTAATTAAACAATCCCTAATTAAGATAGCTAATTTCTTGTCTAGGGTAGGCATTGTATAGTGTTCTTTCTTAATAGCTTCTTAGATAGCTTAATACGTGTCATCCTAAAGCGCAGCTTAGTTCTATTAGTCTTTTAATAAGTTCTCTAGGTTTAGAGGCTGTAGTAATAAGTCTAGAACTAGCAGTTTAGGTAAGGCAGGGATATGCGTAGCTACTACTATTGCTTGGTAGTCTTGTACAAGTTGTAACATTACAAATTCCCTATGTAATATGCATTTGTCCACAGGGTCCTTTAGTTAGTCCTAGTCTCTCCTTAATAAGGCGTTAGCTTGTACGTTCTCCTCTCTAGGTTAGTACTTAATTATTAGGTTAAAGCTAGTAAGTAAGATTGCCTATTGTACATGCTGTTCTAAGAGCTTCTATAACTAAGTAAAGTACTTAAGGTTCTTATAGTCTATAATTACTTTAAATCCTAATGTTAACTATAGCTTAGCGCTCTATTCCTTAAGGCATTGTATAATAGAGAGAAGTTCTTTGTTATAAATAGAGTAGTTACACTCTGCAGAGTTAAATTTCTTTAAGAAGTAAGCTACTATACATAACTTGTTGTCCTAGTTATATTGTGAGAGTGTCTTACTTATTGCCTAGCCTAAAGAGTCGCACTCTAGTATTGTACGTTTGTTAGTGTTAAATAGGACAAGGGCCTTATTAGATATAAAAGCTTCCTTTAGGGTGTTAAAGGCGCTATTAGCTTCTTGTGTCTATTTAAAGAGAACTCCTTTCTTTGTAAGCTATACAAGCAGTGCAATAATGTCTAAGAAATGTAGTATAAAGCATCTATAGAAGTTTGCAAAGCTAAGGAATCCTCTCACGCCTTGTACTGTAGTAGGAGGTTCCTACTTTATAATAGCTTCTACCTTTTTAGGGTCCATCTGTATGCCTTCCTTTGTACTAATAATAAATCCTAAGTATTTTATATGTTAGACTTTAAACTTGCATTTGTTAAGTTCTAGGTAGAGGCTAGCTTTCTTTAAACGTTCTAATACTTGTTGTACGTGTTCTCTGTGTTGTGCTAATGTTTTGTCTGTAAAGATTAACACGTTGTCAAGGTAAGCAGACACAAAGTTGTCTAAGATGTCTTGTAACGCCTAGTTAATATAGCGTTAGAAGGTACTTAAGGCATTTGCAAGGCTAAAAGGGGTTACTAGCTACTTAAATAGTCTAAACTGCGTATGAAAGGCTGTTAGCTATTTATCTCCTTTAGTAATACAAATTTTATAGAATACAGCAGCTATATCTAGCTTTGTAAACTATTTTGCTTTTGTAATTGCTTGTAGTGTTTCTTTAATAAGAGAGAGAAAGTAGCAGTCTTTTCTAGTAAGCGCGTTTAGGCCCTAATAGTCTATACAGAACCTTAGTCTGCCTCTAGGCTTTTGTACAAATAGTACTAGGGATGCAGCTAGAGAGTTACTAGCTCTAATAAATCCTTTTTCTAGATAGTTGTTTAGCGTACGCCTTAAGACTAGTAGTTCATCTTTTAACATAGAGTAGAGGGGGCTATAAGGTAGTATTACTTCCTTATTATCCTTCTTCTCTAGTTTAATATTATAGTCTATTCCTTTCCTGCAGAATAGGGGAAGTTTGTTAGCTTTAGTAGGGAGCTAGAAGTCTGCGTACAAGTAAAGATATAAAGGTAGCTTAGCCTTAATATTGCTAGTTTTAATCTCTACTCTTAGACGTAATGCTTTCTTAATGTCTTTTAGGCTAGCTGCGAAGATAGTTATGTTCTCCTTCTTTCTTGCTTGTTGTACATTTTATTAAAAGGCAGCAGCTAAGATAGGCGTGTATAGTAGTGTTGTTAGGGATTTGTTTATGTCTTGTACTGTTATTCTATATCTAGTTAAGTATAGCGTCTGTTCTTTTTTATCTAGCACCCCTCTAAATTGTGCTAGCTAGGATCTCCCTAGTATTATATTATATTTGTACGTGGAGGGAACAATGTACGCAGCTATACGCTAGGTCACACTATTAATGTTAATTATAAAGTTAGTAATCTCCTAAATCTAACTCCTTTGCCTGTTTACACCTTTAATTTTAATAGCGTGTATAGTAATGCGTGGGAGAGAAGCTTTGCGTACAAGACATTTGTTTACTAAACAGTAGGTATAACATCTATTATTAACTATTGCTATAGCAGAATTAATAGAGTTAACTACAATATAAATAGCTATTAGTTTTATTAGTTGTAGTACTTGTAATAGTCTTGTTTTATCCTATACAACACCTTTCTGCAGCCCTAACTTACAACTTTTAGTTAAGGCTACTTGTTTCCTAACACACTTAGTTCTTCTTTTTCTTCTTAGAATAGTAACTATAGTTGTGTTAAGGCTGCTTGAATCTTTGTTATACATTAAGGAAGTTGCGCCTTGCAATCTCTAACCCTGTAGTTATTACGCCTACATCATAGGCATAGGCCTGTTCTCCTCCTATTAGTTAACTCTTTAGGTGTTCCCTAGAATTCTCTTAGCCTGTTTATACGAGCAGGTGCAGTGTTAGTAGGTTGCTATTCCATAGCTTAAGAGTACCTTGTTTCCTAAGTAGGTTATACAGGAGGGCGTGTGTATAGCGTTGTTTATTTTACTGCCCTTAGGTTTTCCTAAGTGTTTCTTGCTCTCTTATAGTATTTATTATACGTCTTAGCAACTAAGGGTTAGTACCCTGCTATGCTTGTAAGTAGTTCTACATTAAGTAAGTTCCTTAGTGCTTCTATCCTTTACTAGTTGTGCAAGAGTAAGTCCCTGTTGTAACTAGCTTCTATTATCTTTAAATTAAACTCTTAAAGGTATTTGTTAAAGTCTTAGTTTCCTTGTTTTGTTTTTTATACGTACTTAAGGGCCTTAAGTCTAGCTATAAGGTTTATAAAGAAGTTATCAAAGGCTATCTACACGTCTTAGACGTTAATAGTTTCTCTATTTGCTAGTCTTTCAGCTAGAGTTAACACTCTATCAAAGGCTCTTCCTTTTATACGCAAAATAATATATTCTGCCTTATGCTTATATTCTAGGTAGGCCTCATCGTCAGCCAAAAGTTTTGTACGCATCTAGGATCTCTATCGTTAGTATAGTTCGTAAGGGCCCCCAGCAAAAGCGTCAACATCAGGCAAGCGTGGTTTTAGTTAGTAAGAGGGTGTGTATTGTAGCAATAGAGAAGGCATAGTAGCAGCAGCAATCTACTCTTGTATAAGGCGTATAATCTCATTGCTTAGATAGGGGGCAGGAATTGTGGGTTAAGTAAGTAGCGTAGGTTGTATAGGTAGCGTAGGTAGTAAGGGCAGAGTATGTTGTATAAGTAGGATTTGTTAGGCTTGTTAGCGTAATTAGGCTAATTCAGCCTCTATTTGTTCCTGGTAGGCACAGTGGTCTTCATCTTAGGACGCTCATACGCGCTGGAGTTCTAGCACTATATTTGCTAGTTCTTTATATAACAGGTTTTCATTATTAGGTCTGTTCATTATAGCGCTTCTTAGTCCTTAGGGGTATAGTAAATTATATGTTAAGAGTATAAAAAAGAACCTTTTATTATGTTATAGGTTAGACAAAGGATTATAACAATAGATTATATTTGCTAATATATACAAAATAAAAGGTTAAAGAAAGAAAGAAAAGGTTCTTCAGAGGCTCATACGCTAAAGAACTTTTAAGCACAGGTAAGGAGAAGCAAGCATGCTAGTTACTTTCGCGTCTTAGTTGCGTATGAAGCTTAGCAAGTTTGTAAGCCTTATTAAGGCGCATAGATCAGAGGCACCGCCTATAACATATATAAAAATACTTAATAAAGTAGGAAGGTTACTTAAAAGAAGAAAACTCTTAGGAACTAAGGGCAAATATTAGCGCAAATGCCTTAAAAAGCTTCTAGAAAGCAAAAAATATAACTAGAAAAAAACAAAAACTCTAATCCTTAAGTAATAATTAAATTTAAAAAAAGAAAAAATTATTATAAGTTAGTTACTTTTACTTCTTTACTTTAAATTTTTTCTTTTAAGGTTTTTTTAAAAGAGTGTTTAATAGCACTGCATAAGGAGAATATTATACTTAATCCTATTATAGACTATTATAGCCTATATTAACATAGACCTTAAAGAATTAAACTATTAATTAATTAGAAGCTAGCCCTTAGGCTAGCAGGTATTTAAATGCTACTTTAGTTAAAGAACCTAACTATTACTCTTTTTTAAACTTTAGAAAGCTTATCTTTTACTTTAGAATGCGCTATAGTAGCGTGGAAAGGACTTATAAAGGCCTAACTATACTTATAGAACCTTAAGTATAGCTCTTATACTTAAGCATCTAAGCTTTTTAAGCCTTATTAGAATAATAAAAAACCTTAAGCCTATTATACTTAATCTTATTTTTACAAGCCTAAAGAGCAGTTTGCTTAAAAGTAATAAACACTAACTCCTAAGCTTTAGCTAACTTAGCTGCCTTAACCTTAGTAGCAGTCTCTTAGACTATAGTTACTCTATATTAGCCTTATATATATTAGTCTACGCTATAATGCTACACAAGAACCTACTTACACTAAACATTTTCCTACTAAGCTTATTATTAGCATTTACATTAATTTTATCTACTAATTACTTCCTTTTATAAGTATAACTTTAATTAGAGTAATCTCTACCCTTGTAGTAGGCACTAGACTCCTAAACAATATTAATAAACTTAGAGTAAGCAAAGAGATTAGCAGAGTAGGGGATCTTGTAAGCACTAGGGAAAATATTAGCTAGACTATAATAAAATAAAACAAAAGAGGAGACACTTATATATTAAGGCTCTAAATAACTTTTAAAGTAGCAGCCTTAACCTTATTATAGCTTATAGTATAAGTAGTAGACTAAATAATACTATTACTATAAGATAGGCACTTCTAGCAAAGATTATTTACAAAGTCCTTATAAGCCTACTAATAGGCATTACCTTCTTCTAAATTATTAAAGATTATAGGCTTATAAGGTAATTTAAGAGAAGAGTTGCTAATAGTAAGAGGAATATAGTTATACTTTGTAATATACTTTTTAATAGCTTTACTAAGCTCCTCTTAAGGGCTACTAAGGCACAAAGGGATCTAATAAACAAGTTAGTAATATAATAGCCTAAAAGGAGACATCCTAGAACATACTTTAAAGCAAGGATAATTGCTAGACTAATAATTGCTATACTTAGTCTACTTGCAGCCTTTAATCTCTAAAGGCTTATAAAGAATATTATCCTAAAGAAGGCAACATAGCTAATCTAGACACTTAAACTTACTAGTAGCTATTATCTTAACATAGGCTAGACAAGGATTCTTTGCTACTTTCTCCTTAGAATAGGACTTAAGGCAAAGACTTAAAGTATTAGTTATTATAAGCTAGAATAAGATAGAAGTAGATAATAAAAGCAAGATAAATATAAAGTATAGTAAGAGAGGACTACTATTCCTAATATTAGCTATACTTTATAAAATCTCTTAAACTATCCTAAAGTATGCTATTATGTGCTATTCTATCCCTTCTTAGGTCTATCTCTTTCTAGAAATAATACTTACTAAAACACTAAAGTTAAAGCTTAAATTTTAAAAAATTAAGTTAGTGTCTAAAGAAGAGAAAGTTTAGAAGCAGAGGAAATTTATATCTTTAGCTTATCTTAGTACTTACGCTAGTGCCTTAGCTAAAGCCTATATAGTAGTAAAGGTAAAGTAAAATTTCTTAATTTATAGTAAAAGTAAAGTTAATTTCTTTTACTTTGTAAAATTTTAAAGTTGCACATGTCTACTTTTATATTAGAGCTTATTATAAGCATTTAGAATATTTTAGCCCTTTCTACTATAATTCTTGCTCTTTAAGAATAGACTATATCCTACTAAAGCTAATATAGTTATTAGCTATAAAAAGGAGAATAATATAAGGCCTTGTTATTAGTGTAGCCTATATTAGCACACTATAGTGCTTTAAGTAATAGACTCTAGTTAGGTAACTTAGTCCTTAGCTAGGCTAGTTATCTAACTCTATATCCCCTTAGATTGCTACATATTAGAGACATTAGCAATTTGTCTATCCTTAGAGGGTACTAATGCTATCTTATTACAGTCTCTTTACTACTTATTTGTTATTATAAATATTACGTATCCTTGTGACTACCTAAGGCTTCTTTGTAGACCTTGTAACCCTTATACTACTTATACTTTATTCTAATATCCTAGATATAGAACTTGTTTTAACTTACTAACTTTTGCTATATAATCTTACCTTTACACTACTTTTTTAACCTAGAACCTAGGGTTCTTATAATAGTAGCCTAAAGAACTAGAATATTCTCTAATTACTTACTATTATATATAAAATCTAATATATTTAAGTATCTACTTATAATTCTTAAGTATAAAGCTAAATTAAAAAAGGTTATAAGCTAATTATAAAAGCCTTAAAGAAACTTTTAAAAACTTAAGTAAATAATTTACTAATAGTTTTATAAATAAACTAATATACTATTTAAAAAGTATAAGCTATTCTATAATATAACTTATTACTAAGTAAAACTTATAAAGTTTTATAAGTATAATCTTATATAAACTTCTTTTTTATTTATTTTCCTATTTAGGCTTAGCGTAGTTTTCTACTTATAAAAGATTATAACTATAAAAAAAAGTTACTTTTCTATTTAGATAGTATTTCCTATTCTAGTTTAGCGTGTTATTAATGCTTTTATATAACTCTTATCCTTATCTCTTCTATTAAATATATATAATATTTTGCAATACTCTAAATTCCTAGTCTCTATAGATTTAGGACTTAAAGAATAGGAAATAGGAAATAATTACTAATTATTAAGAGATAATTATTAATTATTAATTTATAATAAGGAATTAAGATAAAGAAATTAGGAATTAGGAATTAAGAAGAAGGACTTAGGACTTTATTTCTTTTATATATACTACTTTCTCTTTTCCTAGTATTTAGCTCTATACTTAGAAAATATATTTTATTATACTAAGCTTTATTTAGTATAATAAATACTTATTTAAATAATAAATATTTATTTAAATAAGTAACCTTTCTCTTATATATTACATTTACACTTCCCCCTGATATTATTACCTCTAGTAAATATTCTAGGTTCTAGAGAGTAGTAAGAAGACTAGAAGAAATATTATTTATTTCTCTATTCTTTACATAGCCTATAATATAGTGTTTACTATTAGTAATATCTAAAGAGGGTTCTAAAGTGCTAGATTAGTTTCTTTTAACCTAGAATAGGTTATAATAGCCCTTAATATAAAGCTTTAGACTTTATTACTACTACTCTTTACTACTAATAATATAGCCTAGTAGTTGTAAACCTCTAGCAACACTTTAGAACTTATATTATAATTAATGCTTGTAAAGATAAGGATTAATATATATATAGACAGCTCTTCTACATCTATTATTAAGGCGTTTAAGAAGGTGTTAAAGAGGGCTATAATTATTATATACAAGCTAGTTTTAGCTTAATAAGAAATTAGTAAGCTTTAAGCAGCTAATAAGGCTACTACATAATAAAAATTACATAAAAGAAAATAGATTTAAAAAGAAAAGACTTTAGTAGTTTAAGATAGCTAGCAACTAGCAGCTTTAAAAGAGTTTAGAGCTTATAGTTATAGAAAGAAGTGCAAAGAAAGAGCAAAGGCTAAAAGCAATAGGCTTGCTAAAAGGCGCTATAAAAACTATAACAAGAGTAGATATAATTTATGTACCTATTAGAAGTAAGCATTTATAGCTAGATTCTAGCTATAAATATTATTAATTATAATATTTCTCTATTTATACTATTAGTAGTAATAATAAGTAGTAGTTTTAGTATAGTCTTAGCAAAAGTAATTAACTTGCTTATTAATTAACTTGCTTATAGAGTATGTTATATTATTTAGTATTATTACTATAGACTTTAGGCTATATATATACTTTAGTATAAGTATAAAGCTATTCTTAATCTATTTTATAAAGTTTTTTATATTAAAATACTTTTTTTTAATACTTATATAAAGTAGGTAGCTATAAATAGTATATACTAGAAGTATTACTTATATATTTCTTTAGTTTATATCTTAAGTATATTATAATTTATAGCTAACTAGGCTATATATATAGTATTACTAACTAGTTTTTTTATTAAATATTAATTTATTTAAAAATATAAAATCTTTTATAGTAAACTATTTTATAAAGTAATAATAAAGCTTATAAAGCTTTTTATTTTAACTTAGTATAAAAAGCTATAAAGTATACTAACTTTATTTTTAATTTATAAGTAATTATAAAACCTTACTTTAACTAGTATATAATTTTTTTTAATAAGTAACTAATAATAAATTTTAGCTTATAATATTTATCTATACTATATAAAAGTATTAAATAAAGCCTTAGTATTATTACTAGTAACTTTTTATAAGTACTTAAATAAATAGTATAAAAGTACTTTTATACTTTTAAACTTTAATAAATTTAACTTTATATTATATACTATATATTTTAAATAGTTTTTTTTTTTATAATAGCTACTATGCTTTATTTTAAGATTAAAAAATAGTAAATATTTTTTTTTATACTATTAGAAAGTCTTTATAAGCTCTTTTTAGGCATAATATAATAATAAAGTAGATTTATAAGTAAGTAATTTAAAATCTTATAAGCCTAAAATATGCTAATAAGAAGCCTAATTAACACACTAGTATTACTACTTAATAGACAGCCTAGAGTTTAACTTACCTAGGGCAATAACAAGGTAGAATCACGTTAGTACGCGCAAGGTTTTCAAATTCTACTTTCTATAGGCAATTAGGTGAGCGGTGAAAAATAAGCGAACCCTTAGTGTAACTGCACTGATTATTGGGTGTGATAGATGGACTTGTATTCTTTGAGGACAAAGCAACCACAAAACCACGTAACGTACCTCGCGAGTAGCCGGCACACGTTTCGATTTTCGCGATTCTACTATTTGATTTCGCATTTCATAGGTTGATCAAGCAATTGGGCGGGGGCCTGGCGGTCCTCAATAATTAGGGGGCACAGCTTCGTTCTTGCTGGTTTGACTACTATTCACTCCGCGTCTGCTCCACCCCCTCTTGATGTGCTTAAGCAGCCGAGGATCTTGCCGTATGATCTGAATGCGGAAATCTGTGCATTGATTTCATGCTAGCTTATTACTAGAAGTAGAAAAATTCGGGGTTTTTGTGTTAACAGGCCAAGAGAAAACAAGGACTCCTCTTCGATATGCTCTATAAGGTCTAAGGAGATTCACAACGGACCTTTGGTACTCAGTAGCTTCCATCCAACAATCCAAGCGAGCGGAACTTCGATCAGTGCTGCTGCTCGGAGCCGGTCTTCGCCCAAGCATGGCGCTACAGCTTTACTTTAAATTGGCTCGCTCGGCGGCAAGGCTGCACAGAAATAGATGAAACCACTGCACATTCTACAGGTGGCTCTTGAGCCGGTGAAATGAAGGGGACCCATGATACTCAGAATATTCATCAGAGCTATGCAATACTAGGGTTATCATATTAGGAACTAACATTAATATGAGTTGCTGGAGCGTTTTTGCTGTACATGATCGAAAGATTCTGCGACCTTCCAACTAAGCCAGCAGTGTATAATCGACTGTACTGAAGCTTTGTACGTGTGGCTTGGTGTTAAAAGCCCTTATCTACTTGAACGTGCGGTAAAATGACACGGGCGGTTCTTTTCTGGGTATTCATATCTGGTCGACCATGCGGATGCTTCACACGTCTGGCTAAGTGTTGGAAGTGCCTGTGTCTACTCGACTGCACGGCGGCTTCGCAATTGTAATATAAAAGTTAGCTACTTACTTATAAATTTTGTTAGTACTTATGAAAATGTAGATTAGAGTACAAATCAATATAGTAATAACAGCTATTATATATTTGTTATAGATTTCTATCCAGGTTACTCATCCAGCATTGCTGACTTAGAAGGTCAGATAACAGAAACAGTCAAAGCACCGCAGTGAATACGATTCCACAGCCAATGACACCCCCCTGAGAAGCTCTACTCCTCCTCCGCCGCCATTACAGCGCAATCACATCTCGTCAAGTCTCCCTCTACACACATACGGCCCGAAGCGGTTTGGTGGCAGCCGCCACCCCGGCTGCAGAGGTCCCGGACACGCTCCGCTAGGCGACGGTCATCCCGAAGGCTCCCAGCAGGGTTGCTATGAAAGTAATCGCATGCCTGAACTGCGACCTCAGATTTGACCTGGACGAGGTCGGGGGTGGCAACAGCGTGGGTGAGCACGGCGAGAAGGGTGGAGGTGAGGAAGATCTAGATGGACTTCATGGTCGCTGGTAAGACACGTCGTGTGTTTTGATGCTGACCAAAAGCTCTTGTTAGAGGACCAAGAGGGAAATAATTTACACTGCCTTACAAAACAAGGTATTGATTTCGCAAAGTGTTTGAGTGACTCGAGTAAAGTTTGTTGATTGGTGATCTGTGGGAGACGAAATTGCATACTGTAGAAGAAAGGCTTGTTCCCGACCTTTATATGCCTTTCTAACCCTAGGTCTGACATTATGATGACCCTGTCACAGTATTCTATTACAATCTACTATAGTTTCCTGATCACTTGAACATAAATCGATCTATTGGTGCTGAATACGCTTTCGGAGTGCTAAGTGGGCGTGCCACAACAGCTGCACAAATCTCAACTTCGAATAACTCATGTATGGCTGCAATGTAGGGTTGTGTTCATAGTTCTTGATGTAAGAAAGTAGGCCGTGTAGCCTGCATAGGCAGGAGGAAAGTACTCGGCCCCAGAGTCTGCCTTGGATTAAATTGCAATGTGACCAAACCTACTCTGTGTCCACGCGGGTCCACATAAAATTACAACAAATCGAGTTTTCAGAATCCGTCGTTTTCGTTGTGAGAGCCTTGAGAGGTGGCGATTCTTAATTTTGTCGGTTCGTTAACAGACTTACATCTAGGATTTTAGGTCTTAATATCATGCCTAGTTGCACAACAACCAATACTAGAAAGCCCCTTTATACCCCATCTACATCTTAAAAGCTCTATATAATCTAGATTTAACAGCCAATATCACAGGCAGACGTCTTCTTCCTTTATAAGATACAAAAAGGACTATATTCAAGGAAACCGGAGGGGTTGCATGTTTCATCCTCTTTTTCAGGAACGGACTGTTAAAGCATTCAATCTGAACTGGCGGCTATTACGGCAACGCTTGATCAATCCTTCAGTCCCTGTTTGATGAACTATCTGCTTCCGTCATTGCCGAAGTGTCTATGCTGACACATACGAGACTGGAGTACACAGTACGAATTAGGAGATCCTTGGTAAACTCCCATTTTAGGAATATTGGGCATTTGCGCTGGGCCTCGCTTCTAAGTGCATTGTATAGGCGTTGGTGCTCACAAATATCTAAATATTACATACCTAGGTAGAAACTACAGCCAGACCTCTCAGACCCTTAGGTATGCAGAGGTTCAATCCCGGAATCTTCCTACCCCTATCTCTACTGTCAAATATGCTCTCTCCTTCTCTGTCTCCATTTTCCCGAATTGTCTCTCTACCTAGGTAGTAAAAAAATGGATGGGTCTACTCCAACTCCTAAGTCGAGAACCCAGGTGAACACCTCAACAATCTCCTAGAAGTTTCAGCGAACCACGTAGCTGGTTAAATAGGTACTTGAGCTGATGGATATACTTATACAGGTACTCAAAAAGATGATCGAACCGATAGATTTGCTCGAGGGGCTTTGAAATGTGTAATACAACCTCCACCCTATAGAAAGCTTGTTGAAGCCCGCTTTAGTATCAGCCTTAGATTCCTGGAAGATTCGAGCATTAGGATTTTACCGAACGGGCTTTAAGATCTCGGAGGGATGAATCTGAAGTCCGTAGCCACTCTACAACGCGGAGGCACAGTCAGACTCCCTACTCATCGACTCAGTGCTGTTCTCTTATACAAGCTGCCGTCCTAGCTGACTTGTGTTCCTATCTCTCCTATGCGAGATATAGAATGTTTATTAAATATGCCAATATCGAACCGTCTTTCGATCTATAGACATGTCCATAATGGGTTAGGCCACTCCTTGAATACCGTCAAGCTTTAATCTCTAAAATCGCCATCGAGGTGGGATGCCTCGGCCCCCCCCTCCCCCTCCCAAATCTCATCCAAGGGAGAATTATTAAACTGAAATTTAGAAACGGGGGTTTCAATAAGCCGGGTTGAGGCTCGTTAAGCACTGTTTCGGGCGTGACCTCAACTGTACAATCACTTTCGTCGTGACTGAATTTCATTGCCTTCCGCTCATCCAGGTGGACTCCCCACATGCAGAATATAAGTGGGTACATTCGTCATTTGACCAAACACTAAAGGATAGCTTGTGCATTCTTTTTAAAAGGTGTGGTAGTAGGTCATTTTCTCCCCAGAAAATATTAATGGTAAAAGTTAGAGCCCATTGAACAGGAAGGGTTACATTGAAGAAGGCTTCGATGCATGCTTGAATGCGGCGGAGGTCGAGTGCCTCCACTGCCTTGTGAAGTGGACTGCGGTCCTAATAGCTGCTCATTTTGGGATTGATCTTGCGAGCAGGTAAGAGCGTTGCAGATTCATAATCTCCCTGAATGGAAGCCAATGCGAAAGGAGTAAGCTCGCCCGCATCTGATTCAGTAACCAGCTGAGCAATCACCGTGTTCGTTTCTAGTCGGGGTTCCATTGCGCGAGGGGGTGTGCGTCCAAACTAACAAAATCCCGTGGGAACTTGATTAAGAGAAGCAGGAGCAAAAGAAAAGCATAGCAGCCAAAGCAGACGCAAATAAAAAGCATTGTATTGAATACACTGCCAAGCTTGATTCATCATTCATCCATGTAGAAGAATCCCGTCTCATGCAGGAACATGGTTGCCTTTGGGTCGTCATATAAAGATGCCACCTTGGTCAGCTTTGGCCAGCTTAGCCCTTATCTACTGCCGTTAATGGATTGGGTATCTTTGAACTATAGAAATCTGGAAAGTGCCGCCCAAGACCAATGTCTGATCTAAATTAAAGCCCTGAACGCCATCTAATGATATGAATTTAACACCCTGACTGACTCCCTGTTAACCTCGCAAGGCCAGAGATATGTTTGTCGGAAGGGGAACCGACAAGGATAGAGCACTTGTCGAATGACTGTGATTCTGTTACTGGGGGCCACGTTGAGGCAGCCAAAGAAATAGTGAAAGTAGTCAGAATTAGCGGTGGAGGTCCCTCGAATTCCTGTCAAGGCGGCGGTTCACACTGCCCAGGACCACCTAGATGAAACTGTTAGCAATTACATTGAATTGGGTTGAGATATGTCACACTGACTTTCATGATACCAGCTGCGGTAAGCTCTTCATTTCCATCACCAGTGAATGGAACAGTGTCTACAATGTCCCGGAGTTCATCGTCACCCGCCAACTCCTGGAGTCCATCATCTAGCTGTTTCAGATGTTTGCGCGCACTAGGCTCCTTGCCGACTTGGAAAAATTGTATGCCCACTTGCCAGGAGGGTGCTTCGAGCCTGTCAAGTTTCTTTGCTGCGTTGATGATGACAGATTCAACGTCATCGGATGGCTCGCCGTCAGTGATGACGATGATGTTGATCGGCTTAGTGGTGTCCGGCTTGCTCTCATACTCACGGAGGTATGGCCTAACAATCTTGTTTAATTTCTGGCCAGTTGGGGTGCCGCCACCTGGTCGCACGTTCTGGAATATCTCTATTATTGTCGAAGCACGCTTGATCCCTCTGTGATAGGTTGAGTCGGGGTGGTTGAGGAAGTAGATGTCAATACCGTCTGCGTCGCGTTCAGTGCAAATAGGTGTGATGGTCTCCAGAGCCTTCTGAGTCTCTCGCCAGGATCGACCGGCCATTGACCCGGAGTCGTCGATTAGAAATATGGTGTCGAAAGACTTGAGGAAATCATACTGATCATCGGCTGAGGTGGAAGTTGTTGGAGGTGAAATACTAGATGCAGTGGCAGCACTATACGAGGGCGGCGCCTCGGAAGGGTTACTGTGCGTATCTGGAAGGGTTGAGTAAGGCGACAATGGGCAAAAGGAGCGAGATCTGAACATACCGGGTTGTCGCATAACTGGATCGGCAGAAGCGAAGGGATTGCTGTTTCGAGGTGCAGCAAGGTGGCCGCTTGACGAAGTGGTAGGTGTGAGTTTGGACGCCGCATCGTTTGCCTCTTTGCCGCCCTGCTGTTTGAAGGGGTTAGACCCACGGCGAGAGAATCTCTCCTTGAAGTTGTTGAACATGCTTGGTGAGGTCGATCGTGGTCGTGCTGGGATGTCGCGAAGCTGTGAGGTCTTGGGCAGGTTGTCGTCGTTGACGAAAAGGTTGAGTATGGCGGCGGTGGAGTTTGATACAGACATGGTGGCGTTGAGGGGCGGCAGCGATCCAAGGTTTATACCTGTATCTCGGGGAATGGCACCTGGGTGAAGTGGGTGTGTTGCCACGTGGGAAGAGTGACTAAGATATCGAGAAGGATTCACTACCAACGACTGCCAATGCCAGTTCTATAGTGACAATTCTGCAACAGGTTTGCCGGCGTGGGGATTTATAAGGGATGAAGGGACAGTCAGGCTCACAAGGCAGAAACCAATTCTACAGCCAGCCAGCACGCCGTTGCCGCAGCACGAACCAGGTAGTACACACACACACACCTGTGACAAGACTGAGTGAAACTGCCTTCGTGGCGTTTCGCTTCTGTGCCGGCATGCGCTCAAGGCTCACCAGGGGGGGCTCTCAAGGAGGATTCAAGGTGGATTCAAGGTGGATTCGAGGTGGATGCTGACGAGGAGAGTGGGAGTGAGTGGGAGTGGAAATGGGATGGTGGCCGCCGTGGCTGTGTCGTGGCTGCGTTCCAAAAAGGCCTGCGATTGGCCAGAAGACTGGACCCTGAAATACGATGCGGCCACGGCAGCCCTAGATGGACTGTGGACACCCACTCGTGCCACTGTTACTCAACACAGCCGAGCATGAATGCAAGATACAAACATGTAATCTCGGTGGCCACCACTCGACCACTCGACCACTCAACATTGGTTGACTTTTAGGTGGCGTGTTGAGGCCCAAATTGGCCATCGCGTGGCAAAGTATGAACTGTTGTTACCCACTGTGCGAACCGCTGTTCGGCGCTAGCCATCAATCCTTGCATATGTTACAACCTCAGGCAGATACCTACTAAGCACACTGGTAGGGCTGATGCTCATGAACCGGTAACGCAAGGCACAGACCAGCCTCGCTCAGGAGGCCCACAAGAATTTGTAAATCAAGTTTTATGGCTGACTATAGCCCCTGCAGGGAAGACTTCACAGAGAGTCAACTCTACCGTGTACCGTCAATAAATATCACTTGCTGTCCAGTCCCTCTCCACTGCCATGAACATATCCCTAACGACGACATGCCTAGCTAGGCAACTGCTTGGCGTCCTTTGGTGCCCTCTGTTAGCGTTGGGCATGGGTGAGGCAAGAGAACGACCCGCATTCAAAGCCTTGGACTGGACCCACGACACCGGCCTCTTCACAAAGGACCAGGCATACAACCGTCTGTTATGATTCCAGCAATCGGCGCAGATCCCCACGTCGGGGCTTCCTGTCTCAAGGCTGATGTGGCTCTGAATCAAGTCGAGCAATGGAATGATCCGAACCCGAAGCCCACAGTGGGCGTGGTTGCGGTCAATTTGGTACGATGATGTTTGGCGCAGAGAATCAATGAGCCGATCAATGTCTCCGGAGTAATGGGTTGGCTCCGAGGCATCATAGATGAGCCCTTGCATGCGAATAGTCTTGATCTTGGATAGGAACCGTACCATCTCCCCCAGTTGGAAGGAATCACATTGCGCTGATGTGTCATATCCGAGCTTGCACTGCCGTTCACCAGACGAGTAAAGTCGGAGGAAATGGGCCTGAAGCGAGTTGATAGTCTCGAGAATGTACTCGCGCCGCTGTATCATTTCATCTATCAACAATTAGTGACACGTCAGCAGAGTTTGCCGGCCCAGCGCACCTTCAACCCCGTTCGGCATATCCCACCACAACGCCGCGGCATCATCTTCTTCGTCGTCAAGCTTCCACTGCACCGAGCTCTTCATTATCAGATACTTGGAATACCTGATGACCCATGCCGGGAACTCAAAGAACAGCCCGACTAGCAGCTTCTGTCTAACCCTCTCCTCCGAGAGACTTGTTATGGGCCTGTTCCTCGATTTCGCGTCGAGAGTCTGAAGAATACGTTTTCTGTGGACGTATTTTGAGAAGTATGGAAGCGCATCAAATCGATCGGCGACAACGGCGAGGTTCGAGAGGTTGGCTAGCGGTGGATGTGAGGGAAGGTCTTGATTATGGAGAATGCGAAGGAAGTCGCCCGCAAGCTTTTGGATGGTAGATACTTTTGAGATTCTCCCGACATTAACGATGGAAATTCTGGGAAGAGCTTCGATCGGAGCTTCTGCGGTATTTGAGTGGCCGACAAGCTTTAAATTATCAAGTGCTGCTGACAATTTTTGGCCCTCGCTGAAACGATCACTCAAGAGGTGTTCAAAGTATCGCGAGTTTTCCTTTAGCACCCCTGAATCTACGCGATACGCAAACTGCTGGCCAGCCTCCTCTTGGGAGAACTCGAGGATCATGTCGCCGCTATTGATCACCAGCATTGGGTCAACCACTTCAGCCATGCTTTAGGACTGTAAGATCGCCTTGAAGTTAAAAGTCACTGAATGAGCCTATTTCATGGATACGGCCAAGCCATAGTTCAGGAGGATGGAGGGCGATGCGGGGTGGTCAGGACGGAAGTTATTGATGAAGGGGCGGAGTCTGCATATAATTTCTCAGCAGATGCATGTGGCGCGCCCGGCACCAAGCCACATGCGCACGTGCCACTGCAGCCACCTGCCAGTCTACCTGGGTAGGTTTAAGGTTAAGATACTTGGATCTTCTAGGGTTTACATTTCCTATATGGAAACTACGCATTGCATTTGGCACTAACTCTAAGGCTGTTTCTATGGCAGAACACACATCGGGATACATTTCGGTTGATCTGATAAGGCACTATTAACAAGCCTTACTGGCATTTTCTCGTTCCCAATCCTTACGATCACGACATCAATAATTCGAGTGTACTCTTGGTACATACAGGCTACAGCCTTGCCATATATCAACATCTCACCACTCTTCGAAAATAAAGCCTCCCGCAGTTATCGGTATTGGATGGATCATTTTGAAACCTCACGGACTGCGGTGGATGAAGTACCTCCCTCGTGCGTTTTCCCAGCCAGCACCTCATTGGCGCTGTTAGTATCGCTATGTGATTCTGCATTGGCGTTTGTGTTGACATTAGTGCTGGACTTTCTCATGGGAAAATGACCAGTCTTCTCTTTGTATCCCAATATGAGGAAGCCGATAATGACTGCCAACCAGTACAGATTGTACGAGATGACCGATCCATAAGTTGCCGAGTTTTGCCAGCCAAACAACGAGTTGAAAATACCCCATCCGCCATCACCTCCTTTGTCTCCGGGAGAGCAGCACTGAAATTAGTTAGAATGAGATATTGTTTTTGCGCACAATGCATGTGTACTCACATTCACGTGCCAAACGCTCTTACGGATGTCATACGATCCCGGACCAGCTCCAGCCTCAGCAGCGCCCTCGCCAGCCAGTTTCACCCACTACCCTTGTCAGCTTCAATCAGGTACACCATTGGGGTTTTGATACGTACTGCATTCTGCTCCAAATTCCATACACCTTTTGAAAACAGACCAGCTGCCACAAGATACAGGAAACATGTTGAAACTACTAAGAATATCTGCAACGACGTGCGGTTACCACCTTTGTAGATTATGAAACCGACCAGGGCACCTGCACCCAAACCGCAAATGACGGCGAGTGGGAATGAAGTCGCAGGAAGGCCTAGTCCTACACCTGCAATGAATCTTCGCATTTGATTAGCGCCTTTCCACACGCCCATATTCAGCAACATACAGAACGGCTTCGATCCCTTCTCTGAGGACCGTGATGAAGGGCAGGATGAACATGGCATATTTCTCGGCCCACCTCTTAAAACGACCTCTGATAGGTATCGGTGATTTGTCTTTGGCTTCCAACGCTTTGGCGATTTTGACCTTCCATTTGTCTTGCAGCTTACTGATCCGCAGGAGAGCAGCACCCATAATGGTGATGATGACAGAAGCAACGATGCCGAATACACCCTCCCAGATGTACTCTGCAGATTCGAAGGAATTCCTACCTGCGGTGTAGAAAGTCCCAATCACACCAGCGCAGATAATGAGACATATGAGCACGCCCGCACCGACACCGAACCAGACCTGACCTGTTATTAGGATTGATTCCTTCCACACGGCGTTGTATATGAGGGTATACATACCTGTCGCACCAGTTTCTTCCGCACAACAGCATCGTGCTCTGGGCCAAGGGTTTGCTTGAGAAAAGCTAACAGCACGGACACAATTATGCTTGTTTCAAGGCATTCTCGAAAGCAAATGAAGAATACTACAAGTAGTCAGCCTAAGATTTACAACAGGGACCAGATGATGGTCAATGAAATGATGCCGTTGAAAGGGTTGAATGCTGACCTGGAACTGCGAAAACGTTTGGCATGTTTACGATCACTTTTGGCGGTTCGATTTCCCGCCCAGAATAATTGTTCAGCGGACTGCCGGTTCAAGTCAAGAAGAGGGGAGAGGGGAGAGGGGGGGGCATTTATCAGATGCGCATCTAATCAGATCAGGCAGGATATGCAACGGTCGGTCCTTGGTGTGACAGCCACCGAAATTGAATCGACTCGGACAAGGTAGGGTACTATGTATCCAGCCCCTTCTGGCGCCCGAAGTCGGCACTCATTGGCGACAGATATCGGGTCTAGCGAGTGCCACCTGAAAAGCGTCGCATGCAAGCGTGACCGACCGGGAGACGATCAAGGCGGGACACGAGCTTTTTGGCCCAACGGGCGCAACCCGTTTGGACGGAATCTCTCGGTCACCCAAAGAGCACGTTCTGGTGCAACAGGTATCTTAGTACCCTTTGTAGTACATACAGTATGTAGTGCTCTGGCACTATCCATCGCTATGGGAATCCCCAGAGGAAAAAGGTCGATCACTTGAGAGATAGGTGTTAACCATATGAGGAGTCACAGTGTCAATCCCGATTGCCAAGTTGAGCTTCCTCTTGTCAAGCATCGATCGCTCGGCACAAGCTGCATCTAGTGGTGTTGGCACTCGCCTTTGTTTACCCCACCCTGCAGATTCCTCCACCAAAAGCCCTGGCCAGATCGCTCTGGTGGTACGGCTGATTATCAGATGGGCTGATCAAATAGCACCGGAACCACTTGACCCTGGGCCGACACCTGCATACGATGGGCTTAAGAAGTGTTTTTTCCTCCTCATCTGCCAATGGCAAAAGGACCTCATCGTACCCGTCTCATGGTCCGCTTCCCGTCGCCAAAGCTTGCCTCAAGAATCGAAAAGGCTTGCGATGGTCGAAACAGGGCCCAATGTATCCGCCTGCGGCACGGCCAAATGCATGCACCTCCCTGGCTCCACCTCGCCGATATGTTTGGGCTAGCCATGATTCCAAATGTATCAGCAGATGATCAGATAACAGACATGTTTTTAGCCTCGTTCTTGCAACCACAGATCGACGGTCGCCCCCAGCGCCCTTTTTTATCTGATTGTGTTTCTTCCTTCCAGAACAAGCTCTACCCCCAGTTTTATCAATCTAATCTATATCCATCTATCTCATCCATCTCATCCTTCTTTCGTGCTCGGTTCACATAACCATATATCTTCGACAAATTGAACAGAGCCTTTTGGTGCTCTTGGCTATATTTGCCTACGTCTTTCTCCAATGTTCGGCTGAAGACCTCAACCTGCAGAAAATGGCTCTTTCTCTCTCAAACTATCTCATTGCGCTCTCATGTATATATGCATCGTCGCATGCTGCCACCCTTACATACAACTTCGACATCGGCTGGGTCTATGCCAATCCAGCTGGTCTTCAGAACCGGCCTGTCATTGGAATAAATGGACAATGGCCCATCCCGACCATCAACGCAACAAAGGGCGATCGCATCATCGTCAATGCCAAAAATTCGCTCGGAAATGAATCCACAAGTTTACATTTCCACGGTCTTTACCAGAATGGCACAACGCATATGGACGGCCCAGTCGCCGTTACGCAATGTGATATACCCCCAGGCAGCACCTTCACATACAACTTTACCGTATGGATCAATTGAACTTTGCGCAAACAGTCTCGTTTACTAACAAATTCCCTCAGGTCGATCAGCCAGGTACGTACTGGTATCACTCGCACAGTCGAGGACAATACCCCGACGGCCTGCGCGGCCCTCTGATCATCCATGATCCTTCCTCTCCCCACAAGGATCTGTACAGCAGTGAAATCGTCCTCACATTTTCCGATTGGTACAATTCGCTCATGAATCCTCTCCTCTCTTCCTTCCTGAGCATTTCCAACCCCTCCGGAGCAGAACCGGTTCCGGACTCCTCGCTCGTAAACGAGCAGCGCGATCTTCAGCTCAAGGTAGAGCCGGGTAAGACGTATCTCGTACGTATGATCAACATGGGTGCTTTTGCAGCTCAATATGTCTGGTTTGAGGGCCATACAATGAGGATCGTGGAAGTAGACGGTATTTACACGGAACCAAAAGAGGCGGACATGGTGTACTTGACGGCGGCGCAGAGGGTGAGCGTTCTAATCACGGCGAAGAACGAAACCGATGCAAATTTTGCATTCGTGGGGAGTATGGATCAGGTGCATTTGCATTTTCCTTAAATTGTTGGATTTCCAATCTGGAACGATAAACAATAGCCATTTACTTACGGTGACGGACAGGATCTTTTCGATGTGATCCCGGATGGATTGAATCCCAACGTCACAGGTTGGCTTGTCTACAATGAAAGCAAAGAAAAGCCCAAGCCAAAAGATCTTGCCGAGTTTGATCCTTTCGACGACTTCGATCTCGTTCCGCAAGATAAGGAACCAATTCTCGCGCGTGTCGACCAGTCCATCACACTTGATTTGAAAATGGACAACCTGAATGACGGAGCGAATTAGTAAGCCCTAAAGCCTATTGCACCATCTCATTCAAAGGACCCATGTTCCCATTCTTCCGTCTTCGAAAAACACTCGTGTGTCAGTAACATTATCTAATACCGATTCTAGTGCATTTTTCAACGACAAGACCTATGTGCATCCCAAAGTGCCCACCTTATACACCGTACTCTCCACGGGCGCAAACGCCACCAATCCATTGATATATGGCAGCAACACGAACCAATTCATCCTCTCGGAAAACCAAGTGGTTGAAATCATTCTTAACAACCTAGATCCCGGTAAACATCCCTTCCACCTGCACGGCCACGCCTTCCAACTCGTCCACCGATCCGCCGATGAAGCCGGCGCCTATGACGAGAAGACGATAGACAAGGGGAAATTCCCACAGACTCCGATGAAGAGAGACACGATCCTGGTGAGACCGAATGGCAATCTAGTGCTGAGATTCCAGGCGAATAATCCAGGCGTATGGCTTTTCCACTGTCATATTGAATGGCATGTTGTTTCCGGTCTTGTTGCAACCATCATTGAATCTCCGCTTTCCATACAGGCCCAACTCGCTGGGAAGATCCCAGAGAATCATCTCGATAACTGCAGGAAGTCCAGTACTCCTACATCAGGTATATAATTCCATGAGTCGGTCTTGAACCAACTCCATTTTCGATTCCTCGTTCTCCCGGACTGTGGCTGACCCATTTGTTCTTTAGGCAATGCGGCAGGTAATACAAAAAATTTGCTCGACTTGACAGGCGAGAATATTGCTCCAGGGCCTTTGCCAGCGGGATTCGAGGCTAAGGGGATTGTCGCGATGGTATTTAGTTGCATCGCCGCTTTCGCTGGAATGGGTGTGATTGGATGGTATGGCATGGTTCCGATTACCAAGATTTAGTGAGAGGAGGAGGGGAATTACGTATCAAACAGAAATGAGGAGACAGCCCCTGGATCTGGAAGATTAGGATGAGACAAGGAACGGAACGGAACGGAACAGAGAGTTGAGAGGAGGAGGATATACCATTTGTTTTCAATCACCGTTCATGTATCTGGTTCGCAATGACACCACTTTCAATCAACAAGTGGCACATTCCTGAAGCGCTTGGCACATCATACAACGTTGAAAACGAGTGAAAAGGTGATTGTTTGGATGAGGGAGAGATCATCTGTTACTTTTCTACATGCGTCTATCACCCCAGTGCATTTTGGACTTGTCTTTACACCTTGTCATGTTCGCTCGCTCGATGTTTTCAAACTTGATGCTTTCCATACGCCATAAAAGCCCAGCCACCGTTTCATTTCCTCCTATTTTTTCCAATTCACCTGCCCATGGACCAGATATAGAGAAAACGCCGATTGATGCATTCAAAACTTGATGGAAAAGGTATATCCGACTCGAGTCACTGCTATCCCAAAGAAGCGCCCCCACGTCGCAAAAATAAGATCAACTGTGCCTGCTCAACGTCTCGCAATCGCCCCTCGTAGCAGGACCTTGGGTTCGGCGTGGCAATATCCGTTCGCCAAATCAACGCGGGAGTTATAGTAGATGGTGATGAATTTACCGTTGACCCCGAGTTTTTGTTCGGAATGAATCAAGGGTTTATGTTGGCAGTCAGATGACAACAAATTCAGTCTACACTTGTTTTGCTCCCAGTCTCTCCTCGTAGGCTTTCCATCCCTCGGACCTGTATCGCTCAGCCTCCTTGACGCGATCCATGGCATTCATTATACCTCGGCCGACAATGATTAGATCGCAGCCTTGGTCGAAAATGAGTTTGTGTGGAGTGTTGTACTGCTGGCCCAATCCATCCCCGAGTTTTTTACCTTCCTGGCCTGGGGGTGGGAGCTGACAACCCGGGGTCATGGTCAGGAAATTGTCATCCGGCTCGGTGTTCAGACTCCGCTGTGCGATGAAACCCATGACGAATCCCGCGTTTTGGCGGGCAATTTCGACGGCCTTTCTAGAGTACTCGGGGGTCAGGAGATGGCCCTCGGAGCTCATCTCGGCAAGAAGGAGGAGCGAGCGCAGGAACGGAACCTCGCCAAGGCGGGAGAGGAGAGTTGGGGTATCGACTGTAAGGGCCTCGCTGGAGTAGAAGTCTGGCTCAGGCCGTGGGGAAATGCTCTCGGTGCGGTGGGATATGGTGGTGCTGATGCTCACGACGCTGTGCTTGCGGTCTTGAGCCTTTATGCTGAGGCGGCGCTCATCCGACTCATCCGTCTCTAATGGCGATTCTACGGCAGATGTGTTGGCGGCAACATTGTCGCTGTCCTCTTCGTCGCCGTCACTTTCCCTGTGAGCATGGCCGTTGATGTGCGGCCGTGGGGCGGCGGAGATTTCAGTGTGAACAGCGGTGTTGTACTTTGCAATGGTCTGGTCGGCGGCCTGGTGGAGGGCGGTAACGATGGCAGGGCCAGGCAGGATGTGAGCGTTTGTGATTTCTGCCCAGGTGGCTATGCGGTGGTAGCCGGAGGTGTATTGTTTCTGGACGGTGCCTCCAATGTCGGCAAATTTACGGTCCTCGAATATGACAAACCACTTGCGGCGAGCAATTTCCTTGAGGGCCTTTGCGGTCCGTTCTGTCCAGTCTGTGACAATGTCGCAGTGGGTTTTCAGCATGCAGATGGAGTCGCCAACCTCTTCGGCGAGGGCGAGCAGCTCTGCGGAGGTCTCGACATCGGCGGAGAGGCACAGGTTTGTCTTCTTTATGGAGATGAGACGGAGGAGGTAGGAGGCGAGCGGGCCGGTGGTGGGGAGGGATGCGCGTTCGCGGTAGGAGAGGGACCAGGTGGGGTGTCGTTGGTGATTGCGAGCTGTGGGGGTGGTAGTAATTGTAGCCATGTTTGATGGTGGAAGGAGGGGTTCGGTTCGTTCCGAGTGTGCGATGAAGGGAGGGGGGGGAGGGGGGTTATAAAAGGTGGAATGAGAGGGTAAAGAGGAGGGCAAGGAGGATGAAGAGGGTGAGGAGGGTGAGGAGGGTGAGGAGGGTGAGGAAGGTGAGGAAGGTGACCTCGGGTAACAATTGACCTAGTGGACGAGTGCGTGAGTGAGGGATTGAATCAAGTGAAAGAAGTGAAAGTACTTGGTGGTGCGTGCGTGCATGCGGCAGGGACAAGCGGACAGACGTGGGGTGACGAAGAGGGGGGAGACTGGGGGGGATTGCAATTGCTTCTTTCTAGGCCCTGTTGGCCTGCTGGAGGGAAACCAAAAACGAAGGAAGACGCTCGTCTCGTCTGGTTTCTCGCTTGGTCTCTCGTCTGGTCTGTGGTCTCTGGTCTTTGGTGTCTGGTCTCTTCTCGTCTCGTCTCGCTCGCTCGGCCCGCCCTGCTGGCGGTTGCAGATCGGCCGGCTCAACTTACGCCTTGCGCTTGCCGTCCAATCACATTCCCCCACTCTCTCCAAACGGCCAACCTTGGGAAACCCTCCACGTCCTAAACCGTCCGCCTGCAGTCTCCCTCGCTCCCCTCAAGGGCTCAAGCCTCCCTCCAGACCAACCCGTACACGGGAAAACAATGAAAATGAAAAAAAAAGGTTTCGATAGAATGCCGGGCTAATGTTGTCTTGTCTCCCTCCGGCTCTACTCCCATCCAATAACCTTTCCCTCTACCTGCCTGTCACCACGGCACCGGCTGTTTCCACCCAACAAAAGACTCCAAAGCAAAGAAAGACCGTCATCAACTTCATCCTCTCCCTCCGTCTGCTTCGTCTTGTCTGTCCGTTTAGGTTTTCCCCCTACCTAGTTTCTGCTGAATACGCCACTCTCATGCTGTCAGACGCGGCGAGACGATCCGATGCATCTATCCAGTCCCCCTCCCACTCCGCTCCACCTTCTTCGTCACATCTCACCCTTCTTGTCAAGGCAAACCCAAACAATCTAGCCACACGTGCACTCATCCAACCTCAATCTATCCAATACCCTCCCTATTGGTCTGCTCTCCTGTTTGGGACATGTCGTCCCAGCGGACACGTCTTGCCTTTGACGACCAGGCGCCGGCCCCATCTGCTGAGCCAGATCGTACGATTTGACCACTTCACCGCGCGTCTGAAGGCATTGACTGGCATTGACGCCCATTGCGCTAATATCATGCACATACATGGTATGTACCCTTTGCAGCCATCGCCCGCAGGTATTGGGTTCCGGCTTCCTGGGTCCCGTACGAGCCGCTAACCTGTACATATATATACATACTACATGTACAATACGGCGTAATGTGCATTACCATCCTCCGTATGGAACCCTGAGAGAGAGAACAGGCCATGGCCCATAGGAGAGTGGACAACGGTGTGACTCGCGCATAGAAATTATAAATACATGGATACATAGTACATGCCACTACAGACAAGGTAACCTCCAGCATTGATGCAGATGGGCATGTGCGTCTGGGAACGTTCCGGCCGCCGATCACTTGGGTAGCTTAAGTTCTGGACCCTTTATTTTGCTTCCGACAGCTCTCACCTAAACACTACCACGACTCGCTTGCTTTGTCCCTGATTCTGAACGGGGGAGGTTATGCGCCATGCCCACCTGTTCAATGCGGGAAGATCAAAACTTGAGTCAGGACGTTCTGGAGATCCCAGCTTGGAACATTTCAATGTTGAGGGTCCAAATCATTCCAGTCCGCAATAGGGTTAGCTCGCCATGGTACCCAAAGATCTACCGTGTGTAGACACCTGAGAACAATTGGCTCCTTTTAGTACCCTTTCGTGCCTCTCCAAGGTCTTCAAACCAACATGCTTTGGCCCGAAAAGAAATTATGACATAATAGACCAAGGAACACCAGGTGTCCTTCTTTCGGGCAAATACAATGGCACCAAGGGCTATCCGCTTCAAATCAGCACTCCCAAAGTCCCAAGCTCCTTTGTAATCGTCCTCCGCATCGGATGCCCGCTCCATCCGACTCCGACCCTTCGGCATTATTCCGCACTTACAAACACACTTCCCTTTTCCTTACACTCGCGCTTCAATCCATCCGACGACCAAGCAGAGCCTCACCATGAAAACCCTCAATCCTCTCCTCTTTCCCCCCCTCTTTGATGGATCATGAGACTCGCCCATTCCTCTTTCCTTACTCTTCTAGCCACCAGATTTGACCTGCACCGTGTCTCCGCATCTACACTCACCAAACACACCCTCAATCCCCTGTACGGCGCCCAACATTTCCTGCTATACAGCTCCAATATGACCCGCCTCGCACCCGTAATTTCCATATCTCATGGCGGCGGCCCAATGCCCGTCCTCGGCGACCCCTCCCAGGCCGAGATCGCAAAATCGCTGCGCACCCGTGTTCCCAAGATCCTGAAGCTCGGTACTCCCGAGCAGCCTCGCGCAATCATTCTGGTGACGGCGCACTGGTCCACCGATGTCGTTACCATATCGAGTGGAGCGAAGCATGAGCTGCTGTACGATTACTACGGATTTCCGCCCGAGGCATATCAACTGAAATATGATGCGCCGGGGAGTCCTGAAGTCGCGGACCTGATCGAAGGGAAGCTGAAAGAGGCGGGAATTCTATGCAAGAAAGATTCGAAACGAGGTTCGTCGTGTGCATCCATGCTCATTCTAATCATAATCTTGTGCTTTTCACTGACCGATTCTAGGCTGGGACCACGGCGTCTTCATACCTCTAACCCTCATCCACCCCGCTGCTACGATCCCCATCATCCAGGTCTCCGTCCTGGCCTCCGAATCGCCCGCAGCCCACTTCGCTCTCGGCCGCGCCCTCGCTCCTCTACGTGCCCAGAACATCGCGATCGTTGGCTCCGGCTTCGCCTCCTTGCACAATCTCAATGCCATGTTCTCTGGCACCACAAGAACCCAGAAGTTCAAGGCCCTCAACGAGGCATGGAGTCGACAAGTCGCCGAGGCTGTGGAGAATGTGGGAGTTGAGGCAAGAGGAAAGGCATTTGACGGGTGGAGGGGATGGGAAGGTGCGTACGATATGCACCCAAGAGGGGGCGCGGAGCACTTTCTACCGCTAGTGGTGTGCGCGGGGGCTGCAGGAGAGCAAGGGGCGAGAAGCTACAGCGATGGGATGATGGGGCTGAAGATGTGGAGCTACTATTGGGACGAGAATGAAGGGTTAGGGGCCGAAGACAAGCAGAGCTGTACCATCTCGTAGAGAGAGATATCGTCGTATCGCTCGAGTTTGGAGCTTTGATAATCTATTCATGCTACCCCAGCGCAGGAATCCAGTTCTGTTTTCGCCCACTTGCAATCTATTATTTCCCCGTGTCCCAGACGATACTGCAGGCCACAACAACTGCCTGTCTCTTCAATCCTAGTCTTCCTTGTCTTTGAACGAACAAACTTGTTCAAGAGGCCACTTTACTTGGCTAGCAAAATAAACCTAAGAATTGCTTTATGGCAATCAGTTACCTAAATTACTTTCACTGTTGTGATGCACGTATATTGATTCTTGTAGAACGTAACGTTACTATGTTGCAAGAACCTGTAGCGAGATCCTGTTATTATGTACAGGAAAAGTCTAAATTCAAATATAACACCAGGTGTTCTGTTCCATGAATCCGAGCCGCTCCTTCCTCATTCATCAATATAAAACAAAGCAGCGACGGCTGAAAGGCAAAAAGAAGAAGCACCCTCCACTCCTTCTCCTACCCCGCCATTTCCCTCTGCCAAAAATGACCAATTGCATATACAATTGGAGTGAACAAGAATTGGAAAAAAAAAAGAACAAACGAAGCCCATGGGGCTCGAACCCACAACCTTTGGTGATGCAAGCTTAACCCGAGATGCTCCGAAGGAGAACCGAGCGTACCGAAAACCAACGCGCTACCATTGCGCCAAGGCTCCTATGTTGCTTTGTTTGATGAAGAATCATACAGCAACAAAATATATGAAGAGAGCATTTGTTTGGAAAAGAGGAAAGAAAAGTGAAAACTGCTGAAGAATGATCGGATCTCGGTCTGTCGAGGTGGGGCGACGGCCGAGAGAGTAATTTTTGGGGCGAGGCTAGCGGAGTGGCTACTGTGGGCCTATCAGGTTTGCCTGATAGTTCACCCGAGAGGACTGTATGGTCTGCACAAGAAAAGACATGAACTGTTAGCAGTAATTTCACATATATGTCTATCGTCATTGTCCTTGTTTGCTTCCCGCTTCGCCTGCTGCAGCTCTTCGTTCAATTCGTATATACACACTCAACTACCTGTCGAGACTACACAGCCAGAAGAACCCCGTCGCTCCCTTACTCAACCCACCACCAGCGGTGGGCGCCAAATTGGACAAAATGACCAATCGCTGCTGCACAACTTTGCAGAGCGTTACTTCATCTTAATCCCCACAATCAACTCAACCCAGATAACGATAGGAGAAATAGGAAACCGCAACAAAACGAACAGCGAACCAATTCAACGTTCGAGCAAGCTTTCAATTGTCCTCGTAAACGTGTATTCATAAAGGAGCGTGCAGAAGCGTAAAACGAAGGCAGTAATGTCTGCCAAAGATAGACGGAAAAGAAAGGGGACGTAGCTCGTCAGCATTATATTTTTCCTCCTCCTGCCTCTTATTCCTCCCATCGGTTGAGGAGTGACGGGTAGACACATAACAAGATATTATATTCTTCCCTCTTCCATCGTCTCTCACATAGGGACGGAATCCTGACCGGCAGGATTACCATACCCGTGCAGGAAGCGAAGGAAGAGCTCATTAGACTGCGTGGTTAAATTGCAGTTTTTATTTCGGTCCAGTGATTGGTTGGTTCGGTTCGAGGTGGAGGATGATTACCATTGGAAGGGACTGTATGAATCGGAGACCCGTGAGGGTGCATGCAAGTGTATAAGATGCTGGTTTGCTGTTGTTGCGGGATAAAACTGGACAATCAACGCTGAAAAATGGCGGAAAGGGCATGAAGTCGCGGAAACTATGAGAAATCTCATGATGCAAGATTAATAATGCAGATGCCGGATATTTCGAGATGCAATAAAAGCTAACTAGTGAGCCGAATTGGGGCGAGGGTATCCTGGGATCGAGCGGAAACGAGTACTCCAATGAGTAAGACACTAGAAGCAAACATTTTGTTGCTCCGTGGCTCATGTTCAGTGTCAGCGTAGTATTATTTCACCCATAATTGTTGGGTGTTGGTGTTATTGACGTCTGAAAACAGACTTGTGTGTGAGAGGGGAATCGAACGGGATCGGGCCCCGTACTCTACCGCCTCTGGCTATTGGTGTCGTGCCGGTGCAGAAGACGCATACGTATACAGGAGGAAGGGTATCTTGAGTGAAACCAACACATGCCATGTGCAACCATTTGTTGCAAGACTCGCATTGCACCATGATGCCACCATCGTCTACTGAGTTGCAGACACAACGTGTGCTCTCACTTGACAGGCTACTACGATCTGTCGAAGGCGTTGTGAGTCCGGCATCAGTAGTGTTAGCAGGAGATCCATTGAACGAGGCCAGGCCTTGGTCATATAGGCCGTGTGGGCTGACATTGGTGTTGACCATGTCTGCGGAAGCCTGAGCCCAACGCTGATTGTGAGCTTTTAGTGTATTTTGAGTGGAGCGCTCTAACCAAGTCAGTCAAGGTTGTTTTCCATATACCTGGTCGCCATACCTATTCGTTTCTGTCTGCCTTCGACCACCTTCTTCAATGCGCCCAATGCATCACCTGGGGAGTCGGGCATCTGTTGATCTTCCGTGTCGTTGAATGAGGAAGGAAACTCCATCATGCTAAACCGTCGATACGCATTATCCGTGGCAGTTCTTCTTACTGGGCGAATCGTCTCGAACGAAGACTTGTCAAACATTCCCAAGGCAGGCCTTGGCATCTTGAAAGAATTTGAACGTTCTAGCCCCCCACTGTCAGCTCGTGCATGCTTTGATGAACGGCGTTGAGCGAGCGGTATATTGAATGAGTTGGTCCGACTGAGTGTAGCCGATTCGTCGGATTCAGAATCGCTGTCATCTTCCGCCCATAGACCTGGGTACTGTTTCCTCATGTTCTTGGGCGGATCCCTACGTACTTCCGGTATTATCTCCTCCTCATCCGCAGGAACAGTCTCTGTACGAGCACGTCCAGTCTCGTCAATGACCAATCGAGTCTTTGGCCTTCTGATCTCTGGTATCGCCAATAGAGATCCACCGCTCTGCCTTTTCAATGGTGATGAGCGGCGAGGAATGTTGAACCCTGGAGCAGTCCCTGAACTCTTCGATTCCATTGATGAGGGCCTGCTCTTCCTAAATCCACTATCGGTATTGCTGCGTTGCAGGCCAGGTCGAACAGCTTCAGAGGAGGTTGTGGATGACGAAGTACTATTACGTGAGTGCTGACTTTTAGTTTTTTTGGCCATATCCCTTTCACGAAGGGAGTCCATCAGTTGAGTTTCGTATGGCTGTCTGTTATCAGGCTTCGAGTTGACAGGCTGGGGTGGGATATTGAACGATGCAGCAGGGCCGGGGCTAGAGAAACTAAAAAGCATGCTTGGATCCACGCCACCTGATGTGGATATGAAGGAGTTCGGCCTCGAATTCGAGTGGTCGTACCCTAGGTTGTTATTTGCGAAGGATGGTGCGGGTCCTGGAGAGGACATGCCGTGTAGTGCTTGGAAAGCTTGTGAGTTCATTTGGTTACCTGGAATCGGCGTGTTGAAAGATTGCCAATTGAAACTGTGGTCAATCTTATGAGGCGTGGGACCGAATGGATCAGACCCAATAGGGAGGTCCACGTCCATCTGACCAGCATCATTTTGATCCCAGAAGAGACGAGATTGGGGCATGGCAGGTGCGGACATGGGTCCAGTACTCGGAAACTGAACCAGATCCGGCGAGAACTGCAATGCAGTCAGGCCGAATGAAGCTTGATTGAACATGCCCTCTGTTGGCAGGCCAATTGTTTGAGACCGATTTATAACTGTTGCTGGTGTACCAAAATCATGCCCCCCTCCTGGCTGGTTCATTCCCCTCCGCGATGTGGCATCCCTAGTAGGTGGTGGTGTTTGCATCTGTGAGGGATCCATGCTGACAGGACGAGGGCGGAGTGGAGGGTTCTCTCGGAGCCTCGCCGCGAGGGGGTCAGGGGAAGATGACAGGCGGCGAGAAGGCTCGACAGGTGGCAAAGGGAGATTGTTCGATGCAAAGTGATTGACATGGAATTCTGGGTCGTTTGGTGTAGGAACTCTTTGGCTGTACGATGTGGATGGTCGACGATCTATCGGGGTGGTGAAGGTGAACAATGGGGTCTGTGCGGGGGTTTGGTGCCCATTGACTCTCGGGGTGGACCAGGCGTCGAGGAAGTGGGACTGAGGAACGGGCTCAGGCTTTGGCGTCCTAAAGGTAGAATCTGGAAATACTCCGGACTTCGGTGTGGAGGAGGGACTGGGAAGATGCCAATCCGTGGATCTGATGAAACAAAAAGGTCTAGTTAGCCTTGAAACAGATCGAGACGGTGGAGGTGAAACAGTGAATGACTAATCAAGGGGCCAAGCAAAAGGAAAAGAGAGAAGAGAGTTGTTCGATGAGGTATGCGTGCCATTGGAATTGATAAAGAATAAAAAAACAATGAAGCGGGAGCACGGCGGTGATTTGAAGCGCGATGGGGATCTTGAGACGGGCGAGGTCGGTGCACAGGTGGATTTGGCGCTTCACGAAATCGGTAAAGGTGCAGGTGCTGCCTGCCCTCTGCCTGGATCTCTTTCAACTCGACTGTGCTGATTCGGCGAAGCCTCAAGACAAGACAGGTAGAGGGTGTAGCAACGTCTGCAGCACACAGGCAACCGACCGACAGCCATTGATGTATCCATCCCTTCATATGTTGCTGCCTATGCACCGATCCCAAGACATCATGGTAACTGGAAAGTGGTAAAAACCGGGACAAGAAGGAGCCGTACCCATATATGTGCTGATCCAGACTCATAGCAGCAGTCCGAATAAGACAGAATTATTCCCCAGCAGCTCATATAGCAGGTGTATGCGTGCGTCGCGAGCGGGCGAGGTGTGCGAGTTATTACTGAGTTGGATAGGGTGCGAGTCGAGGGAGAGACTATGACGGTGATGTTGCTGCCGATGCTCGTAAGGCGGCGAATGACGATGGTCGACAACGAAGAGAGAAAGCAGGGAGGGCGAATATCGAAGAGAGAGGATAGGAAGAGTCTAGCAAAAGACTTATTGCGTGTGGATGGGACCTAGATGGCAAGCAATTAGGTTGAAAGGTACACACTTGAAGCTGTGGTACACTGTAGGACACTAGAACCAGGTAGGTAGGGTCGGGGGGTTGTTCCCAGTGCTGTGAGACCTCGTGGCTGCAGGTACAGAGGGAGGGTCGCAGCAGTTAGGGTGCAGCACACATGTAGGTATGATTGTCTGTGTGTATGTAGGGTTGATAGTGGTTGGTTGGTAGGGAGAGGAGGAGGAGGGAGGCAACGGGCGAAGGGGGGACTTGGGGCTAGAGGACTGGAATCATGGACCTTTGACCTTTGGAGAGGGAACAGGACTTGGATGACGGGGCGTGTAGTATGTAGAGACGGACGATGGTACGTACATACAATGTGAATGAATGATTCTCTGGTCATGTAAAACGAAGGGGGGTTTTCTCTGCTCTTTTTTTCCCAGCAGTGGGGCCGAGGGGTGCAGGTTGTAGGTAGCGGGTGCAAAAAAACAACTGACGATGCAGCAAAGAAAAAAAAGACCCGAAGCTATTCAAGTTGGTGCTGCCCGGGCCAACTCAGCAGCGGAGCAACGAGGAATGAATAAAGTGCAGCGGTGCAGCGAGTTGCAGCGAGTTGACGCAGCTGTTGCAGGGCGTCCGCGCAGGGACAGGAATGTGTGTGATAGAGTCCCCCTGAGGCTAGCAGGAGTGCATCAATTCTGGCAGCAGTAGCGGCAGGTGAGAAGACAAGAAGACAGTAGATCAGGTACCGCGCCGCACTGGGCTGAAGCCATGCTGGCGGGGATGTTGAGATTGAGGCTTCATTATTGGCAGGGAATCGGAGGTTGAATAAGAGGAGGTGTAGCATGTGTACCTCGCCCTGGGGACTCGGGAGTAGGTGGGAGACGAGTGCGTAGTAGGAGAGATGAGATGAGATGGTTCCCGCGGGGGGGGTAATACATTACCGGTGTACCGTAAAGGAAAGGTACCAAAAGCTCCCCGGAGGTGAAAAGAACGGCGGGCGGCCAGCGGCGATTCGACCTCGATTCACGGCCAGGAACCATTGGGAGCCATTGGGAGCCAGCCAGCCAGCGGCCAGCCCTGAGAACACCTAACCAATTAATTGTTGACCAGCATCCACTCACTGGGCGAACTGGCGAGCGGCGGGCTGCACGACGGCCGTCAGATTGCGGTGGAAGCGATCGATGGGGGGGGGGGTGGTCGAGGCCAGTCGGTTCATACCTCGAAGGGTTGGCTTCTGCTTGTTTCTTTGGTCTCGGTGCCTGAGCCTAGAGGTAGGGAGGTGAAAACCTCCAAAAGGTACAATAGAAGTCACAGTATGCTGTTCTCGTTGCTGCTCTTGTTGCTCTTGCTGCCGCTGCCGCTGCTACTGCTACTGCTACTGCTTGGTGACTAAGACATTGATCGTTACAATACTCGAACGGTCTAGCCAAAACGGCCTAGTGACTGCTGGCTGAACAAATCCACCACCACAAGGGGCCAATGGCCAGAATCGCAATGCGCGCATCTACGGCACGGAAATAGCATCAGAACTGGTGATGAACATCAAATGACATATGGATGATGCGACCATGGGCTACCCACCAGTCAGCCAGATACACACAATGGCATGGGCGGATGGCTGATGTGGATGAGCGGCGTGGAGTGGTGGTGGTGGTGGTGGTGGTGGCGAGCGTAATGCCATCCATTCTCAACCCCTGATTCGTTCCCCGCATCCGCAATTGCACTAGAAAAGAACCACTGACGAGAGCCTCTCACCCACCTGTCCCTGGACTGGAACGACTGGCCACATGTATGTACCCCTATTGTGGCCCACGATTCCTATCCTCCTATCGTTTGTATCTTCCTATCATATTATCGTGCTATCATTCTCGCTATCGACAAGACCAATCGCCACCCCTATCGACAACCTATCGATTCCATAGACTCCCTATCGTGCTAAATCTATCGTCTTGTTTCTCCATTTCTTTTCCCCGTCGATCCATCCATCTTACCAAACCATCGCAAATCCTCTCCTGCCTCTCTACCTACTCTATCTAGACTCTGGACTCGAGACAGACAGACTCGCCCAGCTGCTGTGCCCAATCTCCTTCTAGGTACATATATGGCTACATGGCTACATGCACTCCTGAACCGGCCAACATCAACGGCGCATCTCTCCGCCCGGACGAGCAAATGGGCTGCCCTATCGCACACTGACAGCTCATCATCAGCACCCTCATTTAATCTAGCCGTCTTATGCCTCCCACCGCTTTCCCACATGGCCCATGCTACCCGTGAACATGCCCTGCTAGTTGCGCTTTTGCCGAGCCCCAAACTGCTCAACCGAACCCGCCCGCTGGAAAATGCGATTAATGCGGCCAATCACTGCATCGGGACTTATTCTCGCCGCCTGCAGTCCGCCGGCCAAATCTTGACTCAGGAGAGAAGAAGCGCGTGTGTGTGTGAGAGTGAGAGAGAGAGAGAGAGAGGGCCTGTTTCCTCTTCTTGGTTTCCCCGGTCCAACACCTGAATGAATGGGGTAAGACGAAAAGGACAAACTACTTTTGTTCTGCAGTTGCTGTTGCGGTTGTTGTTTTTGCCGCCGCACCATCCTTCATCACCTGATGGATGGAGAGAAGTGGATAATCACGACTAATACTGTACAAGCAGGTGCCAACATCACATCAATCCTACAGTCACAATATCACAACAACTTTGTTAATCTGGCAGCTACAGCTGTCCAACTTCCCTCGTCCATGAGGCCATCGAACCGGCAATCATCAGTCCCACCGTTTGGTTACCCAATTAATTAGGTACAATACAGTGCGAACTACTCCACACATCCGCCAGTGTCTGCAAGTACATCACCGTACATGTACCTGTGATGTATGCAAGGTACGGTTTCAGTCCTCTGCTAGGTACATACATAGTACACACAGCACGCCTCCTCGATCATCCCTTCTGCAACATCAACCAACAAGCCACACCGCTCGCTCTCTTTCAAGGGATCCCTCCGCAGCTGAGCGTCGTACAAATCGTGCCATCATCGCCCGCGCTGCTTGGTGTTCGTTCTCCTGCTGCTACTGCTAGCTGCTGTTGGCTGCTGTGGGAACAGGGCAAGACCAAACTAGGAGGTATCCAGGTACAAACTTTACAGATTTTTTCTTATTCGGCGCCGACGGCGGTGCATGGATAAACCCGATACCATCCTCTTCCGCTTCAGCCCATATAGAATTGAAACTAATCCAGACAAACCATTTATGTACTGTGTTCGACGAGCCAGCTCCAACACACCAATCCTTCAATCCTTCATAGGGGCGGCCCAAAGTTCCATTTGCTCTAAGAGCTGCAAACTGCGCAAATCTGCCTTTCTTCTCGCCCGCCCATTTCCCCGCGGCAAAACTATCCCTGCCACCCAACCCAAACACGAGCTGTTCTTCATATTGTACTGCTTTACCCATCCATTCGCGCCTTCACTTTTGTGACCGCCCTTCGTTGAAGCAAAAGGTAAATTCCATGTACGAGCCAGCTGTTCATCACTACCGCCCTTTGATCCTCATTGACCCTCGTTGACCCTGGTTATCAGCCGTATCTTCGTCCGCATACTTGTTTTCTTTCCCACCATGTGCCACTTGAGATAGCCTCGGTGCTATATATAAACCTTTTTTTTCATGCGACATGTCGTATCCCTGCTGAGAACCCCACCCTTAGGGCCTACACCATGTTCGTGGGCCATTGTCACCATACCCATAAACACCGAGCATGTCAAAACCTGTGTAAGAGGCAAAAAAAAAACGGGACAAGAAATCCTATCCCGACCTTGCATGCAAATCCCATCCATGAACTTGTCAAATCTAGTAGGGGTGATGTGTAATTCGTCACCTATCCTATACTCCTCGTCTCACAACCACGGGCTCGTCTTGATACGACAAATCCGACACCACCGACATCGCATCATGTTGTCTGCGTCTCGGGGGTCCTGATAGAACCGATATCGCATCATCATCCACTGGATCGGCAAATGGCGATTGTTCTTCCGCCATCAGGTTCGTCCGCGAGTGCACTGCTGTTGGTATTCTTAAACTCGAGTCGCGTGAGATGGGAGCAAGACTTCGGGGCCGATAGGGTGGCGGCGGCTCTTCAGTCAAGCTGTTACTGTCTGCAAATGGATCGCCCAACCCAGTACGATCAGTCACTGATACAACGTCAGAGGTGTCAATGCCAGTAAAGTAGGCGCTGTTCGAGTTTGGTGCAATCGGGCCTAGAATGACGGGTTGAGGCATGGCAGGACCTGGTAGAGATGGCGGATGGCTCGTTGGAACAGTGTAGTGTGCTTGGAGGGTAGGTGGGGGGAGAGAGTACTGGAGGCCCGGGGCGGGGACCGGTGACGATGGAGAGGCGCCGTATTGTGCTGCCATGAAAGGTTGGCTTCTCGACTTCATTTCCTGCACTTTTGCTTGCGCTGCATCTATTGCCCTCTGACGCTTACGTTTGCGCAAACAGAAGAAAATAAAAACACCGAGAATGGCCAGCACGACCACAGGGACAATTCCAGCAGCGGCATACTTGACACCATTTTTTGGCTCATCCTTCTCATTAAACTCCCAGAAATTTCCATCGTCAGGATCGACATTGGTAGGTGTGGTAAGTACGGGGTTCCTTTTCGACGTAATGAGAGTTGGTACGACTGTTGTCACCGCGCCTTGCTCCGGGTGTCCGCTGATAACTAGAGTGGAGGGATAATACGTTGTTGTATCGGGCAAGTCTGTCGATTGCTTAAGCCATGGTTTCGACCGTCCAGGCCCAGCTATACCAGTGGTTGTAGTGGTTTGAGCCATATATGAAGTATCCGTTGAAGACGGGCTCCCTGCCAGGATCGGTTTGCCAGAGTTGTGAGGGTTTCCTTTACCCAAAGTGGGAGACGACGTAGGAGGCCCTTGGCTTATGGGGTCGTTGCCGTTATCATCATCGTCGTCGTCGTCGTCGCCTTGAACATTGTACCAACGTTCCCTCTCTTCCTCGTTATAACTATAGCGTGAGGGAGGTCTCGCCATGAGTATGTATGGGAAGCCCGTGATAGATGTGCGCGACTGTATTCCAAGGTCTGACAGACCGTGCACGGGGCAAGATGCGTGTCAGATGAGCAGCCAGGTGGATGTGATGTGAGAGCAAACAAAGATTCCCGTTGCGTGCGTGCACAATAAGCAGTTCGAATCCTTTTCTCTCACCACCCCGAGCGAGGTTGGAAGATACTACAGTTTTGTTCGTCCACTGGTGGAGGGGGTGGGGCCGGCCGTGATTCGGAAGCCGCAATGACTTGGCAAGCAATGGCTGGTTCAACTGGATGGGAACAAAGCCCGCGATGACGCCAGAGGACAGGACGTTGGAGACAGGGAACCTTGGCTCAGTGAAATCAGAACCAAAACCATACGCATCGAGAGATAACTGCTGGCATTCCTCCCCGCAGTCTGGGAGATTGGCGATGGAAAGGTTGTAGAAAGCCGAAGAGACAGGAGTAAGTGGAAGGCTGACGGACTTTTTCGAAGGAACAGGGCCAGGAAGGCAGGAAGGCAGGAAGGCGCAGTCGTCAACTAAGTGGGATTTGTGGTGGTTGGGTGGTTGGTTCACTTTGCCGCATTCTGTCCAGTGTCATGCTCGTACACTAAGCCCGAAGCCCGAGCTGAGGTTGGCCGAATGCAAGTGAGTGCACCTGTACGCTGCGGGCACAGCCCCAGCCGGCGGCCGTAAAAGGTGGTATAGACAAGAAGACAAGGAGCTGCCAATGTGCCCTAGTCCATCCACCGAACACTCCACTGCGTCGGAATGGGATATTTTTGGGGCCCATCATTATTACTGTATGCTTTAGTCCGGCTGACTGTTGATCCAAAGGCTCGTCGGGTGGTAGAGCGCAGAGTACTCCATAGTAACTTTCCAATCGTTTTTGCACTACTCCTCGCCGTATGGTTGACGGTACACCCTCGGCTAGTCATATCATCTCGGTACGCATAAACAAAATACGACAGTGGGCAACAAACGGGAGAAGCCCATGCAAGTACGTCGGTAAGAATTGGCGACCTTGAATTGTATCCGGAGCCTGGGGGAGGTTGGAAACGTGCACAGCAGCGCAGATCCTCGACAAGTTCGTGTGTACTCTTATGATTGGCCCCCAAGGGAAGGCATCCAAAACATAAGATGCGCTCATTGGCCATACAAATCCGCGGGTGCGGCTGCTGTGGGCGTTTTGTTTTGAGACGCGATCACGACGTCCAATGTCCATACAGATGGAAACGTCCAAGGCTTAAGCAGACTCTGTTGATGTTTGTATTGCGGTGAACCAAGAGAATGCCACAGCGGAATCGGTGGGCTGCAATCCCGATGATCCGCTCCAAAGAAAAAGTCTACCGCTGGTACGAAGCTGGAAGCCATGATCCGACGAGCCCGGGAAGGTTGGGTTGCACATAGACGGTAAGGGTACAACACTGTATATACTTTTGCACGGTGCCATGCAACGGTTGTACAGGGAGAGTTAGAACTAGGCAAGCTCCTTGAAGGAGAGCCTGCCGTATCTTGTATTGTCCGGAGTGGGAGTGAGGAGCGTGTGATATGATATCCCTCACTTCGAACGGGAACCATTGGAGGCACAGAGGGGTCCGTGGTCCGTGTCGCTGCGGGGCACAAAGACCGGGATGTTGAGAGAGACTCTTCCTGCATTCCTACCGTGCTCAAAGCTGGCTGATTCAGGATTGCTTAAACTCTCCTCGTCCATATTCGGATGTGGTCGTCGCAGGTATTGTAGGTCTGATGGCTTTGGTGGTGACTTTTGGAGACAGCCCAATTGCTCCACATGTTGGACGGATTGGATTCTGAGATGAGTAATTACATTACACTTGGCGCTGCGTCATCGGGAATAGCGTCTCTGGGTTCACTAGAGCCAGCGCGCTCGCCATTCACCATGAACCTACCACAAATACCTCAGTCAACCTTCCGAAACTCTCACTATGAGCGGATTCAAAGATGTCATGAAAGGCGGTTGGAAGCCTAAGGGCAGAGCGGAGGGCGGTGGCAAGGAGTCATGGCGTGGCGACTTCAAGGGCGTTAACACAGTGGTCAGTCTGTCTTAAATTCTCAGTCTCGTCTTTATCCTCAACCTCAACTTCAACCTCAACGCTTTTTGCCAAATGTTGTCTCACTCTTTGCTTCTCGTCGCAGGCAGGATGGATGGGCAAAGTCAAGGGCTCTAACGAAGAAGCCACATCGCACCAGTCTGCACCATTGTCTACACTGAAAGATCCCGACTCCTTTGGCCCACCACCGAAACGTGTGGATCATGGTGGAGGACAGGTGCCTCCGCGCGCGCCCACATCGGATCGTAGCGGACCCCCCGTTCCTTTTCGCAGCGACAGCACCTCGCGACAAAGAAGACAAGAGACAGATACAGACACGGATGGTGAGGTTAACAAATCTACTCCGGGACCATTCAAAACGGATACTACGGGCTTGAACACGGCAAATCTCCCCAAACCACCAACTTCTCGGCGAGGGCCGCCATTACCTCCACCAGCTACTACTACAAGATCACCCCCGCCGACCATTACCACAAAAGCACCTCCACCTAGACTGCCTCCACGATTACCGCCTCGACAGAATTCACATCCCGATCTACATGCTCCACTGCCACCGCCGACTTACAGCGAGAGTGTGCGGGAAGCCGCGCCAGAACAGGGAATACTCAATCACGGGGCCATGGATAGGCTCGGAAGAGCAGGAGTGGCTATACCAGCCTTTGGGATAGGACGAGCGTCCCCGCCGGTTCTGTCTCGCCAACCCGCCCCTCCCTCAAATACAACACAACCTCCTCCTGCTTCACCACGCGCAGGCAGGGGCCCGCAGTTGAGCGAATTACAGTCCCGGTTCACCAAGATGACACCATCACCGTCTGATTCCGAGCAAACAAGCACTGGAACAACCTGGGCCGACAAACAAGCCGCACTAAAGACGGTTGGAAATGCTCGAAACGAGCCGTCCAAGGTTTCCTTGCCAGAAATGAGAAATGCAGCATTGACAGCAAACAACTTTCGCGAACGGCATGGCGAACAAGCTGTTGCTGGTTGGCGGGGAGCGAATACTCTCGATCAGAAGCATGGCGTTTCAGACAAAGTTAACGGTATAAACGCCCCAGTTGTGGCTCCAGCCCCTTCGTCTCCTTCCTCGCCATCACTCAATTCTCCCACTCAGGGTGCTTTTGGTAAAAAAGCTCCTCCCCCACCCCCGCCGAAGAAGAAAAAGGAACTTACCGCCAACCCTTCGAGCCCAACTGAACCACCTCCCATCCCTTTTGCGAGTAAGCCCAAATTCAACTAAACCGAGGGTGGTATGTCGTATTTCCCTTAATCGTTCTTACTGGTTTCACCTCTCCTTGGCTACAAGCTGAATACATATTGGGCGGTCGACGTATTTTTCCAGCTGTGTACGGTACCTGCAACCTGCAGCATTTCATCGGTCTGTCGAATGAAGTTTATGACCACGAAGGATTGAATCCTAGCATTTGAGCTTGGACACATGTCCTATTCAGAATATAAAATGATACCCCCACGCACCCATGGCTAATGTGTGTGTTTCATATGGATTAGATATGTGAACTATATGGAGAATGTTGATCTATCTACATTCTCAAGAACAGGCAACATTCATCGGACTGGATTTACGAGTAGCCAATGCTATAGGTCGCAAGACATACATGTACGCATAGAACGTGATCAAGTACAATAGATTGCCCAAGACAGCTTTTGAAATTTGCTCACGCAACCCTTGGCAACGCGGGTTTCCAGACCCAGGCTCATCTACCAGATGCGTAAATCAGTGCAGTTACACATGGATGCTGACTATTTATCTACTCCTTTTCTCTTATAATTAGGGCTTTACAAGTCTAGGAATTTGCGGGTATAAGATTTCTTGGAGCATAGACAAAGGGATAAAAATAAGACTATATAATATAATTTATCCCTTACATTAGCTTTTACAAAGCGTAATTACAAAGTTAAAAATTAGATATAATACTAACACTAAGAATGTTCATTTTTAAAAAAAAATTAGAGTTCTTTAGATACTGCTAGGCTCTGCAAGAGAATAGGTGTAGAGAATTATTTAGCAGCCTTGTGTAACTGTACTAATTTACACATCTGATAGATTTCATTTCCACCCGTCTTACACCAGTCAACAACAGGCCTGGTCATATTTAAGGAGCAGAACTCATGGCCAAACCCCCCTCTTTGATACACCCGCTATACCATATCCGCATTCTAAAAGTCGCGAATCGGCAACAATCGCCACGATGAACGTGATGGCACGTGGGTGGATGTCCTGGTATTTTGGCACCGAATGGAAATTGTCCAATGTATGGCCTGTTCCAGGGCGTACCGCTCGGTGTCAGCATGCTTTTAGGAGAGGAGGAAATGTTCTCTTAATAACTCAAACTACCTCCCGCTTATTTAGCAGAGTTATGTCTCGTGCGAGATGACGCCACTACGGTAATTGCTGCTTACCTCCTTATAGAGGTCCAACTCCAATCCTTGGTAAGTTGTTATGACAATGGATTGGAAATAAAAAGGTACAGACAGCGCATATCGTACAGAATGCAGCGACCAACGCGCACGCTCCCCTTCTATTTATTTTTACCATTCATCACGGACCAGCGGCCATTGGCAGTCACTCATTTAATACACAATGGCAAACTCATCACTACTCCTCAACTGCGAACCATCAGCGATCCCGCTACCCACGGTCTTTGGCGCAGAATTTCTATCTGTGAAGGCGTCATTAACACGGAACTATACGGCTATTGCACCAGCGGTTGCGAATCCTAATCATTGGGATATCTCAGGCGAAAACATTAGCTTCTGCAATGTCACGATTACACACACGCATCCAGGGCAAAACGATCTTCTTACAACCCAAATCTGGCTCCCTATTAGCCCACCCTGGAACAAGAGACTGAAGACTGTAGGAGGTGGAGGATGGATCGCAGGACTAGGTGTCGAAGTTGTACCCCAGACGAATGGAGCTATTGCCGAAGGGTACGCAGTCGTCACAACAAACGCTGGAGTTCCGGACGTTTTAGGCGATTGGGCATTGACTAGCCAGGGCAATGTCAATCTCAACGCATTGCAAAACTTTGCGCATGTTGGCCTTAAGGACGCAACGCTGGCTGCAAAGAGTGTTGTTAATAGTTTCTTTGGACAACCTCCAAAATTCTCGTATTTTAGTGGTTGCTCCCAGGGCGGACGACAGGGCTATGCATTCGCTCAGCGATACCCAGATATCTTCGACGGCATTGCAGCAGCAGCTCCTGGATTGAACTATCCCAACTTCTTCACATCTGCCCTGTATCCCCAACAGGTGATGCATGAGCTGAAATATTATCCGCATCCATGTGAACTGGATGCTATCAGAGATGCAGCCATCAAGTCGTGCGACGGTAAAGATGGACTGGTCGACGGCATCATCTCGCACCCTAATTCTTGTAAATTCGATCCCTTCTCGCTAGTTGATAAACCGCTGAATTGCAGCACGTCAACTACTCCTGGAGGACCGAAGTCCATTTCCAAGGCGGGGGCAGCCGTTGCAGATGCAGCTTGGAATGGCTCCAAAGGCGCCAAAGGCGAGTTCCTCTGGTATTCACCAGGTATACAGGCGCCCCTGACAGGACCGGCAACCATCGTGGGAACAACGTGCACGCCCGATGGGAAATGTGACGCTCTACCGCTTCCGGTTTTCACTGAGTGGGTCAAGTACTTCTTGCTCAAGGACAAGAATGCCAACTATGGAAGCAACTATACCCGACGAGAGTTCGAGCGCCTCTACGACCAAGCTGTTCGTGAATACAGATCCATTATTGGAACCGACTGGCCCGACCTGAAGGACTTCCGCGAGGCTGGAGGGAAGTTGATTACATACCACGGCACTGCGGATTCGGTCATCCCATACCAGGGCACAAGGCATTATTTTGATGCTGTCAAGGCACTAGACCGTAACGTGCACGACTTCTACCGTCTCTTTGAAGCGCCAGGGCTAGGGCATTGCGGGTTTGACATTGGAGGATACCCAGGAGGGACATTCAACGCGCTTGTGAGGTGGGTGGAAGAGGGTGTTGCACCAGAGTTGTTGGAGGCGCGCAGTGCAGTGACGAACAAAACCAGCATCTTGTGCCCGTACCCCAAGATTGCACAGTTCAAGGGCAAGCAGGGCAGTGAGTATGGGGCTAAAGATTTCGTCTGTAGGTGATGACGTAATGTGAGGACGGCGAGAACTTGAGAAGTGAGGGAGTGAGTGAGGGAGTTTTCGGAGGTGTGCCAAGTGGTCGGCAAAGATAGGACTATGCCAAGCATGTGCCGGAAAATCGATGCATGTGATCACGTGACCGCGAAACGGCGCCTGGGGCAAGTGTGGGAGATGGGAGATGTTCGGCAATCTGAATGGCTGAAAAAGGAAGGACAATAACGATGGAGAGAAAAACGTGGTGGGTCTATAGAGAAGACAACTTGGTTCAGACATACAGACTACAATCAGAGCGGTATCCTCAGAACCGCCTAGAAGATTATTTTGTAGCCCGAGTTTCGCAACCAACACCGGTTTGGTTCCGACATGTAATACATAGACTATAATCAGAGCGGCACCGTCAGAACGGCCTGGAAGATTATTTTGTAGCCTAAGTCTCGCAACACACACCGTTTTGGAATGGAATTGTGCCGTTCACCAGAGCCACGTGCGCCGCAGCCAATCAGAACGATGCAAGCAGCCTCGGTAAGTCATGCCGCCGCAGACCAAAAGGCTTCGAGGGGAGTCGATTTGTGGGTTAAGGTCCGCCGTGTCTCCAGAAATTGGCATAATGGAGAGTCGGGTGCTTGCGATTTGTAGAGTAGGATTTCCAAGTTTGAATTATCCCGCCTTGTCGGACCGGGGGAAAGGGAGGTAGGGAAGGTTGCCCGTTGGACTGTGCCTCGAATTGTACCTGTCGTGCCAGTGAATGTCCTAGTCTGAGGTAGTCTGCAATAGCCGTCACTGGTCTGCCCAGGTGTGGCTGCTCGAGGCGTGTGCTCACTGCCCAGAAGCTGCTCCCGCCTCAACCTCGACTCTTTTTTTTTTTCTGTTCTGGTTGTTTCCGCTTCCAGCACGACCACCGAAAGACGCCTGTCGCCATTCGAGAGGACTCCCGACCACTCCCTCATCCAAACATCCATATCTAACTGCGCTGCCCGCTGCCTTTTACCTTGGTCTACTTCTCCCTCCCTCCGTCGCAGTGCCGCCGTCTCAATTGCAGATCGACCGGCAGAGATTCTCGCTACGTGACGTCCCTCGCGTGCCCTCCTACGTCAACAATACACACCATCTGGGTCACCACCACCTACATCCCAACATTGCAACATCGTAGCATCCCAGCCACGTGACGCAGCCACGTCGCTCGCCAGCAAGTAACCGTTTGCCCTTACCAAACTATCTTACCGTGTTTCGTCAGAGGCGAATCCGCACAATTGGCCGTTCGGCGCACCTCACACGTCCTCCATCCTCCAACCTGCTTCGTCCGCTCACGGCACCTTAACCACCACATAAGCCTCACACCATACCATACAACACCATTCTACACACGAGCTACGAGCAGGAACGCGGCCCAATAGCCTTATATACAATCTATTCGCGCCTCCTAGGAGCAGATCGTCTACCATGTCCGGCGCCGGCCCCTCGCTCTTCCCCGGCGAGTTGCCCTCATGGACTGTCTTCAAGTTTCCCCCCGACCCAGCGCCGGCCCCAATTCCCCCGCCATTCGAAGGGTTTTCGTTTAAGACGCCCTTCCCTATCCCCACCGATCTATTCACCGCCGCTCTGTCCTTCAAGGTGCCGCTCACCATCGCCTCCGTCTACGCAACCACCGTCATCCTCTTGAACAAATACAACCGCAGCAATGGCAACAAGCCTTGGGCCATCAGCAAGACCCGCGCCTTCTATGCCTTTGTCATCCTCCACAACGTCTTCCTCGCCGTCTACTCGGCTGTCACTTGCGTGGCCATGGTCCGCGCTCTTAAACACTCCATCCCTCATTACACAGAGCCCAACGCTGTCGCCGGTGCTGTCGATGCGCTCTGCAAGATTCATGGCCCTCGCGGTCTCGGCGATGCGGCTACATGGAATAACAACCAGAGTCGCTGGGAAATCAAGAATCGCTTGATTCATCTTGATTCGAACGGCCAGCCTGATCCTTCCGATGTCGGCCGTATCTGGAATGAAGGCCTTGCCTTTTGGGGCTGGATCTTCTATCTCAGTAAATTCTACGAAGTTTTGGACACCTTCATCATCATCGCCAAGGGTAAGAGGAGTAGCACGTTGCAGACATACCATCACGCAGGCGCCATGTTGTGCATGTGGGCTGGCATCCGATACATGTCTCCCCCGATTTGGATGTTTGCACTGGTGAACTCGGGCATTCACGCTCTGATGGTACCCAAACCCCCACCCAAACATCTTACAAACTAACGCCAGGCTAACATTTCTCCAGTACTCATACTACACTATTTCTGCTCTAGGCGTCCGCGTTCCTCAGGCAATCAAACGCTCTCTTACGACCCTCCAAATCACACAGTTCCTTGTAGGCTGTACGTTTGCTGGTCTCCACCTATTTGTTTCTTACACGGTCCCCGTCTCCGTCCCCCACCAGATCAAGGAGACGCTTACCTCCGCTGTACCCGTAATCTCCTCCTCCGCTTCATCTCTCGTCCCTTCCTCCACTAGCATCTCGGAGCTTGCTGCGGCAACCGGCGCTGCCGTTGCTTTCCTTAAGAAACTCGTTTACCGCGCTGCTGGCGAAGAAGGCCTCGCCGAAAACATTCAGGACCCCTCTTTCCCGCGCATTGTATCACCAGGTGTGGGCCTTGACCGCCCGCAACATGTGTCAAAGAACGTCGTTGAGAGGACCGTGTATCGCACCGAGTACCACCATGTTCCCTGCATTGACACCTCGGGCCAAGCCTTCGCCATCTACTTGAACTTGATGTATCTTGCCCCCTTGACTGGTCTTTTCATGCGCTTCTTCGTAAAGTCCTACCTCCGCCGCACCGCACCAGGCAAACACGCCACCAAGCACAATGTTATCGCCAAGTCGTCCCGTGACGCTATCCACGGTGTGGATCGCGAGATAGAATCGCTGGGCAAAGCCGCCGAGGATGGACTGTCTTCGGCTCTTTCCAACGGCAATGGGTCGATCCGTGGACGCAAGGTTAAAGTGGAGCCAAAGCGTGCTGGCAGTCTGTCCCCTGCGAACCAAAAATTCATCGATAGCGTGAAGAGGAAGGTCGATCAGCGGCTCGAAGAGATTGGCGAGGGAGCAGAAGCCACGCAGGAAAGGGCGAGAGCGATTGCAAAGGAGGTTGTCAGTGAGAGGGAGGAAAAGAAGGCGAATGGTTACACGAACGGTCATGCGAATGGCAACGGGAAGGCCAACGGGAAGGCGAACGGAAATGGCAAATCATAAATCATGTATACCTTGCCAACGAAAGTGGTTGAGGGAGTTTCAAAGTGATTTATCGATCAGAAAGAAAGATGGTAAGATGGAGGGAGATGGGCGTATGCAGTAAACAGGCTCGGTGTTCTCGGCGTGTTAGCTTGTTCGGGGGATCAAGGCTCAAGATTCCCGTTCATTTTAGACTTCTATTGTCTCAGCAACAGGAATGTGCTGGGACTTTCGTAATACGTATTACTAGCATGGTTTAGATCCAGTAACAAGAAGAAGCAGAGAAGGGAAGAAAGACAGGCATGTACGTTGTTGGTGGTCGCTAGGCGTCGAAAAAAGGCGCACCCAGGACATGCATGAATGGTTTGGCTTTGAGCAAGAAGAAGGGATAGATGAGCATACATGCGAAGAGGGGTCGAGAGTTCGCTCTTTCTTCTTTTGGATGACAAGCAATAAATAGACTTAGTAATTTTTATCTTTTTCAAATCCATATACTCAACGTGTTTTAGTCCCATGCTAGATTGATTCATCTTGGCGTTTATAATGTTCCCCTAAGTATGGTTGGTAATCGTCATCCATATCGAGAGGGATCGAGCTTTTATGGAAGATAAATATCATACACAGAACCTCCAAAAATGCTAGTCTCCACCATTCCCCCTCCATGTTTTCAATTGGCACATGGGCATTCTTTTCTCCTCGCCCATCAGCGCAGAACAGGATCCACATCCCAACTCGGCCTTCCCAATCCCCCTCCAATCCCCATCCCCAAACCCGTATCACCCCTCCCTTTCATAATCCTGCCCCCCGCCCTCCTAACAGACTCTTCCCCATCATCGCCCTCACCCTCACCACCCATACTAACCCTCAATTTCTGACCCACATCCACGCCCCGCATTCCATTCAGACCCACACCCCGCATCTTCTCCTTCCTCCCTTCGTCGTCTCGTGCAAAGATCTGGAGACCGCGGAGATGCGTGTCCTTGCCGTTTTGGTGGTTCTCGAGGATTTTCACCTGGACTAGATGTGCGCGAAGGACGGGGAATTTCTTTTTCGGGTGCTTTTTTCTTTGTGGCATGGAGGTGGGGTTGGGGGAATGATGATGGGAGTGTTGAGATTGGTGGGTTGGAGGGGGGTAAAGAGAGGGTGTACCGACTGGTGGGCTACTGGGGGAAAGGTTGGGCTGCCGATGTGGTGCCTGGGGTTGGTGGGTTTGGGGTGTGACTTGCTGGTCGGGACGGGGGAACGGCGGCGGGAAGGCGAGATGGATGGGTGGTGGGGATAGGGGGTGTTGGCGGGCTTGAGGTGGTTGTGGGGTGTGCGGATTGTTCTGGCGGCGATCTCTGCGTGGTGGAGGCATGGAAGGCGTGTGTTGGAGTGTTGCTGGCGAGGTTTGAGGGTCTGGGTGTAGGGTTGGAGTATCGATGAGCATGGGATCAGGTTGGGATGGTCCTGTGGTGATGGTGCCGCGATGTTGTGAAGGTTCGAACTCGGATATGGTACCTGAGATGGACGGGGAAGAGTGGCGACTGAGATGAGCGCCTTCATTGTCGTCGTCGTCGTCGTCATCATCATCATTATCGGACTGGTCTTCATCGCTGCTACATTCGCCTACGCCCTCAAAATCAACCCATACCCACCCTCGGGGTTGCTCGAGTCGCATTTCGGCCCATTCGACAAGATCATTCATGCCACTGCCAGCGAGGAAAATGATGCGGGTTGGCGTGTAGCTTTCGTCTGCTTCGAAGTCAAGATAGAGGCGTAGACCGACAATCCGGACGAGTTTGAAGAAATGAATATTGAGATAGTGTGGTTGGGGACCGTCGGACTGCCAGAATAGAGCTGTAGATGGGGATCGGAGTTGTGGAATTGAACAGCCAGGCTTGGAGGATGAGACTGTCCAGCTGGCAAGGCCTGATATCTCGCGGAAGTTGGCCGGGATAGGGGCAGAAAATGGAGTCGTGGATTGTGCGGGCGAAGCTAAGGAAAATCAGTAAGAGACGCTTGGGTAGCATGATTCGCTTTAGTCAGAGCCTAGTTAAATCTATGAGATATGAGAAGGTGCTGTAATATATGGCTAGTGCATGGTTATGTGGAATTCAATATGAGCGGATACGAAGATAGTCGAAAGTTAACAGAATTGGAGACGAAACGAAAAAGAATGAAAGGAGCCGACTCCACACATATTAATAAGGTAATAATAAGTGGATAGAGTATCAGACATGGAAGGTGAGTGCAAAGGAAACGCAGCGTGTTTACTCACCAACCTGCTCCTCCTCCTCCTCAAGATCTTCTTCATCTACATCAACGTCGGCCAGGTCGTCTGGGAGAGCTTCGTCCTCGTCCAGTTCTTCATCTCCGGCAGGCTCATCATCGTCAGAAGGTCCATGGGCAAATTGCGGAATCGATTGAGCATGGTCGACGCGTCGACGTAATGATGGTGGCATAATGCACGTAGTGAATGGGACCTAGGTGGGTTATGAAGTGGTAAGCGCGTGGTCACGAGATCGGACGCGTCTGCTGGGCTGCCCTGGTGTACCACCTAGATAATTTAAGGTAAGCGGGTGATGTGGTCCAGTCGCGAGGCCTAACTTTACTAAAGACCCAGCACCCGATGCAAGCGAATGTGATGCGGGGGGATCTGGTGAATGCGTTTAAGATGCAGGGCGATCTTGGGGGAATATCCGGGACTTAATCAGCAAGGCGTCGACCTTGCAGTATCGAGACGTTGCAGCTCCGCGGTGCCTGGGCCAGCAAGTGGTGCCGTGGGGTTGTACGAGAACGATGGGGGGCAAAGGGCAAGCAGCTGCAATGAGGTAATATCGTGGAGGTTATTGAGGTTGGGCCAGATTTGTTTTGCGTCGTGCAGGGAGTGGTCAGGGTGGCAGTCTTGGTAGTAGTATGGATGGATGCATGCGATTGTTTGAAGAAGCTTGTGGGTGAGAGCAGCCCTCCAAGGTTGAAGCCAATAAGCCCTAGCAGCTAGAGTGGGTCCAAGCTCGGAAGTATAATCTATCCTTCAGCACTACCATGTCGTCCCATCCCTTTCACTCTTCGCCCTTTGCCCACAAAATCCAATGGTTTCGGTTGCACACTTGATTCAGAACCACCGGGAATAGCAACAAAGTAAACCTGGTGATCAACTCACAGCTGCGGCCGCCGCCACTGTTCTTTGCTTTTCTGTCTCGGACCCCTTGCTCTCATTGCTCGCCATCATCTCTATATTCCATGGATGTAATCTTGTCCGTTCCCCTGCGGCTCAATTCGCGCATATCGTCCATCTTGTACTATGTAGGCGCATAACGCCCCAACGACGCCTCAGAAACGTCATGTCGTGCATCCCGACGGCGCACAATGTGGAAGCAATCCCCTCCAGATGCCCCCCCTCATTACTCGGGTGAGGAGGCATGTAATGGTAACCTAAAAAAGAAACCTCGCCGGCCAGGCCACACGCCTGGGATCGGTTTCGTAGTCGCTGTACGCCGGTACGGAACCACCTTTCACGAAAACAAGACCCACATACTGCGTAATCAAGGTATATCTCTAGACCTTTCCCGCACGCGTGCAGGCGCCCAGACATCCATCTCTGTTATCGCTGGTCCCCCAGTCGCTGTTTTATCGATTTCATTGCTTGAATCCTTGAAGTTCTTCATGTGAAGTACACTGCCTCCGCTCCTCTGATCGGTGTGTAGTGCTGAGAACTACTCGTGAAGTGACTTGCACCACAAGCATCATGACGGCCCACGATGCAGCCTCCATATTACGCCGTGGCGAACAGCAAGCCAGTATTGCGATTGTATTTCTGGTTCTCTCGTGGATCTTCATCGCACTCAGGATATGGACCCGTACTTACGTCATCTCGAACTTTGGATGGGATGACTTTGCCATGATACTAGCTGGCGTAAGTTCGACCAATGAACCTGTTCGCAGCCTGTCGCAAGACTCACATATCTACTCAGATGATATTTACAGTCTACTGCGCCGCTATGCTATACCTCGAAGCGCACGGCGGCGGAACACACATAACAACCGTCCCCGATCTGATCCGGTTAACAAAAGTAGGGCTATTCAAACTTGACTAATGTTAATGGAAAAAAACTGATGTGAACGTAGTGGGTCATTATTAGCGAAGCCGCATATCTTATAACAGTCATGGTACTGAAGATTTCGCTCGGTATCTTCTTCGCGCGGATAGTAATACAGCGTTGGCAACTACTAACCATACATTGCACCGTCGGCATCAATGTCGTTTCTTCTATCGCTAGTCTCTTCTATGTCATCTTTAGATGCGGATCAAATCCTGACAACTACGTGTATCAACAATTAGAATGGAAGTGCGCCCCTCGCGTGCTGGATCGCTTCTTCGCCTACCAGTCTGCAGCTGTGACTACACTCACCGACTGCATTTTCGCAATTCTTCCCATTTTCATCTTGTGGAACGCGAGTATGGATCGCCGTTCTAAAATTTCCGTCGGTCTTATTCTATCTCTTGCTGCGCTGTAGGTCTTTTCCCTGAATTGGGTAGATGTCTCACTAACGCTAACACAGGGGATGTATTTGTTCGATGATTCGATTTCAATATGTCGATGGTCTAACTCAAATCGAAGACTTCTTCTGTAAGTTGCTCTATCATTGAGTAAGGAAAGATCACTAATGTGTATGTGCAGGGAATGCTGTAAATATTGGAATCTGGTCAACAATAGAACCTGGAGCTGGTATCATCGCTGGTTGTTTGGCAACGCTCAGACCATTTCTGAAACGCTTCTTCCTCACAGCGATGACAATTCGATATTCTGCTTCTCGAAATACAAAAGAGATTTCGCAGTCCCTACGACCAGGGAAGAACCATTCTCAAAAGGGCGCCGGTCAAAGCGACATTCATGGATCAAGAGCGGGCATTGGCCAGGTTGTCAAACTGATATCAGAGACGAGTAAAACCAACGAGAGTGAGAGTGATATTCTCTTGCACAAAGAGAATAGTGATCTGAACTCTTGGAAAACAAATTGTAGCTTGGAGTTGGACCGCCGTACGTCACACCCAAATCAGATGAGAAAGAACATCCCCATCACACGGGATCGACTGCTGGTCGAGGCATGCGAAAGGCCTTTACCCCCACTCCCAAAACTTGCCCCATCAAATGGAAACGGAAAAGGATAACTCAAATGCACATTATATGGAATCATTTCTTCCAAATCGGTTGGTGCCATTCGGATGTATGCCTCCCTCCCTCGCAAGGTTACAGGAGGGCAGGACAGCACATGTCCATATCGTCCTGGACTTCATATCACATTCAGTGCCTCTTGCCTGCATGACTTCTATGTCCATTTTTTGGTTTTGTTCCAGCTGCGCCAAACAAGCTGACAGTTTCACATCCCTACCCCTGGTTATAAAAGCTCAACCTTGGTCAACACAAAGCTCTGTCGGCACCTTACATGCGGATTTCTCATCACTCTGGTCTTTGGACCTTAAAGGATAAACGCGGGACTTCCGCTTCACTCGATATGAAATCTTTTGTAGTCAGGGTGGGGCACAATGTTGGAGTGCTGGTTTTTGGATTCTGGATCATCGGGCGCGTACGAGTCGTTTGTTTCAGGATGAAGGAACGCTGCATGATACCACTTTGCTTTTTTGTATTCTCTGCAGGGTATATTGGACCCGCTCGACTCGCCATCGAAGAACTACGTCCCGGTGTCAGAGGCTCTACTAGATAGTTTGAGTAAGCTGCAAAATTTACGTTACAGAGTGGTCGGATAAGGATGAGCTTTGCTCCCGAATACAGCGTGTAACGGGACATTTCTAAAATCACTTGATCAGGTTCGATCGCATCTCTTGAACACAAGACAACTTTACTTTGATCACAGGAGATGCATGCCTGATCAGTTATCAGTAATCTGTCAAACAAAGATGTTCGTATAATCAAATCTAAACTATCATCATTCGGTTCTAACTTGAACAAGATGAATGTAGACGTGAAGCGTGCAAGTAGAAATGTTAGATATTAATGGCTTTTGATGTTATTGTTGAGTGACATTATCTATTCTTCTTCCCCTGTTGATATTCAAACTAATGAATGTATACTGTGCCACGAAGTATTGATCCATAGATACTTTTCTTGACAATTAACCTTACACACGGCTTTTCCTACAATGAGTCCGCGTGTTTAAGAGCAAAATCTAGACGGAGAAAAACATTTCTCAATGATCAATGAAAGTATATCTAATTAAGATCTGGAATGAATGTTCAGTCGGTAATCGCACATGCGATTGGCAATAACGACAGAATAGAGGTAAGTATATCAGAGTCTGCGAGATACCAAATACGAAAAAGAAGGTGTCCATAAGAAACAAATTTATTCAATGCATAGTAGGAAAGAGACTCATTCATTCACGACGAAGATAGAAAGCGCTCAAATATCGTAGGAAAAGAGGGTATACAGCGGATAGACCAAGAAACACCGTTCAAACGACCGTTATGCGCCATGCTCGTAACTGCATAATGCATGGCGAAAGTACATAACTCCAAAGATGTTAGGAGGTAGTGAGTAGGAAAAAAAGGTTCATGTATTGGAATCAAAGAAAGTGTTACCCCATCAAAGCAAATGAAGAGACAAATCCTACCAAAGTGAAGGGCATACTATGGTAGCGAAGGTAGCCCGATGGGAGTCGGTAGAGTGTGAATATAAGAATCTAAAAGGACTACGTCGTATGATCAGATCCTGGATGTCAAGGGCGACTAACATCATCTGGTGTACGGTGGCCGTTCATATAAGGTATAGTGGAAGGTCCATTTCCATCTATGATGGCTGATGCTTGATCACGCCCAAGTTGATCGGAATCCGCAACAACTGTCTGGGCAAGTGGCGGGGTAGAATATCCGTCTGGATGACTCGTAATATTTTCATGTACACTTTGTACTGCACCACCAGTGATAATTGACCCACTCGAGCTTTGCGAGTCAGTGTCATCCTGATTCATCGACGTGCGGAGGCGTGATCCAGGTAGGATATTTTGCCGAAGTTCGGAGGCTGGCGACCTTGATCTAAGAGGTTGATGGGCCACGTCCAGATATGACAAGTTCGGTGGTCCGGATGTTGCAGTCATACTCTCAGAATTGATAGCGGTGGCGGCTTGAGAGAGCTGTGTGCTACTCTCAGTGCTGATAGTTAAGGGATAATTGGGATGGTTGCCTTCGTCTAGGGGATACATATCTAACACATGGCTTCCGATAAGAATGAAATCTCGTGAGTCCTGGCCTCCAATTGGGGAGTGTTGGGATAACGGAGTGTGAGCTTGTTCCGTATCGGTGTCGGTGGGAACTAAAGAACTGGATGGATGGTGGCAAGTACAATGATGGCGACATCTGCACTTTAACGCAGAGAGCTGTGCACGAGCATCAGCTATGACATCATCCCTGCTCCCACGAGTTTGTGGATGGATTCCGGCGACTTCAGGACGAACGTTCCTGTCCGTTGCTATTTTCTGTGCTTCTAAGACAGACTTGTGTTCCACTTTGGTCGATTTGATAATCGATTGGTTGTTGTTCATCAGGGTTGGCCCGGCGAACGCTCCTAAGATAGGCGGTTGTGCATCGGTTTCTCTGTGGTTGGTAGCTGTCCGCCTAGAAACCCTTGTCGACATTCGGAATCCTCTAGAAAAGAATTTATGGAGCATAGGGAAGCGAGCTTTGAACTTGTGCATACGTTTCAATCTTTCAATGAACGTCTTGTTCTGCGTCCCGTCCGAGACTGCTGTTCTGTTAGATGAATTGGCTGCTGAGCGGGTGCTTTGTGCTCGCGAGCGAATTGGAGGATTTGGTGATGGTCTGGTAGCACCACTCCCCGTTTCAGGGTTGTATCCTTCGCCGCGGGAACGAGAATCCTGGCCAGGAGATTGTTGTGACAAGGCTTCGGAATAGGGTAGCTCGGGGACACTGGTAAGAACCGGTGATCCAACTGAGCTCATGCTCCGTACCATATTAAAGATTGCTTGACGAGCATTGAGTTCCACATGGTCCGGCTCCGTAGTCATTTCTGAAAGAAGAGAGGTGCAAGTCGCATTTGGGCCGCCCACTGCCACCATCTTCTCTTCACATTTCTCGCAGTGAACATAGCTTGCTTTTGTTTTGCTGACTTCCACCTTAAATTCCACGGCATTGTGACGATGGTGACACCTGGGACAATTGATATGAATCGGAATCTTGTAGAATCCAGGGTTAATTGAAGGGTACGTCTCGCTGTCGATCGAAGAAATGGTATTTTGTCTTGTTGGAGGAGAGCCTGGGAGGGAGGAACCTGGAAGAAATTGTATGTTGGGCGCAGGACCCATTGGGCCATCAACCGGTACCTGGGTAGCCATGCTGGATATATTGGTCCTTGTAAGTCTTGGCGTGAGGATAGAGCCTATGGGAGGGCAAGCGAAGCGAACCCGAGAAAGGTGGGTTGCAGGTCCAGAGCCAGCTCCAATGGATGCATTGAATAGGATAAAAACGAAGATGAAGATGAAAGGAGGGGGGAAAGGAAGATATGAGAGAAAAACTTAGTGTCCTAAATGTCCGTGATTGTATACAGTTACTGGGGCCAAAGGTGTAAGCACGGGAAATATTTGGGGCAATATAGGGAGGCTGCCTGAGGGATGTTGCTAGATCATACAACACAGACGATCTCTGAGGTATTTAACAGAATGAGGCTTTTAGCACCCACACAATCCTTCCCATCGCCAAGATGAAAAAGAAGGCAATCGAGAATTAGGCATCGGCTTATGGTTCTGTAAAAAGCAAGGTAGGAAGAGCAGTGAATGTGAAAGTGTTGAGGGTAATATGTGGCGCAGCGTGTGGCTCCGCCTCCTTGGCAGATAAATAGGGAGAGGGCATGAACTGGAGGCCAGGAGATGGAAAATGACCACGGAGATGGAGCAAACTGAAGCCAATATTATCGAACAGAGAAAGGATCAGCGAAAATAGAGTTCGAGTGAATGAGTAGTAAGAAATATATCAAGGGATCCCAGTATCATGACGTGCATTCAGTGAGTGAACGCCTTACGGGTATACTGAGAACCAAAGTGAATACTTGTCCGCATGCCGACTTGCAACTAGCCTTGCTATCGTGCGTGACGTATTCAGGTGTGGAAAAGCTCACAGCCTAATTCTCGACTTCTGCGAAAGAACACGAGGGCGTTGTAGATGATCTGTGTGACGCCCTGCCGCTTCAGCTCTGAGGCAGCAAGGCATTTTCTTAGGCTAGAGCTTCATACGGATCGCACCTCATTACTCATTTCTCCGATGAATAATTCTCAGCTTGTCTTCCAGCTTGTCTTCCAGATTGCGGTGTGTGTGGATTGGAACCAATATTAATGTCATGTGGACGAAGACACGGCTGGAGCTACACATCGTTCTGCGCCCCCAAGGCACAGCCTACCAAAGTGCTGCGATTAAACGCAATGAACTCCGGGTTTGTGCCAAATGAATCAGAATACGGAGGAAGGCCCCAGTAGCTCATGGCGACAGATCACGGTTTGGAAAGAACCAGTGTGATGGAAGGTAATCATCCATGAGTATGCGGCTCTTCCGGTACAGATAATTTGAAGACAGTGTGAAGAGCTGGCTTAAGGAAGGGGAACAATTCTGGCTACCGATGTACTCAAGGAAGTGCGTTCCTTTGGCGGGTTATTACCTGAGTGAAAAGAACTGTTAAATAAAGCAATCCCAATTCCTACTGATGAATTAAGCAATCAAAGAAACCTGACATGCACACTTCATTACTATGATAGGCAACATCGAGATTCGAGATGGTGGGGTTGTGCCAAGACCCTAACGCTCATGATTGGCCTGATGCTAAGATTACGTGATGGTCTGCCGAGCCCACATTCTGGTCGAAATCCTCAACTCCTTCGAATTCGCCAAACGACGACATCAACACCAATCCGACGAGCCTCGAGAAGCCGCCATCATGTGTGAGTATCTTCCTTTATAGTACAAAGTTTTCATTCTTGCTTCATATGTCTGCAAACGCGCGCCCTGTCTGCTTTGTGTTAAGAGAGCGCCAGTTTCGGGCACCGCACAACGTCGACATTACATTTGCTAACGTCCTCCAGCTCTCGTTTCGGGTGAGAAGAGCAAGTGAGTTCACCAATTTCCAGTCTTCATAAGCAACCTCCGTCTGCCCCAGATATCGCGCGCGACTCCTCTCAGATAGCCCGATCGCTCGTCATTCCACCTGCACGATAGGATCCGATTTGCAAGCTCCAGGTGGAAGATAAGATGGATGAACAATACTTTGATTGGGGCTGGCAATATACACCAAAATGGCATCCGAATATTCGTGCGGGCTGTGGTGCCGAGACACATCAGCGGGGAATTTGATGAGATAGCGACATTGGTAGTGTGTTAAATATCGGATGAACATGCTGACTCTATTTCAGCTTCCAATACATCATCCGTTTGTTGAACACGAACGTCGATGGCAAGCAAAAGGTCATGTACGCCTTGACCAAGATCAAGGGTGTCGGTCGCCGATACTCTAACTTGGTCTGCAAGAAGGCCGACGTCGATCTTACCAAGCGTGCTGGAGACTTGACATCTGAAGAGCTCGAGCGAATTGTCACCATCATCCAGAACCCCCTCCAATGTACGGTTGTCCTCCTCGTTTCATCAATACTATTCGCTAATAATCGAAGACAAAATCCCAACATGGTTCCTTAACAGGCAACGCGATATTGTGGATGGCAAGAACAGCCAGGTCCTCGCCAACGGCGTTGACAGCAAGCTCCGCGAGGACTTGGAGCGCCTAAAGAAGATTCGCGCCCATCGGTCAGTTTCACCCTCCCAATATAATACCCGTCTTAGTGCGCTAATGTATGTTCAGTGGTCTGCGACACTACTGGGGCCTCCGTGTTCGCGGCCAGCACTCCAAGACGACTGGTCGTCGCGGCCGAACCGTCGGTGTGTCCAAGAAGAAGGGTTAAACGTTTCGTTGGTGCTGGGCAGCTGGGACCTTGTGTGGTGTGGGGAAACAAGGCTTCCGCGGATGGGCGGTGCACTTACGGTGTTTATCTAACGGCATTGATTGGCTTTCACGTCATTACTTCATGCGGCTCTCTGCAAGGTAGGGCATGACAATGGAAGGATTCAGACCATGAGGTAGTGGGCAAACTGACAGCCTGTACCAAAAAATCACACAAATTCATCCCAGTCCAAGTTCAATAGCCGCTATGTTCGATCCCGCCTGCTACGTGGGCCCCTACTCGAAAAGTCTCCGATTTGTAACTCTCGAATAGTGCTCATGGAATACAGATGTTGGCTCTGACGAGCTGGTGCCAAGATAGATGCACATTGGACAATTCGCCTATGGCCGCATACACGGTCAGGGTATATTTCACCACGTCACACCCCTGCTCCCTCCACTCTCAAGAGAACACGGCGGCCGCGTGCTGGGTCGGTTGACAAGCCATTGTATCTGCTGACGTCCAGATTTCGACGGCACCGGCCCGGACCGTTTTGACGCTGTTGCTTTTAACTATTCAATACTAAACGAGCCCAAGTGTATTTGGCAGTGAGACGGCGTGAACACAGGTGAACACTGACGAGCGCTACAGGATTTAGTATTGATAGCACAACAACTACCCTTTAATATCCACCTTAATATTGATAGCTTGTTTCCAGTGCCATTCGGGAGCTCCCTCGCCCACCCTCACCCTCTCTGAATCCGCCAAGTGCGGAGTGCGTTGTCCCTTCACTCTGCTCTTCCATCCATCATATGCACCTCCCACGCTCCCCCATCTTCTTCTACAGACCTCGTCCAATCCCTTCATACCGCCCGCGGGATGGACTGTCCACTCCCCGACCAACGGAGCCTGTCGCGGCCAACATCTCGACCCTCCCCTTCAATTTCCACATCCTGTCATGCTACGCTAACTCACGCCCAAAGCCCTGCATCCCTCTTGCAGAATGCACTGCATTTGCAGGCCAGCACATGGGACAGTAGAGTGGAAATGTTAAGGGTGGGGGATATTCGGGTTTGGTACTCGTCCATATATGCCTCGTTCGTCCTCGGTCTTCACTCATGCGATCGTAGGTTCGTTCGCACTCAGGCCGCGCCTTGGGTCTGGCCGAGTACAGTACGATCTCTATCTTGTCCTCTATTCTACTTCTCTGCCGTAGCTCACCATTGTTTTCTGTGGGCCACTGCATCACCACCTCAGCCTCATCCATAACGCCCTGTATCGCGTTACACGACCAACCAAGTCCCCCTTCAATCTCTCATCCAACCCGCTCACCCGCCTCACAATCTTAACAGCATTCATTACCCTTACATCCCTACTCCCCAACAATTCACCATCACCATGGCTGCCCTCGCCCTCCCTCCACCCCGCACACCCTCCCCCAAAATCCGCATGCACCGCTCGCAATCCTTCGACTCCCCCTCGTCCCGCATCAGCGTAACCCCCATCGACGACTCCCCCTACTCCAAGTCTGCGAGCGCCATCTCCAGCCATCCACTCCCGGCCTACGATGCTCTGAAAGCCGCCGAACAAGCTCTGATCCTTAAATCGAATCCAAGCGGCGCAATCATGCCCATGCCCCGCGCGCGAGCCGTCGTGTTGCACAAGCGCATGAGCGACGACAGCATGCTCAGTGACGAAAGCGGCAGCGTCATGTCCGATGTAGAATCAGAGTATTCATCCACCTCATCTTCCGCCGACGCGGGTACCGGAGGCGGTGACCATCCGCCTATGGATCGATCAGCTTCGCGCTCACGCTCGCGCTTCGGCCTCTTCACCTCCTCCTCCCCTTCTCCCCCCATACGCCCCATGCCCACGACCTCGGACGTCGATCCCCAAGACCTGTCGTTCCAGCAATATCAGGATCCCACTACGCCGATGCACGATCCGTGGCTTGTAAGAGTGGTGTTGGATTTGTATGATGTGAGGGGCTTCGATTGGACGATGATTGCGGAGCCGATTGAACGGATCTGGGGGTTTAAGACGTGTAGTGCGGAGGTGTTAGGGATTTTGAGTGGGAATGGGAGGGTCGGGAGGGTGTGGTGGGATTAGAGAAGAATGGGTGTGCCCGGTTGGGGCGACGGTGAATAGTTGTTGTGCGAAGAGATGTATTCATTGTTTGGTGTTTTGGAATCTCAGGGGTCAAGATACGTTCTGAAATTCACGAGGTCACGAGTTCAGGATTCGATGATGAGAAGATGGGGTAAAGGAACATTTTACATCAAGAGGGGTTTGGTTCGGGGCATTGGCATGTGTTTCTCATTTTGTCACTTTCTTTTCTTCGGTCCGGTGTTCTTTCTGTCCGTTCTCCACTCTTGCTTCTGCTCTTCCTCTTCTTTCATATTCCGGTTTTGCATCTGGAGTTGGAGTCTGTCTCGGGCTTCACATTTGCATGATAACGACATAAATGACTTCACGAGTACAGGACAAATGGGGTGTCAGGCACACCAGGTTGGTACGCACACGGTATGGATAATGATTGGCTATGGTTATGGTTAACGAACATCGCATAGGATACGTAGTTATGATAGCATTATAAAATGACAAAACATATCGGGGTTACCTATGCGGGCTTGCTTAACTTTGCGCGGATAGTATCCTGTTTACTATGTGAAATCTAGTACCTGCACCTTTTTTGTATAGGATAATGATTAGACATGCTGATAAAAGCTGACATTACCCAAGGGATGCCCAATCATTAGCGGCAAGAACGGCAATAGTTTCTTCGCAAAACGATCTTCACTCTCTCCAGTTTCTACTCGCAGCCTCACCAAGTTCGCAATCTGCGGCGAGACATCGTGGGTGACCAAGTGTGGTCCGAATTATGGTCCCGCGCCAATTTTCTGCAGCGGCCTGCACCTCGGTAACACCTGTCAAGCAATGAGTGGCTGTGAACGAATGCTCAATAACATCCTAGTGCACCGTTTGGGGTGACGTGCAGAGACGGCAGAAGGAGTGAAGGAAGGGCCTGGAAATGGGCTGGGGAGTCGTGGTGCCACTGAAGGCGGGTGAGGCGGGGATACCCTGATGTTGGTGTGTGGGGAGGGGTGGACGGATTAGGAAGTGCACGATAGATGGTGTTAGGAGGGGAAGTGGACATGAGTGGAGGGTGGAATGATATGCGCGAATTTTTCATTTTGTGGTGCTAGACTCCGATGAACGGGGGCTAGTTATGCGTATGCGTGGGTGTGGTATGGGTATGTTCTAATACGAAGTGATGATCGTAGTCGTGAAGCCCTCGTCGTGGACGAGCAGAGTGATCCAGGCACCTTACGACGGGATCAGAGTGCAGAAACTACTGCTTTTGAGGGGCACAATACACAGCTGTTGCCGCGTGAAGCCTTAGATCCGCTACGATCTTCATACACATTCCTTTCCCCACAGTTCCACGCTCTCGATGCCGAATCGGCTTGCATAGACATGCAGTCGATGGCCTCGGGACAATTACTGTCCGGCAACGTGTTGCCATTCACTCGTCTTCGTGCTTGACAGCCATGTCCAGAACTTCGGCTCTCCCTCGGCCCTTGGTGTGTGTTCCAATAAACTCATTCAGATGTTTGTACTCTCCGGGGTCGATAGATCCTACAGCTTCCCATTCGTCACCGATGACTTCTTGAGTCTCAAGTTTGTCGATGAAGCTCAAAAGCTTCTCCTTTACAGTGATCATCTCCCCCTTTTGCTCTTCCTCTGCCTCTTTTGCCTGTTTTCCCTTCTTGCCTTTCTGAGCTGGAGCTGCAGAGGGCGCGGGTGCTGCGGCGTCCACTCCACGTTTTGTGATGGAAGTTGGGCAGGTTATTCGGACTCGCATCTGTGCCTTCATGACGGGTATCGGCTGGTGTGCGACCAGGGCATTTATGGCCGTTTGCGCCTGTACCTTTGCGGGTTTATTCGGAACGATACCCCTCCACTGCGGCAGTGCTTTGGACTCATTTCCTTGCTCAGCGGTTGCTGCGTCGGACTTTTCTGCTTTCTGGTGCGCTGCTTGGGAACTGAGCTGATCCAAGGCTTTCTCAATCATGCCCGTCGTATAGACTCGTTTTGTCTTAGGATCGACCAACTTGCCGGCAACGATGTCGATTACTTCCTTGTGGATGCGATCATTTTGCGCGTGCCGCTCCTGCTCGCCAACTTGGAAATCGCCATCGTCGAGTATTTCCCTGATCCTCCCGGCCTTGTCCTTGTCCCCAAATGCCTTTTTGAGGTCTGCCTCGCTCGCAAACTCGCCCTTGTTCACATTTATGAAGATGCGTTCAATCTGAAGGACATCGTCTACATTGTCTTCTATTTTGTCTCGATACTCGAGGAGTTTGTTCTTATAGCAGGCAATCTCGAAGCGTTTCTTGCCTGGAAGGAGGGTCAGTGTTGCACATAGGTGGGGTAAGAACGGGAACGACACTACCTTTTTTCAGGCGAACAATGGCAACATTTGTGAGTTTGATCTGGTTTGAAGGCTGCTGAATTCCGACGGGCATGATGGATGCGTTCTATAAGAGTGTGAGGGAAGATTGCGGGTTGTAAGTTGTGGGTTGGGAAAAGGTGTGTATAAGACGACAAAATGGCAGCTGCAGCTGCAGATGCCCAGATGGACAGACGCGGGGCAATCATGCCATGACGATGAGCCATTCTGATTCAGTCGACAGGGCTGGGCTGATGGGGACGGCGCCGAGACACGCCATTCCCGATTTGGGTCGCATCGTGCAGCGGTGCCTGGAACTGCAAAGACAAAACACCACAGGAACAGGAACACACCAGGAACACAGGCCAGGAACACAGGCCAGGGGGAAGAAGCCTCAAACTCAACTTCCACAAGGCTCCAATATTCACATGTACAGTACGCTCCTCCGTACCTGGCCACCCCCACAGATGCACCCGCATGCGCATGCGCACGTCGCCACTGTCAACCTACTGTGTGTCCTGCCCTGGAGTCCTGAATGCCTCGATAGTGCTCCCAGGTTGCAACCGGCGTCGCTTGACCTGCCCCCCCCAATCCGGCTTTAGTTGGGATGAAACACAGAGCAAACTCCCTCATTCCCCCAAGAGAAAGGTTCCTCGTGACCGTAGCGCCAGACGGGTGCCGGGGCAGCTCAAGTGCTGGGGCCAGCGCTAGAGGTGGCTGGTGACCATCTGCGCTATGCGATACGCTCAAGATAGCTGCGTCATCCATCCTCCAGGCTGCTCCGTTGCCCTTGCCAACCCGCCTCGCGTCGCTCGCCTGCGGTCACCGAGACACTTACACCTAGCTTCCCCCCATCACTTCTCCTCTCCCTTCCCTCTCCACCCACCCTCTCTCCACTTTCCCCAGCATCCTCATCTCATCTCTCAGGTGCTCACTACCATCCATCCTCATCTTACAAGGGCATCATCCTACAATTGCCCTTTGACAATCGCTGCTGAGAGCTTCGTTCCTCGGCTTATCGCAAGTGCCTGAGCTCTGGAAGCTCCCGCCACCTACCGCCCATCATGAAGGTCGCAACGTCGGCTTTGCTCGTTGGGGCCGCTTCGGCGGCCATGATGCCCCAGCAGCAGGTGCTCAAGTTCCCCGAGCAGCTCACTGAACAAATCAAGGACCTCAAGTCCGATTCCTGGTCGAAGCCGCTCCACAACCTTGAGGAGTCACTCAAGTCGCTCACCGGCGAGGCTCGCCGCATCTGGGATGAGGTAGCTCTCATGTTCCCAGAGTCATTCGAGAAGTCATCCTTCTTCTCCCCTCCCAAGCCACACACCCGCAAGGCCGACTCCGAGTGGGATCACATCGTCAAGGGTGCCGACGTTGCCAGCGTCTGGGTGGAGAACGCCAAGGGCGAGAAGGAGCGAGACATCGAGGGCAAGCTCGACAACTACGACCTTCGAGTGAAGCAGGTCGATCCCAGCTCACTCGGCGTCGACAAAGTCAAACAGTACAGTGGTTATCTCGATGATAACGAGGAGGATAAGCACTTGTTCTATTGTGAGTACCCCAGTGGCCTCCCAAGCCACGATCCATCCATCACATTGCTGACTTTTATCAAGGGTTCTTTGAATCTCGCAATGATCCCAAGAACGACCCTGTGGTTCTCTGGCTTAATGGTGGCCCCGGTTGCAGCTCGTTGATGGGTCTTTTCATGGAGCTAGGCCCTGGCTCCATCAACAAGAAGCTCGAAGTCAAGTACAACGATTTCTCCTGGAACGCGAACGCCTCTGTTATCTTCCTTGACCAGCCCGTCAACGTCGGATACTCCTACAGCAGCGGCTCAGTCAGCAATACCGTCGCTGCCGGCAAGGACATCTACGCTCTCCTCACTCTCTTCTTCAAGCAATTCCCCGAGTATGCCGAGCAAAGCTTCCATATCTCTGGAGAGTCATATGCTGGTCATTACATTCCCGTTTTCGCTTCCGAGATTCTTTCTCACAAGAAGCGCAACATCAACCTCCAATCCGTCCTTATCGGTAACGGTTTGACCGACGGTCTTACCCAATACGAGTATTATCGTCCCATGGCCTGCGGAGAGGGAGGTTGGCCTGCCGTACTTGACGAGGGTGCTTGCCAGGCTATGGACAACGCCTATCCTCGATGTGCTAGCCTCATCGAGAACTGTTACAGCTCCGAGTCGGTTTGGTCGTGCGTCCCTGCCTCCATCTACTGCAACAACGCCATGATTGGCCCCTATCAACGCACCGGCCAGAACGTTTACGACGTTCGCCGCCCTTGCGGTTCCAACAGCCTCTGTTATGACGAAATCGACTGGATCAGCAGCTACCTCAACAAAAAGGAGGTCATGAAGGCCGTCGGTGCTGAGGTCAACTCTTACGACAGCTGCAACTTCGACATCAACCGCAACTTTTTGCTTCAGGGTGATTGGATGAAGCCTTACCACCGTGTCGTGCCCAGTCTTCTGAAGGAGATCCCCGTTCTAATCTATGCTGGCGATGCCGACTACATTTGCAACTGGCTCGGCAACAAGGCCTGGACCGAAGCTCTTGAGTGGCCTGGCCAGAAGGACTACAAGAAGGCCGAGACCAAGGACCTCCTCCTCGGTGGCAATGGTGACAAGATCGGTCAGGTCAAGTCAAGCGGCAATTTGACATTCGTCAAGATTCACGGCGGTGGCCACATGGTTCCCTACGACCAACCCGCTGCGTCTGCCGACTTCTTCAATAGGTGGTTGTCTGGTGAGTGGTGGGCGTGAACGATGGTGACGTCTTCTCATGATTGATTTTTTTTCTCTTTGCATCAAACTGGCAGGAACTCGGATATGGATGATATACTATTGAGTTTGCAACCCATGAAGTACATTGTGAAATATGGACGTGGCGTTGGGGTAGCCTATTGTACACTTTGACTGATACATCAGTTGACTTAAATAAAGATCAGCTCAAATCATCACAATCTGCAAATGCTATGAGATCCGTGACTATTGTAGATTGAAGCCAAGGGAGCAATACCTACAGTGCTACAGTTTTTTTACCAAGTTTCACAAGTGATAATATTACATATTACTTTTGCTCCTTGCATTCAACCTCCTTAACGGCTTGTGTAACAGTTTTACTATTCTGTTTAGTATTAATTTCATCCTTTCGCCAGTTTCTGCGAAGGCCCATCCTACCATTTTCAGACCCCCAAAGCCCCAAACGAGAGTGCCACAGAGCACGGGACGGTACCTCGATTTCTCCGACCCGGCCTTGGCACGCTGTACTTTCTCTGAGATCATCCCATCGCGGAGAGCTTCAACTGATAGTATTTCACAATCCAATTGGAGGAGTACCGTTCGCCATGAGGCCTTCTTATACCTGCAATCGATGTCTGTCGCTCATCAAGGCATCTAGGCCTCAATTGCGACCATCTTCCGCCCTCCGCCTGCCCTACCAGACCCTCCCCTCATCGCGAAGCCACTCTACCAAGCCTCCCGCATACACACCGGTGAATCTCCCTCGACGGAGTATTTCTTCCTCTGCCAGTCAAAAATTTAAACAACCTTTTGAGCCATTCGAGTATGTCGACCCCGAAGGTATTAGTCGAAAGCTTGTCCTTACCGAAGACAACTTGTTCCACTCCTTCACGCACTCCCCCATCCCCGCGCTACGTAAACGAGCAGCCTTTATGAGACAGCATGCATACTGCCCACATCCATCGCATATGCCCACTCGCCCAATTCCTGTTTCCGACGATCCCGAGGGTTCTAAACCTCCTGGGGAGGCTCCTCCCGCCCACGTTGATTTTGAATGCCCGGACTGTGGTGTCCCTGTCTACTGCTGCGAAGAACATTGGGCGGATGATTATGAAAAGCATTTGGAAGTGTGTGATATCATAAGAGAAAGCAACGAAGATGACCATGATTTGCACAGTGGGCGGTACTTCAAAGAGTTTCAATTTGCGGAACCACAGATGGAAGAGATTCTGGTCAATATGAGCAGTTGGGATACATACCTATACACGCGAGATTACGACGCGCTGAATGAGGATCGGGAAATGCGACAAGCTACCAAGCTACTTACCTACCCCATGACTGTCGCGAGCGTCTTGCACGAGTTAAGTCCCTATAGTATCCGGAAAGGTAGAAGGTTAACGCCCGAGGGTTTGAAGAGCTTTAGTGGTAAGACTGTCCCAAATATATGACATGCTCGTTTCTGACAGCCATCTAGCTCTTCGGCATACACTACACCCACCACGTACTGGCGGTGGTGATACCTGGAAGAACCCCCGACTTGCACCGCCCTCAGTGCGCCTCTTCGTCCTCGGAGCTCGCGCAGAGTCGTCTCTTCCACGTGAGACATGGATGCAGATGGTGTACCTTTTCCATCGTGTTCAATTCTCCATGTACTTCATCGGCCCTGAGTCCATGGCGAATCGTCAGGAGCCTATTCCAGAGCGTACTCCTATGAATCCGTTTGGTGCCGTCGTCGAAGACCGCATATCGAACGCCTTGAAAATAAGCACCATCGTTGACTACTACCATACCCTTCATAAGTCAGGCTACTTTTACCCCTACGATCCATATTTCGACTGCTTCGTAGTCTTCCACCCCGGCTTTGGAAACCCTGCATCCCTACACGACTGGGAAGAAACCCTACCACTTTTGCTAGAGACGAAGTGCCCGATCATCGCGACAGGTTACTCTCCATGGGACATGCAGCAGGATATTGACCACTTAAAGAAAAGATATGGAAACGAGATGGATTTCCTGATGGAGCCTGGCGAGAACCTTTTCCGCAGTTTGAAGTGGGATTTGAATGACATGGATCCGCATGACGTTAATGCCAGTAATTGGGGCTTGTATGCATTTAGAGGAAAGCGTTACGAGACGACGAAAAAGGATGAAGAGAAAGAGGTGCATAGCGAGCGAACAGAATGATTGTACATATAGACTTATGTGGACGGAGTGTACATTATTGTATATGGTGGCTTAGAATTGCTGCTCTTCCATTGTAATCATTACGAAAGCCCAATATCAATATTCTTGCTCCTTTGTAACTTGCGTGACAGAAGGCAACGGTCAATTTTGTGGAGGGTGGTGTGTTGAAGGGCATAGGGCCATGGATAACAATGCACTGCTGGCTGGAAAACAATAGAGAATATTATTTGAAAGGCTTGAATCATATAATCATACCTGGCTGATCCTTTCTTGTCTACACTTGTCTTCATCAGAAATGTACATTTTATCCTATAACTTCAAAATTACTCCTTACATTCATACCAAGGTATCGCTCTCGCCATCTGTAGCGAAGTTGGGTATCTTCGAACTGTAGGCACCAACATGCTTTGTGACGAGTACTTACAATGGCGCGCGGTGGAATGATCTGACCGGCGGACTGATTAACTGACCGTCTTATTAAAATGTTCCGTTCTGAATATCTACATCCGGAAGAAGCGCCAATGTCATATCTCAATCCAACTGTAGCGTGCCTTGGCAACAGCGATAGGCGCCGGGTGTAAGCTGGTAGTGACTGGACCACTTCAAAGGTCATGGAAGTATCTCAAAGTCAATTGCTGTCAGCTTGCATTTAAGGCTTTGTTTCCTCACGCCGCTTTCATCGACTTAAAAGCAAATTCCACCACAAACCTCACAAGATGGGCCAATCGCATAGCGTCGTGACTGAAATTGAGATCGCAGCATCTCCAGCGGCTGTGAGATCCAGGGTAATGCATACGAATCGCAGCGCATTTTCAGCGAATTGACAGGTATTAGCTTCTCGACTTCGCGGGGTACAAAGAATGGCACCCAGACTGGACCCTTACAACGCATGATACCAGTAAAAGTGGCGTCGATCTCCGACCAGGAGACAAGATCAGCTGTGACATGAAAGGAACCAAATTCAGTCCAGTGATCAATGTAAGTAATCGCTAGCAGAGACGGCGAGAAACAAGAAGTGATTCTAACTGTCCTCAGGAAAACAGCGAAAATGCGCTCAAGTGGACGGGCGACCTGTTAGGACTTTTCGTCGGCACCCATCAATTCTACTACCATCCGAGTCAAAAGACGCCTGGAGGAACGACGTTCATACAACGGGAAGACTTCACGGGTCCGCTATCGTATTTCGTTCGAGAAGGGTCTGGTGGCGGAATCTCGACCCGGGCTAATTTCGAAAGACTTAATAGCAATCTGGCGAAATCGTTCGAGCAGAAGTAGGAGGGTTTGAACTTCTGATAGTTGAATCTTTGCTGGTCATAGAGCAGAGTGAGATGAAATTAGATGGCCTTTAGAATGGCCATGAGAAGATATCCTTCACCCAGTTTCTCAGGTGCCGGATTTAGCCGTATAATGCCGCAAGTTAACCATTTGTACCCCGCATAACTCTTACTGTGTTGTTAAGCACTTGTCACTTCGACAACTCTTCATGCAAGACCTCTTATATATAGATGTATAGGTATCAATAGACTTCGAATTCTCTCGCCTTAATTTACACTGTTCCCGGGTAACCTTCACCTACTCTCAAATTTTAAATATGTAAGAAGTCCTTGTTACTAGTTACGAAGCCTATCTCAGCACGTCGGTAATTCTACCTCCGATTAATCCCCAAATTTCTCCGAAAGCATGTGGTCTGTGGACATGAATTACTAATTTATAACGAAGTGTATTCTCATGGGACCTAGGATTCTCTCCAGCGTCCAAGAGATAGTGTAAGTATACGATGGCTCTTACGAATTCGCCAAAAGCCCGCGTGCTCATTCCAGGAACCGCATCAGGTGAACTGCTCGTATCAGATGTCGCATTGAGCTTCATGGGCGGCGTCGATCCTAAATCCGGCCTAATAATCGATCATCAACATCCGCTTCGTGGCAGAAGCCTCGGCAGTAAGATTCTGGCAATACCAAGTGGTCGAGGATCCTGCTCTGGAAGTGGCGTCATACTGGAGTTATTGCTAGAAGGAAACGCACCTCGAGCGCTGATTTTCCAAGCAACAGAAGAGATACTGACACTTGGTGTTCTGGTGGCAAGGTTGCTTTTTGATAAATCTATACCTATACTGTTGCTAGACCAAGAAGCGTTTTCAACACTCAAAGATGGCAATCATGCATCGATATCAGAAACGGAAATACGCCTCGAGCAGACTCGAGCCTCAATCGAGCTTTCACCTGGTATCAGCTCAATGGCCATAGAAACTCGAATACAGTTGACAGAGTTTGAAAGTCAACTACTATCGGGCACCAACGGGCCTGCTGCACGCATTGCAATGGAAGCAATAGTACAATTTGCAGAACTCCAAGGTACTACTTCGCTAGTCCCTGTTTCACGAGTACATATTGATGCCTGCTATTACGCTGGACCGTCCACATTACTCTTCGCCCAACGTTTAAAAGCACTGTCTGCAGAATTTACAGTGCCAACGACCCTGAACGCGCTTTCGGTAGACCGACGTCGATGGCGAGAGCTAGGCACGAACCCGGATTTTGGGATCGCTGCATCAGAGCTCGCTGATATCTACGTTTTGATGGGAGCAAAGAGTAGCTTCACCTGTGCTCCGTACCTTCTAGACGATATACCGAAAGAGGGGGAACAGATTGGGTGGGCAGAGAGCAATGCTGTGGCATTTGCGAACAGTGTTCTCGGTGCTAAGACGCAAAAATATCCTGATTTCATGGATGTGTTCATTGCAATCGTAGGCCGCGCCCCACTTGCGGGTTGCCATCTTGAAGAAGGTCGACGACCTAGAGTTTGTATTGAAATCCCTCACTTGGGTCAAGTTGATGACGCATTGTACCCAATCCTGGGTCATCGTATTGGCACTATGGCTGGTCAAGAGATTCCATTCATCTCAGGACTAGGGCATCTGAATCCGACAGTGTCTGACCTGAAGGCCTTTGGGGCGGCTTTCGCTACTACATCGTCCGCCCCAATGTTCCACATCGCAGGCGTTACTCCTGAAGCATCGAAATACTCGAACCTCAGCCAACAATTAGCACGCATCAAAATTACCACATCGGATTTACACGACACATGGCACAACCTCAACTCAGCCACCGACTCATCTGTCAGCCTCATATCCCTTGGAAATCCCCATTTCTCCCTAGAAGAATTCGCCAAATTCAAGAACTTATGTCAAAATCGACAAAAGCACCCAAGCGTCAAAGTAGTCATCACAACAGGCAGAGAAATATACAGCAAGATCGCCCAAGCTGGATACATTGATTCACTCGAGTCCTTTGGAGCCGAGATCATCACTGACACTTGTTGGTGCATGATCGCGGAGCCTATCATTCCGGTTGGAACTAGGAATCTCATGACGAATTCGGCGAAATATGCGCATTATGCTCCGGGAATGGTGCACCGGGGTGTGCATTTTGGAAGTCTAGTTGATTGCATGGAGGCTGCTTGCGCTGGGGAGAGGAAAGGAAAGGTACCGGCATGGATCGAATGTGACATGGCCAAAGAGTGACAGACATAGATATGACGGGGAGAGTGCAATCGAAGGAGACTTTAAGATGGGAATCAGCAACATAATTACCTTGCATATCGAAAATATTCTCACACGTAAGGAACTTACACAGCTATAGTACGAGAAGCACTCCTTGGTCAAGAATGGCCGACATATTCAAGCTATCCACATACTCGGGGAGAACGTATCTCCATTTCTAGTCATCTTCGACCAAAGAACCAAGTCCACTAGAGCATAGCATTTGCAACATGTACTCTTGCTACAAGACCTCGATCACGGGAACCGGGCCTCCGTCAAGAAGCTAGGACATCTGCACTTGAACCGGTTCCACAACAAAAACTTGGGTAGTCCAAACAAGCAATCCACCTCCACCACAAACACGAGAGATCCACACCGGCCACCCTCAACCACCCCCAGCCGTGCAAAAACAAAAATCTCCGCATATCCGAGTCGGAGGTCATAATAATCGTCGGGAGAGTCCAAATGAGCACGTTACCAGCCACGCCAAGCCAGCCCCCGACCCACCCCATCAGTCCTCCCCAACCAACCAACCGGGATGGTTTCCCTGCCCAAGTATGCACTCCTCGGTGAACAAGAACCAGGGAAATTCCGCCAAGGTATGTAATTAACTTGCTCCATTGTATTTCTCCATGTCGTGTACGTCCCAGCTGGATCGGTAGAGAATCCGGTGTACCGTACTCTGTACGCACGGGTAGATACGCGGGTCCGATGCAGGGTGCGTGGGACTACGGGTATGGCTTTGAGGTCACAGATGTACCCCGGATCTTGGCGATGATGAAACTTTACCTAGATTTTGGGAACGTCGTCTTTGGCGCGGGGAGGTTGGGAGTATGACTTGGTATGTGATCATAGGGAACGGTGTGTCTTTGAATGTGGCTTATAGAAGTTTTAGTTTATTGGACTGCATCTTAGACCCGACAAAACGCGCGATGCCATTTGATATTGTTCACTTCTTCTTACAACTATTCAAAATCTACCGTTTGGATAAGTCGAATATTTCAAGTGTAAAATCACAGGCTGGCACACCATATACACGACACTGCATTGACAATTACAAATGGATTGATACCGGCTAAGAATAGACAAAGAAGAATACTATATCCACTCTGCGATCGATTTCTCAACTACAGAGCCCGATAGTAATGATCCCCCACCATTATCTAATAATTATACTTGTAGCAGAGCGTCTGATCCGTAGTATCCAAGATCTCGCGGATCGTAACATCGCGACGCATTCCATACACGTTAACAGTCGTGTCCAAGGTGAGCGGGTTTCCTCCCTTGTCGTTGCCGTTGATGCTACGGACGCGCTCCGAGTTCTGGTTCTGCCAGATGCGCCAGTTGCGGTCGACGAAGCCGTGGTGGAGCCAGAAGATGGGGTCGCCGGGGGAGGCCCAGACGTCCAACATGACCGATCCGATGCCGTTGTGACCCCAGGCGTGCGGCCCGGACTCGGCGCAACCAGCCATGCTAGCGAAATCGCCCATGGAGTTGCAGTAGTCAACGTAGTCCTGGTTGCAGTTGATGGTCCAATCTGGGCGGTCGTCACGGGCGAGGCAGTGGCGTTCGTTGTTTTGACTGGGGCCAACGTTCAGAGCGAGGTTGGCGAATTGCTAGAATAAACATGTTAGACGGTTGTAGGAGATAATCATGGGGACATGACACTTACGCCATTGGTAATGCAGTTACCGCTGGCGGCAATTCCGCCAAACCACTGGTCAGAGAAGAGGGAAGAGTCCCTGAATCGGCCAGCATAGCGGGTTTCGTCGAACCATGGCAGGGGAGCATTGAAGCCGCATTCGCTGCGGAGGATGTCCTCGAAGGTCCAGAGGAAGTACCTGTGCCAGACCAAGAATTTGGCGCTCTCGTGAACATTGGGGGTAAGAGTTTGGTGGAGAGCGACAAGGTCCTCATATCGGTTCCTCGACTGGGAGAATTGGCCAGAAGGTGACCGGCCCAACAAGCACTTGAGCCCATTGACGAAAGCCTGCCTGTCATTGTTGCTGAGTGAGTCCCATTCCACGCGGACACGGGGATTGGCGCATGTTCCTTGCGCGGCGAGCATGAGGTTCATCTTCGGGGCCCTGAATCCAGGCGCCTCGGTCGTGTTGGTGAATTTTGCCTTGGCTTCCTCAAGGGAGATAGGCTTAGCACGAGTGACCTCGAACAATTCCTTGGGCAGGGCCTTTGCGAATTTGTCGATGAAGTCGCCGACGACATCACCGACGACATTGATGAGTGAGGGGAGGTCGGTAGGTTTGGGGATGACAGCAGCCGAGACCAAGGAGGTGCTGCCGGCGAGGGCAATGGTAGCCAACGAGAGACGCATTATGTATGTGTGGTTGGTTGTGGAATTGGACTTTCGTCCTGGGGAGAGAGAGGAAAGAAAATTAAAATTAATTATATGGAGCGAGTGTGTGAACGAGTGTCGGTGGCAGGGGCGCTGCTGCAGAACCAGAAGCGATCTCGAGGGAGTTGAGCCTTATAAAGGAAATTCGAATTGCTATACGACCCTCTCTCCGTGGTATGCGGATAAGATCATCACGCAGAGGCTATCACCCACGAACCCTTGCGAGGTGGTACATGTAGTGCAGGTGGTGCATGTCGGCCAGGAGAGTGAAAGGGAGCATGGGTAGGGACGGGGTACGGGTCGACACGAGCGTCGTTGGGTTTAGGCCTGGCATCGCTCAAGTTGGAAGGAGTTGAGATGGTACCAAGCGAGCCAATGGGGCCGGCCCATTCCCCGCCAACGACCCGATCGGGGCAAGCGCCTGGTGCAGAGGGTATTGCCCAAATGCACCGTCAGCGAGGGCAACAAGGACGACCCGAGCCGTTAGCAAGATTGCAACATGGCAAAATGGCAAACAAGGCAAACGGCGACATTCCTCGCGGTCGAAAGCGGGGTCTTTTTACGGCTTGCCATCACGATACGAACCTCGAAGCACCGAGTACAGCACTGTACATGGTAATCGCGCTGACCCTCTGCTGCTAGACTCTTCCTGGGCTCATCTAAAAAGTGCCATGCCGACCATCCGGCGAATTACAAACGGTTGCATTTATCGGCGCCGCCTAAATTTAGACGTTCAGGAAGCCCCTCCAGGTTTCTTGGGCACGCCAGGCGCAAACCTCCACCACAAGCAACGACACACGTCAAGCTGATCAACACGACTTTTACGAACCAAACTATTGCTTTTTCCATAGCGCCATCGAGCCATGTAACTCGCTGTCCGTAGATGTGTAGTAGTCTGCAGACATGCTCATAGACTTGTTCGCATTCTGATGTCTGCGTGACCTCTGGCAGGATGCCATTCCTCGCCACTTCACCCAACCACGCTGGACAGCGAGGCCCGTGACTACCGTGGGGAGGAGGGGAAATTAAAAGAGGGCTGAGCACACGCAGTGCGTTACAGTTACATCCCATCCTCAATTGACCATCACTCCTGCGCCTGCGAGGTAATCAAAGACATCGTGTCTTCTTCCCACCACCATTCACTCCACTACTGTAGAACAGAGTCGTTTTGCGGACTGCAGATTTTCGATTGTGAGATTTCCGTGCCACTTGACACTTCCTACACGCCAGGCGTCTTCTAAGAGCCGATGCGCCACGTTAGGAGACGAGTAATCCATTGTGTCTCAGTTATTCCCGGGGCGCTCTTCTTACCAATGCCCAAAACAGAAATTTCCCCTCAGCCTGCCAGAGGGACTCGGCGGATGGGACCTATGTCGAAGGCTTCATCTGCGAACTGGTCCGTGCTCAGGGGCTGAACAGGGATTTTGCCTTTGGGAAGGGATCAACGGGTGGTGTCAGCATCACTCTTCATGGCCCGCTATGCCGTTTGGAGTTAGCCGGGACCCTTCACCAGGCACGTGGGGACCTGTAATCTTCCAAATGTTTGCTGCACAGTGCTGGTGCATCCACCACCATTTGCAAATGCCCACCATGGAACTATCTATCCAGCCGACGAGGGCCCACGGAATGAAGCCGTTGTCTGCCGGTACTGCCCCGATGACGTGCATCATCCCACCTTCGGCCCCGTTTCGCAACGTGATCATGGCTCCATCTTGGGACCTCCTGGTTGTGTTGATTTCGCTCTTCGGCCTCTTCCGGTACCGATCCGTCAAGTTGTGCTAAAATCTGGTCCCTTCACTGGTATGAATACGATGATAATCGCATCGGCTGACCCTACTCTTCTATCCATGTATTGTACGCAGCTTCAGGAGGGCTAAATATAAACAAACGTATCATCCATTCGATTCATCATCTTTCCAAGTCATTCCTTCTCAAAGGATCAGACTTCGCGTCGAGTGAATGAAAAGGGCTGGATACTGTGGGCTACTACTTACCTGCTTCAATTGGATAGTCGGGGTATTCGAATCAGTCTAGCCAACGCTCGTAAACCGCACCCTACCGAAGGTCTTCTTAAGCAGCAATCTCCAATGAAGGATAATTTCTACAAAGGGAAGGTGAATAATTTGTATCGTTGGTTGTGCAGGAATAACGAGCTCTTCACCTTCTATTAATGGGCCGATTTTTGCTATCTGTTCAAACTCGTTTCGTACATGTCCTTACACGATGAAACCGAACAGTCTCTGCCGAATCATACAACCTTCACGTGACCAAGTTTTCCTAGGAAAGGCTCATGAGTAACGCTCGCTGGAAATTGTACTGAGAATTTCCGGTGCACCGCAACGTGTCAGGTCTGTGAAACTATTCGTTCATACCATCAGCTGCTCGTCAATCTCCCTAATACATCACCAGCGTCCCCAACAACCCAAGACTTCCCATCATCCTCGATATCCTGCCCTCATTCCCATTGTTTTATGAAATCTCCATGAATTGTATCAACTACAAGGATATTGCTGTAAGTGATCACCTGGTTGAATTTGTAGCTCTGTGCGGAATTGCCATTTTTTGAATCCTATGCGTGGATTTCTCTCGAGAAGGAACCTGAGTTGAAGTTTCTGTTCATCGTACCTTTTTAGATCGGCTTATGGAAATGATATTCTCGTGATAAAATTGTATGCAGCGCTTGTAGGTTAATATTGAGTAGGGTTAGGTTTCGGGTGTCGAATGCGATGTATAACGAGGTTGTTTGGGATGTCGGATACATTGTCGTCTATGCAGGAACTGTAAGTTACGTTGGCGGAGGGTGAGGAACCAGTATGATGACTCGAGACTTGTTTTCAGGATCCGTTATTGTTGACTGATACCAATGAATCTGAGATATCTTGGTTCGGTATCAGCTTGCCAACCCTGCATGCTCAGATGACGAAGTTCGCCACCCGAGTGTCCGCTCAAATGTCTTTCTGATTGATGCTAATATGTATACTACATTCGTTATATTTAATACGGGTTATCATTGTACAAAGGTGAGTTTTTCTATATAAGCAGCGTCAGTGCTTTATGTACTGCCCGTGAAGTGATTGTTATGTCGACCTTCCGCGCCAATGTCAATTTGGGGCTCCCTGCGACATCTCCAAGGTACGTTCGAGGACGCTGTGAGTAAATTCCGCGGAAGAGAGTAATGAGAGAGTGTAATGAGAGAGTGTAATACACACGCTAGATATCTTTTGTAGGCAATGCAGCCTGTTGTTCGATATTCTCTGTTTCCTTAGCACTATAACGGTGGCTTCGAGGGCGCCCGCGAGTGAAAGAACAGACGGTCGGCCGAGAACAGCAACAAAACAGTGGTGAATACCATTCGAATTGACTGCATATCACCTCTATAAGCGTGTGCTTTCCAGGCTTTAGGATGGTACTGGGGAAATCCTGGAAACCAGTGAACCAGTGAACAACCGTAGGCACGCAAAGAGCCTGGTACAAAATTCAAGACCTTCTGTGCAGACATTACTCTGCTCACTGCCTGCCTATACGCCAACTCATAGTTTTTCATAACTACTTTCAAGTTTTCCCCTCTTGGTCCTCCATCGCGTGGTATTCAACTGCCCCCGCGAGCGCTGTTCCAATTTCCTCCAAGCTTATCAAATTCATATGTCGTACTCCTCCACTTCATGTGCATTCTCCACCGAGACCCCATCAAGATATGAACCGCAAAATAAAACAACACATACCTCGTAGACACGAGGTGAAAAATAACCACTGAGGCATCGTTTTGCCAAGCATTCTCAATGTGCGGTAGACAACATTGTCATCAGTGCTCCACCAGGCAAGGTGTTCACCCAGGTACAAACTTCCAGGGTTTGGTGACACAAGAGTATGGAAGGGCTTCAAGTGCGGAAAATCCATTGCTGAAACCCTGCCCAGCGAGATAATCTTGGAAATAGCCAATGTCACGTTCAGATATAAAAAGTATGGTAAGACAGAAACAAAAGCCATGGGACAACTTTGCACGGCATAGGTCCTACCAGATGCAGGTCAACACCGTTTACATATCTCTACATCCTAGGAGTGTAGAAGCTTTCGCCCAAATATTTCGTGCTTGTCCAATGACTATCGAGCACATTGTTTTCGAACAAGTGACTGCCGCTCATCCAGAGAGTGTAATAGATACGACAGGGCAAGGACTCAAGGACGACGACTTTGAATTGTATGTCGAATGGTATGACAAGGCCCGGGAATATCAATTCTCTCCCTGTATACTAGATGCCTTGGACGAGACAATATCGAAATTTACGGGTTTGCAATCCGGTCGAATACCCATTCCAGCAATGGCCTTGACTCAAATAATGTCCGGAACCTGAGCAAAGACTCTGGTGTTAATGAGCTTGACTCCTGCATTGAATTACGGCTTAGCCATCTGGCATGATCATGGCTTTGGCCATGTCTTCCAAGCTCCGAGTACTGATGCTTTCCTTTACTCGGAGGTGTCCAACCGACCCCTTCGCCAGCTATGCGCCACAATTGTGCAAAATGTACCAAAACTGGCTTCCTGGGCGGTGGAACTGCAAACAGACTAACCATTCTAGACCCCAACGGAGACGGAGGTCGATATTCAACCTGAACTTCCCATTTGCACCAATTTCGAGAGGCTTGAAATCGGAAATATATGTCGAGAGGACAGTTCCATAGATTAGGAAGTATACGATAACAAATGAGACCTTTTCTCATCGTTGCAGAGTTTCTGCATGGCTGGGTAACTTTTTCGAACCTGTAAGACCAAAAAGAACCGGTACCAATCCTTAATGGAATTGGTGAATTGTCGTGGTTTTAGTCCTCACAGAACCAAATTGGACAATACCCAGGATTGTCTAGATCAGCATCGAGAAGTTCGAACCAATGCATATCTGTTGACAAGATTCTCTAATAACATATCAAGCTTTGATGATAAATGGGCTCTTTTCACGTCCTTGACGAAATTCTGCCTGGCTGGATAGCTCCTTCCTAACAATTGATTGTTCTCCAAGATTCTGCTTATCCGACCTGGGTAATCCTTGTGAAAAACCAGTCTGTTTCCAATTCATAAAGATGGCTATGGACATAACGAAGACTTGGGACTTAGAATCTTTCAAATGGCCCGGTCTATGTAAGTTGTAGTTACTGAAATTATACGGTCAATCTGTAATAAGAAGTCGATACGCTCGATACCTTCAGGAGTCTTTTGTTCTGTAAGAGATAGGGGAAAGTTCCCGGCTTATTTTGTTCGTGAATCCAAGGACCACAGGGGATTGTGGATTTGGTCTTGGTTCGTTTTGTGTTATATTCTCCATAGCTGTGAACGGTACACTGTAAGGAAAGAGTATCCTAGATATGGCGGGTGAGTATTCTTAGGAGAGAGTATCCTAGATCGCGGCGGCGTTGATGGTAGAAGGAAGAAGCCGCCCACGGTAATCGCAAACTTCTGCAGTCGAACCGGTCCCCTTCCTGACGGCTTGCGGAAACCACACCACGATATTGTTGCTGAGCGTGTTCATCTGCATCTCCAAACAGAAAAGGTAGTGTGCAGCCTGTCTTCCTACCCTAATCAGAGATTCTGGTGTAAGGGTCTTCTCTAGCTATACATGTAGGCGACACCCCCTTGAGCAGACACGCCCATCCGATCATCGGACACCGGAAGACATCCCGAGCTTCAGATTGGAACTTGGAGTAGGCTATCGTATCATCTTGTACTTGCTTCGCTGTTGGGTCCTCCCTTTACAGACAGGCAAACTACATGGTGCACATCGCGTTCGCACTCAGGTTCCTGAGGTTTGTAGCTACAGGAGCTACGCCATGCCAAAGACACCCTTGGAGGAAACTAGGTGTATAAACCATAAAACGCATTTATCTGCCTAATATGCTCAAAGAAATCAGTCAAAGCAGATGTGAAACGAAATGGATTAGGCCCCTACAAAACCTGTCAAGGACGATTCAACAAGGAAGTCGACAAATTCAAGAGACTAAATCATCAAGTTTGTGAAGGTAGTGACAAGTATGTCAACCTCTTCTTGCAATCTTTCGCTTCCATTCCCGGGGCAGAGACTGGCAATGCCCAGGCTGGCAACGTCCAACGTGGACACGCTCGTAGTGGAAATGCTCTAGGTGGAAATACTCGCCCGCTTCAAGCGACCCAGGCGGGTTCTGACTGCGAGTCTCGGAATATGACGATGGAATTAGGAGCGTCGCTTACTCTACAATAGACATGTTGCATGCAAATCATGGTTCAGATAACGAACCGTCTAATGAGGCGTCATGTCTATAGAATGGCAATGCTTTCAACTCCGCGGACAATGTATATGCTCATGCAGTTGGTACAATCCGAAGTGGGGGCGGCAACGTGCCTAGTTGTGCAAATGCTGCTGTTGTCAGCTCTGTTGCACTTCGACCTCCGGTTACACAGCAGCCGGGCGTAGAGCAAGCTAATCTATCTACAGGATCTGATCCGAGAGAATCAACTACTGGTAAGCATTTTTGATTTGATATTGCCCGAAGCGAACACATTGACTGACAGCCGCCGACAGGATGATATATCGTTTCCTGGGTATGCGTCGTCAGGCAACCATTGTTCCTGACGTTGATGACATTGGAATATGGACGAAAAGCGACAACGACGGCACTGGAACTCGATTGGCAATGCTGTAATGACCATGGAGGACAACAACAATAAAGCCGAGTCTGACGGAGACAGAATTGTGGATTTCCAGCACATGTATATGGATATGCATAGAATCTCAAGGTCACGTGTCAATGCTTACTTGCCGTGCCAGGTCTTGTCGGTAGTTGCAGCACACTTTGGACATCAAAGGAGTGATTCAGACTGTTACCAACAGGGAGAACAATATTGTACAGGAAATGAGTCGCATAAGGAAACAGCCATCTGGTGATGAACTTGAAACAAGTAGGCAATAGAAAATGAATGAGTCCATGTACTCAACTTGTTCCAGTGCCAATGTTGGTGATCTGATAATCAGTCGTGCGCATCGTGTATACCCGTATTCATGCGCATCCCAAGGACCTTAAATCAGTATATTTCGGTGCACAACTCGTTGTCATTAGTGCTTTTCCGTTAGCGATTGTTCGATGTGATCCTAACTCTCTTTTGATCTAGTGAACGCAAGTAGGGCTCAATTAGGGGCTCATGATATATGATGGTAGGTGTGATGGAGAAGGTTGCAGGTCGAGGAGACGTCCGAACTCGCCCCACCGATACTTGTTGATTATAAAAACCTCAGATATGGAGGCTCGCAAGGATCAACATAGGCTAAAGCCAATTTGAATTCTTTTTTGGCAAAATGCGATGATCTTTAATCATAATGGATGGACGACAGACGTCCAGAGAGGAAAAGGCAGAAAAAAATGGGGTAGGGTGAAGGAAAAACCCTCTGCGAGTCTGGAAAGGGGAAGTGGGCCTGCACGATGCCAGGCTTGGAAGCAGTGACCCACATGCTCAATTTTTTTCACCTAGGCAGACCTCGGACATTCACTCATTTGGACATCTTTCAGCCCAACAACATCATCACATCAACGCATCACCACACGCCCTCGTGCCGCTCCTCCATCTTGCCCCGGATGTGCAACCCCATGATCGTCTTAGTCGGACCGGCTTCTATCGCTATCATAGGCACATTTGGCGCAAAGATCCCGCTCCTACTTCAAGGCGCTGTGTGGCGCTCCGATGTCCGAGGTTGACTTTGTGGTCGCACACTGAGCAAGCCGTGTTTGAGCCTGGTGGAAGAGCGGGCACTGCCGTGTGCTGTCGTTCTTCGCGATACGTCGACAGGAGCGTACAGTGGACGGTCCAGGACCAGCGACTCATATACAAAGCTGTTTACAAAGGGTTACTAGACGGCTGTCTACACCATGGTGTGACACGGTGACTACGGCATTGCACCCCGAAACACTGAACGCATGGCAAGTCAGACGGCCCCACTACAACTATGGATTTGTTGATGGCGAAGTTCGCCTGTCATCTTGGACCGCAAGGAACATCCTATCGCCTCTACCAGTACTTTTATAGACCGTTATGTACAGCGTATGCTGGGCGCATATCGCCTTGCCCTCACCCTTGGCAGTCAATTTCGCTCACCCTCGCTCCAAAAATTCTGAGATTGCGGGATGGAATTTCACTAAACAGAGCGGGCTGACTGTGACATCCGGACTGTCGAGCGGGCGGTCGGCTTTGCACATGCTCGCACCTCGCCTACTTTCCCCGCTGATGATTTTTCTTACAAACACTATTTGGGGACTGCTGATGGCCAACACAGCCGATGATAATCAATGTACCCTGGCTGTACAATATTGCTTCGAAAACCTTCTGCTGCCTCTGGTACGAGCATCTCGATGCTAGAAAATAATTCATCATGCGCAGACTGGCCATGCAGGGCCAACCCATCTATAGGAGGTTCCGATGAGCCATAGGCCACCCCACTCACACTCAACATTTTGATCGCTCGGTTTCATGGTTCGGCGACGACTTACTGATTGCATACAGCGCCGCGTGCCGATGCAGGGCTATTCGTCTTTAGCCACTAGTCGATGGGACAAGTCCCTGGTCAGGCACAGGCCAAGCAGTTCGAACGTCGACCACTCCAGCAACGTCGGCTATCTTTCTCGAAGCATCCAAGTCTCGCGCTACAATGCTGCAAATCAGTAATAGCTACATGGCATGGCGCAACGTTTCTGCTGCATTGCAATCAGAACTTATGTGGTATGATGAGCCAGAATTTTCCCCTGACGATGACATGTTCGGCAAACCACATATTAGCCTTACCGCTGACGGACAGCCTGGGGTTACTGCTTAACCTCTGTTATCGAGCGCCACGAGTGAGCGATTCATACATAGTACACCTCCAGTCCGAACGCACAGCACCTTTACATAGAACACAGAGCCACATCACGATCCTTCCACTCCTTGTACATACAGCTACTAACTAACCCCTGAGTCTGCACACGTGGGCGCCGGGAACTTGGTCGATCCGTGGGGCCAGGATTGAGGAGAGGGGTGGGTATCCCATCAAAGTGTCACACATACCGTCCTGGTCCGGTGCTCTTGCAGTTTCTGATCGGTTCCGGAAGCATATTACTCTTGCCCTGCTCTCTTCCGCTGTTCTTTCAGCTCTCCTTACTCCTTCAAGAACCATCATTGATGATGGCAGACGTTGACCGGCTGCGAACTCATGCCGACAGTCTCTTTCGCCGCGCTGGGGGTCTCGTCCCCCCGTCGTCTGTCGTCAAAAGCTGGCCGAAACCAAACCATGTCGACCCGGAAACCAGAGGATGGGCAGCACCGGCAATCCTCATTGTGTTCGCGATTCTTACCACTCTAGTATTCGGTGCCCGTATCTGGGCTCGAACATTTATCTCAAAGAATACCGGCTTGGACGACCTTCTCATGTCTATCGCGATGATTCCACTACTAGGGTTGACAGTGGCATCTGTCTTAGGTAAGAATGCACACGGATCATCAAAAAATTTCAGTCTAATCATTTCTAGCTGTCAGGATATACGGCTTCCAATGGCACGCCTGGGACCAGACAAAGACGACGTTGGTAACTTCTCGCCAAGTAGGTCTATTCACATTTGCTACAACAACAATTTTCTTACCAAACCTCAGATTATTCTTGCCATCGAATTCTTGTATATTGTATCGACATCTCTCATCAAGATATCGATCCTCTGCTTCTACCGACGAATCACTAGTGGCTCTATCTCCAGAACGTTTGTCTTCTGGGTATGGGCATCTATCATCTTTGTGATTTGTTACTGCATCGGATTCACACTCGCCATCACTTTCACCTGCTCGCCTGTGGCAGGTTATTGGCGATTCTTCGATGTGGCGTGGAGGCTCCAGAACGAAATGAAATGTCGGAATGAAGGAGCAATCATTGTTACGGTGGTCGTAGTATCTACTGTGCAGGACTTTGTCATATGCGCACTGCCCGTATTCCTGGTATGGAACTTGCAGATATCCAAGCGTCAAAAGGTGGCTCTGATTGGTATCTTCGGCCTAGGCCTGCTGTGAGTCAAGTTTCCGCACCCTGGAACACAACTTGGTGGCTGAACAAAAACAGAACCTGCGTATGCGGCATTATGCGAACCTATTATGCCATTTATGTGTATTACTATACATACGATATCACATGGATTGCCTATTATGGATGGATTTGGACGGCACTAGAAGTAGGTGCCACTGAATGAACTGCCAAGGCCACCATCTAACATTACCACAGGCGGACCTCGGTGTCATATGCGCATCAGCCCCAGCACTGAAGGTCTTTTTCCGTCGCTACCTCAACCTTTCCTCCAATCGCAGTAAATACGGTTATGGATATGGCGATTCGAAAGGAAGAAAGACGCCAACATACGGGAGAGGCACGCTTGGAAACTCAGTTGGGGTATCCAACATCGACAGTGGCAGATGGGACACAGCTGACGTACCTCTCGATCGAATAAAGGTCAGCACACGTATGGATGTAACAGTAGTAGATCGCGACGACGACGTGGCTAGCCAGAAAAGTGATGCAAGCACACGCATTCTCACCAACTTGAACTCGCCTCCCCAGGTAGCCGGATCGAGTTGGCTGGATATAGAACGATCTGCAAACCCTGGACCAGATCAGACTGGATCTAGGGAGAGATATTGAAAAAATGGGCCGAAAAAAATTACGAAGGAACGCATCATGTTATGAAAGCATTTTAACCTCAACAATCGAGAATAATCCAAAAAAAACACAATACCCATGTTTGATAGGAACAGTGACGAGATTTACCGATACCTTCCGACTATCAACTCCATGCCATGACACCTGCAGCTGCAGCTCCACCTGCGGAGTCTTGAGCGGCGTAATGAAGCTTTCCGAAAGCTACCTTGTGTACTTGCGCAAGTATCTCCTCGGGAGTACTCTTCGATGGAACGAATACCAATCCCGCATCTGCCGCCGGCTTCTCAGTCCCAATATAATTCCCGTCGATATCCTTTGCATAGAATCTTAGATAATGGCTCCGACGCATCTTACGCACAATAACGGTCTGCGAAACTTTTCCCACGTCACGCAGGATCATATCCTTGAACGACTTCTTTTCCACGCTATGGATCATAGGTACCAGAATGAATTCGTCAGGATCCCCGACAGCCAGGGAACGGATGCACGCATTGATATCTTGGTTGGCAGATGCTGGCTGCGATGAAACGAATGCGGGCGCCGGATCATATTCCGGTGGAGGACTTTCCGACTTCCAATTAGCAAATATGTCCGTTCAAACCACATCCCTCTCGGGTGAATCGCGGGATGCTCGGCAAACTTACTTTTCTCCCCCGTCGTTCTCGTTGTTTTCCTTGTGAGCTGCAACTAGTGTGTGGCGACCGCGTGGCATGTTGCCAGGGGGTGAAGTGGTTCGATCCTGGTTCTCGGTATTAATGTTCTGTTACTCTTGTACCGGTACAAAGGAACTGCCAGGTATTTTTACTATGTAAGAGAACGGATGAACATAAGCTTTTCGAAGCTTTTCTGGGGCGATGCTTTTTCTTATACTTTGGGCGTCCATCATTGTTCGAAACGATCCGAACCGGACTAGACAGTTCTGGTTCACCGCGGATTGTAGCGCAGCCACAAGCTGACTGGAGCTGTAACGGACCAAAGATTCGGATCCGGGGAAGCGAGCAAGCATCAATGATTGGAAGTTGACCCAAGATCATATGTCATATACCACAGTCGGCGGTATTCGGGGAGATTATTATACAAATACAGGTTAGGCTGAGTGCTTTGTTCTCAAATCGACTTGGTAACTGGATTACTTATACACAAATTGGACCAAGTTCTTTATACAGGGAATCTTGGATAGCCTAGTCAAACCCCGCATATCTTCCTTCGCGAATTGAGTTACAGGCCCATGGACGTATCGCCTGAGGAGTTACTGCAAGTTTTCCCTGGCTTTCTTATCGGAAGGGCGCTGTTTCGCAATGCACCTGTTAGCAATCATTAAGTTGTAAGTGGTTCAATCCTCAGTACACTAGTATCTTAGAGTACGAATGTAGCATAGAAAGCGACAGAAAGTTTGCACTTCTCCAGCAATTTCTAACATTGAGAAATTGAGACTTCGTACAGTTGCGATTTTCTCAATGCATGACTATTTCCCCCATTCCCAAGTCCTCCCACATTCTATACCCCTCAGTTGATAACTTTGGACTACAAAATCTCTTGAGTTTGAAATGTTACTGATATATCACAACCTCACTTACAAGCAATGCCTCAAAATCCGCTTCAAAAATCCACGAGCCTACCTTTACAGCCATGTTGACATTGTGGAAGTTTACGGGGTATGACGTTGGGCTACCAATAAATAATATCGCTAGCTTTCGGCTGCTATTCGGGGATCCGAAGCTTGATGTAATATCCATTAGAGATCATTGAAGTTTTCTTTTGTACCTCGCATGGTTGGACGCAGCGACGCATTGTTTTCCTGGTTTGCTTGGAAATGGAACTGGCGTTTTAGAGGATTGATGGAAGAAACATTAGTAGAACAAGACTTACTAGTCATAAAATAGTACATGTGAAGAGGGATGATTTTTCTTGAATACCAAGAGTCCTAACATTAGCGCCCTAGTTCTAAATGCTGGAATAAGGAGGTGCTTCGTGCTATGGTTGTTCCATGTGCTGCAACCTCTATAGATATAGCTATAGTAAGAATCATTTTCTGTCACATACGACCATAGCCTCTTCAAACGACGCAACCCCGTTCGATCTTGCAAAGTCAACCAAGAGAGCGGTCCAGTAGTACTCACGTCGGTGACGAGTGGGGAATTCGGACTGTTGTATGTTTTTGTACTTTTTTTTTCTGCAAGGATTACCTAGGTACGCTAGTGGATCGCGTGGAAGCGCTTACGTATCTAGGATTAAAATTTCCGAATTTCTTTATCACTGAGCTGTTGCAATTTATATTGATCTCTGCATTGTAGATGCGTGATTATTTGTTCCTTGACTTTGTCGTTGAGCGACGAAGAGTTGGGTGAATCTTACCTGAAGCCCTGTTTTCCCAGTTCTTCATTCACCCCCTCCCATTTGTCTTGCTCTTCAAACTTCAATCAACTGGCGGTTTGCACGATTGGGACGTTCTCTAAAGAGATTGTCACCATATGATTTTGAGCTATTTGTATTAACGAACATAACCTGGCGAGATCGACAGTCAGTTTGCGATGGGTTGGTACCTAAATGTCTGTCTCATTAAGCGATGCACGCCACCTCCGTGTTTATCTGCGCAAGATGATTCCGGATTGAGGGCTGAACCAATCGAATGGTGGGAGGCCTAAAGAAAGGAGATCTTGAGGGTGACAACACTGTGCAGGCGAGATAAGGCGTGCCACAGTCGTCATCAAAACGGTATGTGAACAGGAGAGCCGCACAATATTTCATAATGCAACCCGGAAATACAAGAAGAAACCAAAACCCTGAAATGACCGTATCTTTAACGTTCTCACCGTTGTGCACTGTGAAACACAACTAAAGCTCGAGTCGGCCGACTCGGTTGAGACTGTCCAAGCTTGCAGCAAGGCTGAGCGTTGCCTCATACTTTGGGGGCCGGAAAACAAATCAAAAAGGAATGTAAAGGAGGCTCCCGCCCGACGTTGCGCCGCTTTCGTTTTCGTTCAAGAAAGCTGTAGGGCAACATAAAAATGTCAGAGCGCGTTTTTCGTGGGTTTTGGACGAACTGGGGCAAGTAGACCTTCGCTGATTTCAACTCAAAAGGAACGAAGAGCTAATTTTTTTCTTAGAGGAGGGTTCTATACGCGGAAAAACTTTGACACTTCCTCAGACCGAGGGTCTCATACTAGTTTCATTTCTTACTCTGTTTGTTCAATTTTCCGGTGTATGTTTTTGGAGGGTTGTTTGCTTCATTTTACATCAAGTTCGCTCTACAACTGCCTCCCGCGACGGATTATACCACCAGCAACAGGCGATTCTTCGGAATGGAATTACTGCGCCTTTCGTTCTTTGGAGTCTCATTCAAACAGCACGCGTATGGAGAGGAAAAGTCAACTCATCTATCAAGCACTCCTCCGGTTTGATATCATTCACTTTAATTCACATCGCATTCTTTGCCGCGGCGGGTCTGTTCTCTTCCCAGGTTACGTCGACAGGTATGTTGTTTTTCTGGTGATTTTGCCTCGCAAACGAATTTACTAATTTTGGCGATAGGAGCCAATGCTGCCTTGGTAGAACGAGGCCCTTGTGGTTTTACCGAAGACGTTCCCAATCTCCACAATATCCAGGCCGAAAATTTGAATCCTCAACAGCTGAAAGCTCTCAATATAGCAGCGGTACTTGGACGTTTGACTTACACCAAGGCTAGCACATATGTGCGTACATGTTATAGGGGAGACCATAGCTCCGCAACTGCAACTGTAAGTGAAAATCCAGGGGGGAAATAGAAGGCATGCTACTGAATACTCAATCACAACTAGTGCAACTTCTATGTGCGACCTTATCTCAACGGAACCAACTCTCTGATAAAAAATGTGACCTGTCCGTTCGGAAACAACGCATGTCACAATGACGCAGCACAGTTCGATTCAGGATATTTACATTCAGGCGACGATCTCGGAATCAATATTCCAAATGTGGACTCTTTATCGTTTCGACGAGTAACGACCTGTGCGCCTATTAAGGGGGAAGAAAACTATGCGACTAAATGGGAGAACGATGTATATCAGTCAAGAGTGGCGAAGTTTAACACTAGCACTAAACTTTATCAATTCGGAAGGAGTGAGGGCGTGTGTAGTAATACAAGCAAGAACAACACCAATCCCTCGACTACATTCTGCGTCTCACAATTCCAAAAGGACACTCAAGTAGGAGCATACTCCACCTTTTCCGCTACTTCTTATGTGGACAGACCAGAAGCTAGCGATTTTTCACCCAGTAAGAAATCTCCCATCTATGACTGAATTGGCGCTTACGAACTACCTCTTTTAGTATCGGACTTCCGACTTCCCAACGCTGACGTGACCCTCGTTGGAATTGTAAATACAGCGGAATATACCGGCATAAATGATGACCCTATCTTCAGAGCCCAACGGGTATCGAACTCTTCCGAAATCAACTTTCTCCCAAACAACGATCTGGGTGTCCTAGGCTGCACCGAACAGTACCAATTCTGCAAGACCAACGGCGCAATAAATGGCTCATGTACTGCACTGACGGGCCTCTATGCCGCCGGCAATGCCATTGAACGCGGCGACCTCAATCTTAGCAAACGCCAAATGGCTGTCTACCGAGTGAGTACCCCATCGCCCACATTCCCAAACTTCGATCCAACATCACATTTCATCATACTAACATCCGTTTCCCCTCCTAGGTTCTCCGCAAAGCAGCCTGGGCTATGTCCCACCAATGGGCCTTCCGAGTCCTAAACAGTGACGTCCTCCTAGCCCAAGATTGGGTCTTCACCTCGCGCGCCTCATCCTCCTCCTCCCTTCCCAAAGATCAATGGTACGCCGAATCCTGGAATCTGCACAACCTCTCGCTCGCCGTATTTCAACGCCGCGTAAATGAGTACGCGCAGCCCGAGAACTTCCAGATTAGGCCCGACGAAAGTTCCTGGGCGCAAATTATCCCCGAGACTGACCCGGATATGCTGGCATTGTGTAGCGCGCAGCGGATCAGGAGCACCGCTCACTATAGTGTGAGTGTGGTGGGCATGTCGGTGATATTGATTGTGGGCAGCTTTTTGGTGCTGTTGGATTGGATTATTGTGCAGCAGATCTTTTGGTTCAGGTCGTTTTCGCATATTAGGATGAGTAAAAAGCAAGAGTGGATGAATACGGGTACGTTGCAGTTGTATCGGCAGACGATGGAAACGAGAGGCGTGGGACCGTGGGATACGAAGGATTATGAGTTCCCGACGCTGGTCGCGAGGGGGAGGACGTTCACGGGACTTGGAACACAGCCCGATCCGGCGATTCAGTTGCAGCCAGTGAATGAAGGGGGTGGTTGGGGATATGGTCAGGGGGTGGATACACAGTATCAAGGGGCGAGGTATGAATCTCTATTAGAGCAGGGTGGGGGAGAGGTGGGCGGGAAGGATAAAAAGTGAGGAAATAGGACAAATGGTCTAAAACGGCCTGCTGAATCTGATCTTGAGATCAATTTCATGCTAGACATGGAGAGGAAAGGGACAGTTGGTAATACCCATGGGTGGATTGGAAAGAAGCGTCTAAATGTCTCTGGTTGAACAATATAACATATGTTAGAGACGCAAGAGTGTTGTACTGATCAATTGAATGTTATATAGACATTAGGGCAAACCAGAGATGAAATTGTTGGAGCAAACGTGTGCGTGAGTCTCACTCAGGACACATCCCTCACGAAGTCTAATAAAGTATCCCATAAGCTTGAATAAAACATTTGTGACCGGTTGGAGTCGCATTAGTCTCAAGAGGGTTATGGACACTTCGTTTTCCCAGCTTGCTGATGGACACCGCAGATTAGAGAAGAATTTCAGTATGAGTGCGTCCACGTCCACGTCCACACCCATGGTGATGTTCACGACCTCTACCCCGACCCCTGCCATGGCTATGGCCACGATTACGATTGAAAGCCGTATTGTCGTCACCATCTAAGTAGCGTCTATTGTCATCGAAACCTCTGTTATACAGCCGCTCGTTGTCGAAATGCCTATCAGAGCCTCTGGCGTCGTGTCGTTCCTCATCGATGCGCCCAATGTCCAGGCGTCGGTCAATCGGTTCTCTATTCTCGAGCGATCTGTTATCAGAGCGATGGTCATTGAACTGGCGAATTTCGCAACGACGCTCGCCAGAGCGACTATCCTTGAAGCAGTTTCCCTGAAGGCTTGTGTCGTTGCCTATGCCCCTACTTAGGCTTCTTCTCCTTGCATATGAGCCAGAAGGAATGTTTAGTTCATCTGGGACCCAACCGTTGCTTTTCCTTCTGTCATCGACGGAGTATGGAGTACTGTTTGCCATATAATGCCATGTATCGTCCATAGATTCGGATGGTGCTTTGTCCATGGCGTGACCTGATCGAAGATTTCCAAAGCAATTCTCATTCCCCTTATTTGTGGACACTAGTGTGTTCGTGTGTGAGTATCGCGCTTTGGAAACTCGAACTTCGTAGGAGCAATCTTTCAGCCTCCGTCTTGACGATTCTTTGACCAACGGGTCATTCCGTCGAAAGCTTGTAGAATATTTAGGTTTTTTCTTTCTAGACTCCGCCACGCTGGTAGCCTTCGGGTGCGTTGATTTGTTGGATATCTCCAAGGCTTTATCTTGCGGTTCATACACGATGGTCGGCCCTGGCAAGGTCTTGGGCCTATGGTTTACGGCACCTCTCCTTGGTGTTACATCGTAGCAGGGAGGATGCGCAACATCGGCTCTGTTGAGATGTTCCGTGGTTGTCACTGGTGTCATCAACATGATGCCCTCTTCCGGCAGCGACTTGTTATGGGCTCCCGGGGATCTATTGGCTGATGGTCCACTCTTAATGGCTGCTTGTGGCTCTATTCCCCGCGACTGTGGCACACAGCATTAGTATTCAGATATCCAGAGAAAATCCAAAGTAAGTACAAGTGCAGGCCTGTCTTGATTCAACGCACGCGTGTCACGGGTCGGTCTATTGGCACCTCAACTTCATACTCTTCTTCTTGTACCTTGTGAAAGTTTTCAACTTCGGATTGCTCGTCTCTTGCGCGGGCAGCGTCGAGCATGAATCTAACAGTGCCGTTCTGGCCGCGAATGCCAATCGTGGAAGTCGGGGCATGGCCAGGAGAGACAGTTCCGGGGGTAGCCGGCGTAAGGGGACTTGTGGGATCTATTCCATTCCGGGCTCTGGTCGTTCCATTAGATTGGGTGCTTTTATCAGATGCGTATAGGGCAAAGCGCGGAATGTCAGCGGCGGAGGCCTCTTGGTTTAGCGATATACGAATATTGATGAATGTCTCGAGAGAATACAATGGACCAATAGAAGTGGATGTCCGGTGATGTGTATAGAGATCAAGTAAGTCGAGTAAGGTTTCTGTTTCAAGTCAGGTTCCACATATCGTCACCAGAAAGTATTCATCACGTACCCATAACTTCAGCCCTTGAGGTATTCCATTTTTTGTAGTCAACCACCCCACCAGGGGTATTTCCCGCTTTCTTGATATCATGATTGTGAAGCCTAGCTGCGAGCTCAATGCAAGCAATAGCCATCGTGTTTGTAGTCTGCTTTACAGGTGCAAACGTCCTGTAAAGGTCAATGCATAGGTTCCATGCAGTCTTGCCCTCGTTGCTCTTATCAAAACCACAAGCTTTTGCGATCTTGACCAGTAATTTCTGTGGGTACCGGTTGCGGAAGTCGAATCCAGCGCTCTCGAGCATAAGACGCTCGAGACCGATGATGAGCTTAGAATGGTTCTCAAACCGCTAAATATACATTAGTCAAATCCTCGAGCAATTGAATGATGAAAACAAACCGGATCATCGGGACTTAGATGCTCACTTGTTGGCACCTTGAGATTCCAGCTTGCACAAAGTATCTCCTTGCTCTTCTTGAGCGTGTCCTCGATCTTGCATGCGGTAAATAGCGCCGCGGCTGCTGCATCTGCCCAACTGTATTCGCCGTCGGCATGTAGAAGCCGGAACTTATGGTAGTAAACCACAGCCGTGTTAAAGGTACGGACAGGTAGCTGCAATGCTCGCCGCACATTATCGATCCAAGTGACGCCCTGGAGGCGTACAGTGTCTTCACGAGCCTCGCTCATATGAATTTCGTCGAGACATTTCTGTATACGGGACTGCAGAATGTATGGTTTTGCGATCTCAATATAGGATGGATGGGGGCCTACGCGCTCTGTGCTATCTAAAGCGGGCACCATGGTTCGGCGAGAGTTGTGGAGCAGGTTTGCCAGTGAGGTGGTGTTGGAAGCAACACAAATTGTTCGCGCAGCGCGACGAGGCCATAGCTTCCAATAATGTCTTGGCGTCACAAATAGCACCACATTTTGACAAATTTTCTCGAAGAGCAAATATTAGGTTTCTTTTATGGATTTAGTCTTCACAAATCAACTCTTATCAAGACTAAAGCAGAGTACTCTTTGATAACTATTCATTCCAGCCCTGAGGCATTCCTGCGACTCCAATATCACCCGCCCTATATACACCGTGCCATGTCTCCACCACCCTAGGCACTATTACCGTTATAATATCTAGTAAATCGTTTTTTGAACCAAATCCCGGCTGCTCCAAAAGAGCACCAGCAAAAGCTTTTTGGCAATGGGTATTAGAAGCAATTATATCGTCTACTCATCCCGGATACTCGATGTCTAAATAGATCGCAATATCAATAGCGCCTTATGCAAATGCAAGGCAAGCCACTAAGAACGGGATATAGTGATGAGAGAAGAATCAAGGACAATTAAGCTGTCCGTTCGGAGAAAGTAAGAAAACAGTCATCCTATGTTTCATTAGCATCGACCAAGATAACGTCTTTGTCAAGAATAAAACCTACCATGGGGAAGATGGTGGCAAACACCTTAATTTCCTCGCTCCTAGGTGTAATAGTGTGCGTCCAGTCAAGCATCATGCTAGCCTTGCCAATCATGAGCATGAGGTTAGCTTGAGCATATGTCTGGCCCAGGCAGTAATGAGGACCAGTACCGAACACGAGCCAATTTTTGACCTGCTTATCTGCGTCACCTGTAATCCATCGCTCAGGGACATAAGATTCTGGGTCTGGGTACGATTCACCATCATGGAGAGCCATGTAGGTAGTAGGAATGACCATAGAACCTTTGGGGACCGTATACGTGTCGGTGATGGGGAAATCCTTCTTTGCAACATAAGGAACCATAATCACGGGAGGGCGGTATCGGAGGGTTTCTTTGACCACAGCACGCGTCCAGGGCATACTCTCAAGTTGTTCTAGGCTGACAGGAGCGTGGATGTCACCATTCCTGATTGCGATGTTCTCTTCACGAACCTTATCCAAGAATTCAGGTCGATCAGCCATGATTTGGAACAACCAAGTCGCAGCCGAAGAAGTAGCATCCTGACTGGCGAAGAGAAAAGTGAAGACGGTCATAGAGATCTCGAAATTAGTGAATTCGCGGATGAGCATCGAGGGCTTCTCGGACACGTCAACAGTGACTCCAGAGGCGACCTTCTTGCGATAGTTTTCAGATTCGATCATAGAGCCGACCCAAAAATCTAGGATGCAATTTGGTACACCACCGGCTGCCATTCTGGTCTTACTCTTGGCGGCGCATTTCGAGAATTCCTCGAGAACCATATCGGCGGCCTTCTTTCCATACCAGCTCTTGGTAAAGGGTAGAATGATGGGGAAGTTGACAAGCTCGAGGGCGGCGGTGATCAGATAGTAATCATCGGAGATCTTCTTCACCGTCTCCTCGGACATGTAATGACCAACAAATGTTCGGCAGCTCACCGCACACATCAACTCGCGGAACTCGGGCATGAATGGCATGGGTTCGCCCTTCATCTTCTCCTGGGAGAGTTTGACGAACTTCTTGTAGTATTGGTTGTAGACTTCCTCCTGGCCTGGGAGGTACTGCTCAAGCGCGTGGCGGGTAAATAGCCCGTTGAGACCTTTACGGTAGTCGACATGGGCTTTGCCATCGAGGAACACCCAGTTGTTGGGGCGGAGGAGCTTGTAGGCGGCATCCACGACACAGGGCTTGACGAAGGATGGCGAATTGAAGATCTTGCGGGCCATGTCACGGGTAGACGCGATAACAACGAACCTAGTTGTGGGGTTAGAGTGAACAACACGGGGAGTAGTGTGGGGATACGTACTTGTGGAAGACGGACACGCAGCTCAGAGGACCGGACTCCCATTTTTCATGGTATTTCTTGAAGTCTGGATTAACAGACTCAAGGAAAGGGCCGATGAAAGGTGCCTTCCAAGACGGTCCTACAATGGATCCCTTATTCCAGATGTACTTGACTGTGCACAGGTTAGGATTGTGAACATGCGCAGAGTGTCCGTGATCACCACCCACATTGATCGTACGCGACCAAGACCAACAACGCGGTCAGGACTATAGTCCAGCCGTTGACGTTGAGAAGAGTTGAGAGCACGCCACTAGCATTGAACTGGGTAATCTGGTGGGCGACACTCGCATCCGCGCTGGGCGACACGAAGCTCCCGTTCACCGCCATGTTGTCCAGAGAAGAGGAAAAGAGAATCGCGACGGAGAGGTAGGAATTGAGAGATGCTCGCAGCGCCGTGGAGGGAAAAGGAGAGAGGCACAAGAGGGTAGCGATTCCAATTGAAGTCTGTCAACGGGACGGAGACGGGGGCTTGCCGATTTAATCTTGCCCTGCGCTAGTCCTTTCGTAATCAACCCGGCCAATAAGACGGTAAAGCGGACGCCTGAGCGCGACATCCAAAATCCCAACTGCGAGTGAGTGGCCATTTGCAGGCACAGTGCACTGACCATGCCACCACGCCTAGGTCAACGTCGGCCCCGGCTCATTCTCTTCCGTTTGCACAATTTGTGAGCCCATTCACAACATTGCCTTTGAGAGCCCGTTACCTCCAATCAAAGGTTACGACTGTGGCGAAGAAATCTGTAAGATCTACAAGAGAGGGGCCTAAGATGACTACCTCCTTCCTTTTAAATTACCCGTTTAAGAATTACGAGTCAGTAGTTCAAGACAGTTTTCAGTCCTATGTTCTTTTGTCTACAACACCTGCAATGCATCGTAACGCATACGTGCTCGTCTTAATTTTATTGATGCAACATGAGAGGGGATGACTTGCCTAGTAAATACAACCAGCACCCTTCTGTACATCTAAGAGAACAGCGATTTCAGCACCGAGGAATAAAGTTCGGGGCCCGGAGAAACAAACGACAGCAAAGTGGAGCTGGCACGCTGCATACCTAGGTACCCAGTACATCTCACGTGCTCACGCACCATCCTCAGCAGACATGTTGCGCTCGGAACGTGCGCTGTACATCTGTCAGACCTGTCTAATATTGATTGATCCACAAGTCTCGTCTGAGTATTTCCCATTTTACAATAGGCCAGTGATCCTACTATTAACCTATACCCAGCGGTCCCAGCCCCACCAAATTTTGTTCCCATGGTGAAGTTATCTTCCGAACCCAAACCAACCCTTTTTCGTTGGCTTGGACGCCTCTTCTTTCGTGTCGTCAACGTGTATTTTCTCAGTTTCTGGCTCTTGCGTCTGCGCCCTGCCAGGATACTCGACATAATTCCAGGCGACATCGAAGAAAAGAGGCTTGACTGGCACAGGCTTTAGCTTTGGTGGCCATGTAACAAGATTCCTCAGGTCTACTGTGCCCGAAGCAGGATACTCGTTCAGCCGTTCTACAACAGGTGCGACGTTCGTGAGATGTGATTTTGCCGCGACGTCGGAGTTTCCAGAGAGTTGGCCTAGAGCTACCAAGCCACGGTAGTGGTGGGTAAGATTTTGCAGGCTCGCCTTTAGGTTCTGGGCTTGCTCTTCAGACACCGTCAGTTTGGGCACACCAGCTGATGGTGAAGATGATGCGACATCTCTAGGTGCCGCCGCCGCTTGCGATGCAAGAGCAAAAGCTCGATTGGTCAGGGCGAGGGCTTGCTTCGGGGCAGAAAGAAAAGCATGCGAATGGGAGAGATTTAGATATTTCAATGCCTGGAAGTACGCGCGTTGCCCTTCCAGCTCAGCGATGAAATCGGTATCCCGTGCAGCGCCTCTCAATTCCTTAATCGAGTCAATACTTTGCAAGATAGCGTCGTAGAGTGCGACACGCTCTCGCAGTCTTGCGAGCTTCCTGCCGGTAGGTTCTTCACGCTCCACCCACTCTTTACCATCTTTGCGAGGCCTTCGTGGCTTTTGTGGTGGGTTAGCCGGGAATGTTAGCCCATCGTCCGAACCGACCAATACTCTGTTACGTCCAATACGCCACGAGATCAAATCATAGTTGACTGCCAGATTTGTCACACGCAGATCTTGCATGCGCGCGTCTCCTTCATCCACGCCTTCTTTCTCTAATTCTTCGATTGCACTCCGAGTTGCATCCACAGCATCTTGGCTTGCAATAAGAACATCGTCATATGGCGCTCCTTTGTCCTTTGTTGACCTTGACTCTAAAAGATCTGCCAGGCGGGTAGAGGCAGCCTCCACGGATACTAAGGCCTGTCCAATGGCTGCGTCAACAATATTGGCTTTTCGATTACGCCACGTAATGACAGATCCTGTATTCATTAGACTCGATGATTGTCAGTATCCAGTGTACGGACCTTGTGATGTAGTCTCTTCGTCCTGTAGAACCTGGGGGTCCAGCTTTTCCACAGCTTGTACCAATTCCGCCTGGTCCCTTGGAAAGAATTTCTTTGAGACCGCAGGAACACCCACAGTCCGAGGTATCCGATGCTGATAAGCTGCATATCTTATGCTAGGGTCGATTGTACCTGTTAGTATATCCCTGAACAGGTCCTTCTTCGTTGCTTTGAACAAAGCACTGTATATTACTCTGGCCACTGAGTAGTTACTCAAACAAGATACCCAACGTTGTGGGGTGGCATCATTCCGTTTTACACCTTCGGCTTGTTTTTCAAATTCTTCCGCACCAGCTAATGAGTATGCATACGCCTTGGATTCCAACAAATCGGTATCTGATGCCTTGCTCGCTGCTTGATCCGACAGCAAATCGACTAGTTCTTGTGAACATACTACAGCCTTATTAAGCCTAGAGATTATGTGTTGTCGCGTCGATCCGGTGATGTTCTTGTCGGCGTTGTCTTCGGCATGGGCTGACTTCATGGACATAGCATGCGCCCACGCTCGCTCAGAAGTAAGCACAAGGAGATGAAGAAACCTAATCTATAAATGAACTCATGCATTTCATGAGAAGAGTGGACTCAATTGACTTACTCGATGTTCTTCCCAATATCCTCTGCCGTCACTGGTTGCTTCGGTGCGTATTTCGCATTCTTCGGCGTGGCCCGTCCGAGTTTCTTCCGCACAATGCGTAGTCGCCGCGAGAGCTGTGCACGATATGTGCCATGATCCCCTAATAGAAAAGCGGCGTCCCTGTAATCGGTGATAAACTTGGTGATATCCATGGTCGCGGCGCCAGTCAAGGTGTTATGAGCTCTCCGGAGCAATCCATGGATGTGGGTTGGCGGGGTGTGATGGAGGTGGTCGGCCCGACGTTATTCCTTGCCGGAAGCTCTCATGATCGCGACTCTCAGAAGTTTTTGAGATCTAACAATTCGCCTATTCCACGCGCCTTTACCTGCATCTTGCTCTCCTCTTTTAGTGTGTTTTGCTTTCACTGTAGATCCGAGTCACTACAATCTTTAAAATCGCATCTATCGTTCATTTTTCCTAACCCCAGACGTTTTCGGTAGGAGGCATGCACCACTGTGAGTACGAAGCATCAATTCTGCCACTTGCTTTAAATCAAACCTAACCTTCTAGTTTACCGGGATCATTTAGACACTCGGTAATTCAAAGCGGTGGAATTGGCGTTCGTGGCGTGGAGGGTGATGCTCGAGCGAGCTTCGACATGCCTCGATACGGGAGGGCGAAGACTGTTTCGAAACCACAAACGATGTTTGCGCAGCCGTCGAATGTTACACTCCACCTTCTGGTATCATGGCGCAACCGTTCTCAACCTACCTTCCTGGTGGCCCACATCCCCAATTATCGATCGCACAGGCGGTGACACAGAGGGCGTGGCGGAGGCATCGCCACACGGAATGGCCTCTACAAGTCAGCCTGGATTGCTGCTGGATTTCCTATACCCAGTGAAAACTATGGCGATGATTCAACGCATTGCGAAATATAGATTTGATCTCGGTGAACTCCAACGTAAACGCCACCTTGGTCGTAATAGTACCCGACAATTTTCCACAACCCAATGGAGAGCTACGCCCGAAGAACCTACCAGATTAGACAAAGATACTGTGAAGATCGACTTGCAACTCAAAATGGAGATAAAACAAAGACTTGTTGGATCAACTGCAGTTGACGCCTTGCAGGACTTGCTAGCTTCGGAAGAGCGAGACAAATTTGAACTGGCATGGCGTCTTTACCGAGCCGTGCAACAGGATCATCACACTCCCGAATTGGACGTAAATCTCTTGATTTACTTTGGTTCGCCTAGCACTCGTGTTGAAGCGATGCGGGTGCTACAGGTATTCGATGCACTTGCGCCCTGGGACCGTATGGATTCCTCATATCGAGCAGCTATCTCGGCTCACTTATTCCTTGATCAGATTGACCAAGCAGTAAAACTGCACGATGGACTCAACCAATACCATTCAAAGGCAGATGTAGGAACCGGGTTGATATTGGGTCGAACTGTTGGTGCGAATAACTGGGAACAAAGCTTACATGTCTTCCAAACTTTTCTACAAAATACACAGAAAGATCACCTTGACTACATAGGTCTTTTTGTCCGGAATGCAGATTCAGAAGGTAAAGCAACAATCGAGACTCTTTGGGGAGAGGTTTCCCATTTGCCCTACGTACGAGGTAATCTGGAGTCATTCCTTCTCTATCTGAGGGAAAACGAGGGACTTCTATCGAACAAAGACGACAGGGAAGGGGTGTGCATGTTCTTAGAGGGATTGGCCCGTGAGGCTATGGAACAAGTCCTCCGTGCAGACCCACCCAATGAAGATACCATCTGGGACTTTTTCTTAACTTTTTTCCAGAACATTACTAGATCCGGACTTCGTACTACCTCGCTTTACGAATATGCCATCCGAAGATGTATAGATATGCCACGCTATCAGAAATACACCAATCAACGCAAGCCATGGCTTCAGCTATATGAATGGTTCAGGAACTCTACTTGGATGCTCCCAACTAGCACAACAAAGCCCAAAATCAAAGTTTTCCCTTCCCGGAAACTGTTGCGGCAGTTGATGTATCACGTGGGTCGGCATCAAAGTAGCGAAACTTCGAGGGAGAGGGTAAGTGTCGAGACACTTGTTGCGGATAGTCATCATTTCTACCCCTCTGACACTTTCCCTCTCTCAACCTTGAAGTTTCTCATTCACTTTTATGCGAAGCGCGGTGAAGCAGACAGAGTTCACGAGATTTTCAACGAAATACAGAAGAAGTTCCGAGACAACATCGACTTACATATTCTTTCGACTCTGCCATATGTGTATGCCAGGCGTGTTGATATAAGATCGGCAGAGGAGCAGTTCAAACGAATCAACACTGAATTTGGATTCACTCCTAATACTCCATGCTGGAATGCCCTCCTTTTGGCATACGTTCGTGCGGATAATCTTGACGGATCTCTGGCATGTTTCAATAGGATTTTACAAGCTGGAGCGACGCCGACTTTATACACTATCACTCCGTTGCTCGACCTGTGTGCCGAGAGAGGTGATGTAGAGGCATTTGAAACTATTTTTTCAAAGGCTGAGCAACTCAAGATCGACGTGCGTACAAGTGTATGGGCAAGGGCAGGTTATGTTCAGGCCTGTCTGCTCTCCAACGATCCACAAGGAGCTGAAAGCATTGCACAAACTATGTTTCGTAACAACCAATCCGGGACTTTGCCAGGGGATTTGACCCACGTGTGGAATCTGTTGGTCAACTACTACGCATTAAAAGGCGACATTTTCAACACCCGACGTCTCTACCAGCAGATGCAGCAAAACAAGATCCCTCTTGATTCATGGACCTATGGATCATTGGTGCGTGCTCTTGTCGAAGTTCGTCAGACCAACGCCGGATATAAAATCATACGGGTGACTATGCCTGAGAATAACGTACGAGTCCACGCGTTTCATTATGCCTTGGTCATGACAGGTTTCCTCCGTGAAAAACAATACCCGGAGGCGATGCGTGCTTACCAAAGGATGTGCGCACGAAATGTCAGTCAAACTCATGCCTCTCGGATGACATCGTTGCGAGTAATGGGCATAGAAGAATTGAGAATGTTGGAAAAGGAAAAGCCGGACCAGCCAAAAGAACGCCTTATTGAGGTAGAGCGTACTCTCAGGGAAATTCTTCTTGAAGATTTCGAGGCTGGAGTGGCTCGCTCGGAGCCGCGCCTTGAGAGATCCATCGATTCTAGGGAGTATCAGCTCCCAGCTGGATATTTCGGGTTGCTAATCATGCTCTATACTGCGCGAGGTGCTTTCGACATATGCAAAGAGATGTTTGAGGCTTCAAAGATAGCTCCGGCCAGCGACCAAGACTTCACCGCTCCGATAGAGCTTCTCAACGCCATCATGCATGCGCACAACGAAGCAAAGGAATACGACGAAGTCGCGAAATGCTTCGAACTTGCGCGTACTCAAGCCGATAGTCTTGTCAAGACGTTACAAAACGCCATTTCTTCCCGCCCTGCGCCCATGGAGTTCGATTCCCTGGTAGACCCTACCATTCTAGAAAAGTTCCAGGAGTCGAAAATAGCCCCCAATCGACGCCATATCCTTGCCAATTCTACTCGTATATATATACGCTCTCTAATTCGCCGGAATGAAGAAAGACCACTACAAGAAGCGCAACGCACCATTCGCTCCCTGTTGATAAATGGCTATGTTATCGACAACCTCACTTGGAACGAAATGATCCAGTCTCTCGCCCAGCATGCCCGCGTCATGGATGCTTTCTCCGCTTGTGAGATGTATCTTATGCCCAATTTTCCTGGCTGGCGATACGATAGCCCGTCGTATATCCGTAAGAATATCAGAGGTCACCCATGGATGGAAGTAAGGCATACAGATGTCAACAGGCTAGTGATTATGCCACGCTACAAAACCTTAGTAGCACTAGCAGCTGCTTTCACGCAGATTAAACGTGACGAAGCTAATGGGATGGGATATAATCCTGACATGGGCGGTTGGACGCGTGAGGCTCTAGAGAAACTGGCACCAAATACAGTCAGAGCTATTGAGACTATGCCGAGGATTGGCGACATTCTGCAACAGCAGTATCTGGGTGTTGACCCTTGAGTCGATGTTTGCTAGCGATATGTGAATTAGGCGATGTGTAACCTTGTACGAGTACGGATTCGAAATACATTTATGAAGATGAATATACCGAAATGCGGATTGTAAATATTGTATAGGCCTGTATAATAGAACGACATGTGGGTAGTTCTCCATGATCAAGTGACCGTTGTATAACTTCAATGTCAATATTTGTCTACCCGAATACGCATATCTTCCTCTGGCAATATCACTTTACAGACTCGGTCATTCCTTTCTCCATGGGTCTGCTGCGTCAGACTTACCTTCAAATTCGACACAACAAAGGATCCATTCAGGACCACCAACGTGGATCTTTGAAACTCGAATCTCCGGATGATACCCACTCCATGAGTGAAATAACTCAGACAAACGGCACAGTCTTCTATACTTGAAACAAGTACACCGAGATTTTAGATGGAGCAACCAAAATTAAGGTTCCAACGAGCTCTTAGGCCCACGGCACATGTGTGTGAGGGCTTTACCACAATATGATTCCATTCAAAAAATTCAAAAAGTATACACATTCATTCTTATTGCATGGGTAACAGCATCATTCGCATTGCCAATTGTTGCGCCGTCTACCATGCACCGAGTTTTTCGCACAACCGAACTAAGGATACTCAACTTCCGATAGCCAACCAGTACCATCCAATGCAAAGAGAGACTTGAAACTTCATTCACATATCGTAATAACCCTAGGCATCAACGAGGCCTCACTAACGACACACTAAACCCCATCTTTCTCTACCCAAAACCTAAATGCTTAATAACAACCGCACTCGTCGTCTTGAACCCAAATGTCTTTTTCCATCCTATCCAATACTTAGCCCCTGCCCGCCCACCATCTTATCACCCCAACTATCATCCCAATGTTTCCGCCCAGTTTAACTTCACCCCGGCATCCCCGGCTGATCCTGCGATGGCGCACTCAGGCACCCTGGACGAATACGGACCATAATTGCTTCTTCCTAATTATGTATGCGCATTTGACTCCACACGGACTGAAAGACACCTAGTCGCATTATTGTATGAGGCAAAAAAGGAAACGAATGGGTGCACAATTTTGTTTAGCGAAAGCATATAGGCATGTAGTTTGGCAGATACGCATGACATATTTTGTTGGGTATATGTAACCTATTTTATGCTATGTGATGTGATGAGGAGTGAAGGACTGGTATACGCGCTAGATTTTCCCCTTGCCCCAACGTGCTAATCCAGTTCCGTGTGATTTCGTCCCAATCCCAACCTGACCCAACGCCAAGATTCCCGGGAACAGAAAAAGGAAATAGGATTGTGTTTTGGAGGTCGTGCTGTGTCACGAGGAGGGAAGCGGGTGCCGCGACACATGTGTGACTACATGTGTACGACTGCGACTTGGCTCAGGGCCCATGTTGGGTTTGAGACCGGGTTGGGGGGCCGCGCACTTCATTGAGCGAGAGAAGGAAAGAAGGTTGAGATAAGAAACGAGGAATAGAATAATAAAAAAAGGCTGCAAGCATTTTCCATCACGCACGTGGAAATTCCTCCGATGAATAGGCCGTTTCGCACGCATCCGTTTCCATCGTTAATCGGTAGATAGTAATGATACATGAAAAAAACAAATAATAGTGATGGGGATATCAGAAATGAATAGAAATACAGGCAAGGAAATGGAGTCTGGTATAGATGAGCAAGTATCAGAAGAGAAATAGTAATAACACAATGTGGAAGGAAATAGAAGGAAATAGCGATATCGATGACGTTAGGACATAACCTAGTCTCCCATTCAATCCTTGTTTGGGAATCCCGTAATTTCCATTCCTGAGAACGCCGGGTGACCGAGGTATGATAGCACTTTTGATAACAACAAAAAGAAAAGACATTTGTGATACTGTAAAGAGTCGGGGGAGTGGTTACACTGCCAGCGCTCGCGGTGCAGACACAGGAGGTGGAGGTGGCAGTGGCATGTTTGGTGGTGGAGCAGGAGGTGGTAGACCGATAACTGGCATTGACCGACGCGGTACTACGCCGCGTTGTGCCTGTTGCCTAAGTGCGGGAATAGACGGGCTTGGACGCACTTCAGGGACACTAGACGCGCGGTTGCCAGGCACGAATGATGGTGTACTGGAGATTGCACGGACTGGAGCGGCGACTGGGGCTGGTCGAGAAGACGAGAGGAATGGGGCGTGGTCGGACCGAACTTGGACACTGGCAGGGCGGCGCAGTTGTTGAGACGATTGCGGTGATGAAGTAGGTCCGACCGATGCCGAACCATTAGGTCGAATAACAGTGGAAGGAGGTCTTGCAGGTGTCGTGACTGAACGGTTTACAACAACAGGCAAAGGCAGAGGCGCCAATGAGGAATTGCGCCGGGGGACAGGAACAAAGACCGAGCCATCGGCGTTCCTGGGCTTGACGGGTAATCGGGGAAACAACTTCGGAGTCTGTGACATACGCTGGCCAGCGTGAGATGTTAGCGTAGCACCCGTAGGCAGACTTCCGATGGTGGACTGTCGTCGGTTTGGTGGTGGTGCGGGATCGCGAGGTGGCGGCGAAATGGTGCCATTCCTGGTAGGTGGTGCGCTTGAACTCCTTACACTGAATCTTACTGGAGGCTGCGTACTGAAACGCACGTTATTCGCGGGGCGATTGAATGCAGAAATAGGTGGTTCCACAGGCGGGGGTTGAGGTATTCTCAACTTCGGGACCTCCAATTCCTGCGTTGGGACCCTGGTTGTAGGCGATATGGGACCGTAGATAGAATGACGTTGTGGTGTAACCATTGGAATATCGGCGGATATAGAGTTGTCTTCATTGGTAGGCGGCAGTGGCTGCATAGATCTTCGCCTGGTCGCAGTGGTATTGCTGGGGCTCATATGAAACGACCTGAGCTTCGAGACGGGTGTATCGACCGGGGAGAAACCTTCTTTGAGTGGAGAATTTGGAGCGGGCGAGGAATTTCGAGACGTATTCCGTGTCCCGGTGCCAGTGACAGATGTGGCGGAGGACATGTACGAAAATCGCGATCGCTCTCGTAGTTGATCAAGTTGAAATTGATCATGTGAGATCACGCTGGTATCAATCGAGGCGACCTCAACCGATTTTCGCTTGGAATTCTGCTTTGATGAATAAAAACTGGCAGAATCAGCTATGCTGACTGTTCTTTCACTTCGATTCCCTTCCCAATCCGATGCCACGATCTTTGGTGAGTCCGAATATTGCGATTGAAGAGGTGAATCCACTGGTCCAACTTTGCTAATACGGTTCGGGTCCCGTTGGACTAGATATCGATGGCCGGGGCCGGCTATTTCCTGTGATTGCTTTTCTGGCACTTCTTCAAGTGATGTTGACTCTCGAATGGAATCGTCCTTCGCTTTCATACCGCCGAGTGCATCGATCTCCTTCCGCACAGCCGTCATCCAAGAATCCATCTCTTCTGCACTTTCAAGGACAAGAAGAAAGCTTGACGCTTCCCTTCGAGCACTAGCTGTTTGTATGCGCAATCGAGAAAGGAGATTGCTCTTTGGTCCGACCGTAACGGTTCCATCCTCATTTGCACTCTGGGATATTTGCAGTACCCAGTGTTTCCCTGGGATGAGGTCGCAGGCAAAGGCCGCCGATTCTTTTCCAAGCTTCAGAACCTTTTCCGGAAGTCGATCAAATGGGCCATCCCCAGAATATTGCATTACATATCCTGCAGTCACCAGTACGTATACTTTGTTGGTCAACTGTGGATTTGGTGGGTTCAAAACCGATGTCGAGATTAAGCGTTTGTGGGTCTTCTCCAACTTCTTCGTCTCGGTTCCGTTCTCAAGGGTTGTAGGTAAATCACGATGGCTGTCCATCCGTTCCCGAAGCAAATCGTACTGCTTCCTTTGACTCTGCGTTCGGAGCAGAATGTCGGGTGAAAAGCTGCACGCTTGAACCGTGGCGTACTTGATAGATTGTGGATAGGCCTGAAAGAGCGGGGGAGGGTCCCAGTCGATGGGGTGTCGTCTTACACTCGCAGGTTTTAGTGACATCCGCGATCGTGATCGATGGGCTTGTTGAACGAATGGTGGGGGGTTGACCCGCAACGAGGACTTTGGAGGTGATACAGGGGCCGGTTTGGGAGGTTGCTGAGGCTCCATAGGAATGGCCAGTCCAACTTCGGTGTGTCCCCTTGCCTTCTCTACCTTAGGACGGCTGAACAAGTTGAACAAAGACATTTTGGAAGCTGATCGCTCGAGTTTTGGTGGAGACATGCTTGTAGAGGGGTTTAAAGGAATCGGCGCAGCATGATCGAGTAGATTCGCGCTGGAGCGGTTCCACCGCCAGCGGAACGTGGTGTCATTGCGAGAGCTATGACTGGGATTCGACATGGCGTTGATGGCCGGTTAAGATTGCTTCTAGGTGGTCAGATACATGAACGAGCCGCGAGCTTCTCGGAGCGTCGCGAGCAGAAAGGAAGGCGACGCAACGATGGGGTGTAAAGCCAAGCGCAATAGTCAAGTTGTTGATATGTCTAGGGTCGGCTGTTTAAAGGTTCCACAACTGGGTGATACGGGATTACAACGTGTCTTAAGCAGGAAGTCGGTAGGGTAATTGAAAGTCTAGAAGTCTAGCGAGAGAGTGTATAGGTTTGAAGAAACGTAAAGCGAGGGAGCGTCGGGAGTGTGTGGTCTGTGTGGTCTGTGTTAAGGAAGGTGGCGGGTGAATCTTTCCCGTTCCGCGCGGTGGAAGATGAATGAAGAGTTTGCAGGCCAAAAGGTCAAACGAGTGTAGGGTCTGCGGGGGTATAGTATACGGGGAAACAAATATCAAACGAATGTAAAGAACGTATGGCCCTGCGTGAAAGGGGGGTTCACAGCAGATATGTGTGAGAGGGAGAAGGAGAGAGACTGAAACACGTCGAGAAACCACGATTGAAGGAGCAGGACGCCGGCGAACGTTGAGTCGCCCGGCTCGATGTGCAGGACCTAATCATGGACTATCCGCAGGGGAGGGTTCGCAGGCTTCCGCGTTGTGATTTGGAGGCCGCCAGGGGCACCAGATGCCCCTTTCATAGCGGCCAAGTGGGCCAAAACGCCCACAGCGTCGGTTCCATGTCACACTAAGTCTATTTTGAATTCGCCGAAGTGGCGGGGGTTATCAGACTATCGCTCATGGCTGTTTTGGCCGTGTTTGACCATCACAAGGCTCCCGATTTCAGAGGACGAAATCGCATAGGATGCTTTTTGTATATATCTTTGCGACAGCTGGCCTCCAAAACGAAATATCCAGCGCTGCCGTTTGGGCCCGGGTGAGTTGCTCTGGCCATTGGGAACCTGAGTCAAAATGCCTTTGCGGCGAGGCAATCTGACTCCTGGTCGGAGGTGAGGTGATGAGAGGGGGTGTGCCCAATGGAACCCTGGCGTATCGAGGGCCCTGCTCCGACCGCCGGCCTGAATCAGCAAGAATTGAGTAGGCCAGCTCTCCGGAGTTGTGTGATTCGTGTTCGCAGCATGATCCAGACTGGTATTTCCAGCGCTGCTGCAGCTCTTCCATCCTCCGAGAAGCGTTCGAGTACCTATGCAGTGAAATGCAACCAACAAGTCCAGCGATTTCAAGTTCAACGGAAGTGAGACAGGTTGTGAGGAAGCAACGGCGAAATGTCCAGGAGGCGTTGTTCGGCAGGTGGAAAGTAGAGTCCTTTCTTGACTCCCGACCATACACGGCGTGTTGATCTCACGTACTCGACCATGCCGATCTGCCGTGCTCCCCAGTAGTGCCAGTGTAGACTAAGTCACGATGTGCTTGTTAAAAGTCGAAAGCAGATTTAGACTATCGTTCCAATATCTGACGAGCTCGGAAGGGAAACCAGCCTGCAAGCCCCATCATATCGAGGATGCGTGGGCCGAAGCCACAGTCATTTCTTCGTCTGGTGACGCGGGATGGTCGCGTTTCGTCTCGTCTCCAGTGTTGGACCTGGTCACCAAGTGTGAAGGAGCAAGGCCGTGTGCATCCGCACAGATAAACCGCCCATGTGGCAGATCACGTTGAAGATGCGTAAATTAGTGCAGCAAATTTCAGACTTCCAAGACTCTGTAGGAGAAAAGGCGCGGAGAAATGTTCGGCAACCTTGTGTAACTGCACTGATTTACGCACCCAATAGACATGGCAGATCACGTTGCTATCGCGCGACGCAGTATCAGGTGCCAGGTGTTCCCCCACTGGCCCATATTGGTCCATCTTGGCCATTGTTCACGCGCAGGCAGACGGCAACCATGGTGTTTACGCGTAGGAGGTAGCATTGGAGGCGTCGCGGTAAGCAAGGTCGACACGGTTAACACGATAAACACGGTAAACCCGGTAAGCAAAAGAAGTCCAGATAAGGTGTGCCGTGTGCGTACATGAAGGCTGCAGCTAAGAAGCCGAGCAAGCACCAGGCAGAGAGGCAGCCAGATGTCGGAGAGGCGGAGTTAGTAGGATGTGTCTGTGTCTGTGTGAGTTCGGATGGGGTGGTGGTGTTTGTTCCTGAACCCCGCAACGTCACTTGTCTCCGCCTCTAAGCGGCCCATCTCCCCACTTCACACCACCACCATCAAAGCCCGTTCTCTTTGAACAGGCCACATTCCTACCCACGGTACCTATGCCGAACACCTTTGCGTCATTCTTCCACTGAACACCTGGATTGCCACTTTATTACCCCCAGCACCCTCTGTTCATTATGGCGCCCGACCTCAACTCACTCCCACCCTCACCGTCGCCATTATCCACTTCGCCCGCACACTCACGGATGGCTTCTGCAAACCCAAACGATCCTTTGCGCACACAGTCGCCGCCAGCCTCTCATACGCCTCCACACTCCCTTGCAGCAGCAGCCACTCTTAATGCCGGTATTCAACAGGAAGATTTGCGGCGCACGTCTTCTGGAGGAATGCGTAGGGACGTTGATCGCGCAAGGCGCCGAAGCAGCATCCGCATGAATCTCAACCTCAACGACCCAGCTGTCCCCGCTCCCGGCGAGATGCAAATGAGTCCATCATCCAGGTCACGAGGTCCATGGCCACACAGCCCGCACCACGAGAGAAACCCAAGCTTGGGGGAGTTGCATCAGGAGCTCGAATACGAACAGGAAGGTCAAGTGGTACGTTTTTCCAAACGCAGACAATACACTCTGAATTTTCCATCGCGCCCCCAGGCTTCCTTGTAGAAATCCAGACCCTAACATTGTCTCAGAACCGCCTCCTAAATATGATCCGCCAACAACAAGCCCAAATTGTCACTCTCCAAGCCAACCAACCTTCAACCTCCCAATCCGCCGTCGACGACAGCACACCCACATCTGAGCGTTCTCTCTCCCTCCCTTATCCTCCACCACAACAAACCATCTCTCCCCTCCCAGCCAGCAACTTCGCACAACCGCGTTCCCGCTCCCCCTTCACCATGAGCCGCCAATCGTCACGAGCATCTCGAGGCAGCAGCCATGCCGGCTCACCAGCCCTGCGCCCTCTTTCCAGCGGTCCCCACGAAAGCCATGACTGGCTCCCCGCCTCCGCCACCGCAACAAGAGACGAAAGTGCTTTCTACCAGGCAGAGACCCAGATGCTGACGCGAGAAAACCAAATGCTGAAGCTGCGAATCCGTGAACTAGGTACTTTTCAACTTTACTTCACATCATTGTCAAAAAGGAAAATAAAGTACTAATATGCATCCAGAACGCCAACTCTCCGCGAGTGACCCTACAAGCTCCATCACCCGGTCCCCAGCCCAGGCTTCAGGTCTGCATCATAGTCCGCCAATCAGTCGTAGCGAGACGCAGACCGGATCAGACGAACCCGCACCTACTCTCGAGTCCTGACCTGAAGGAGAACTCCACAGTATACGGTCGATTGCGTTTCTCTTTCTCACCATGGAGTTTTTGATCAGTCAGTCCAGGTATAATTTCTGCATAGCGGGTGGGTCTACGGGTCTACGGGTCTACGGCGTTTTCACGATAGTACCGTTCGAGCATGGAAGGGAAGAGCAGAAATATGTTCTGTGTTTCTTGGACTTGGATGGAATGGCAATTGGTGGCGTTCTGATTTGCAGGTGTAGTGGCGTAGCCATGCAGTGCGTGTGGCGGCGACGTCTAGCAGCATCTTGTCTATCTTGCCAGCGGCGTGGATGCGGAAAAATACGGTGTTCGAGAAACAGACTGGAGGGGACAACATGGAATGATTACGTCCAGAGTAGGATCGATTAGCGATTGGCTATAAATGAATGGGGATTATGATAAGATGGGAAAGAAAGAATACTTTCCCAAGCATGCATAGAGATCTGCGTCACGGTGTCGTGAAGTCACTAGATAGAAAGCCTTGTATCGGTTAGATCGCTCTGCTCCATTCTTTCTACCAATCCACTCTCCCAGAGAAGGAAACAATTGAAACTTACACACGAACAACGAATAGAAGTGAAGTGAAGTGAAGCGAAGAGAAGAGAAGGAAGGTATAATACAAATTCACAGTCCAAAACAAAAGCGCTGAGCCTAATATCATCCCATTCCTCGACAAGAAAAAAAGGCTTTTCTAGCACAAACCCCACTCATGTCTGCCCTCTTCCCTGAATTCATCCATCCCCCACCGTGCACCAAAAAAACGCCTGTGATTATGCCCGCCCCTTAAGCTCCCTAACCAGTTCGCTCCCAGCCTCGCTATAACATCACCGCTCCTCAATTCGAAACATACAATTGCATTGAAAAGTGAACCGAAGAACGAGAAAATCCCATTCAAATTTGTTTGTCAGATTCGAACATTTGTGTTTGCAACCACTCCTATGCCCTAGACTTCTTCCTTCTATTGCAGGTCTTGCGTTCTAGCCGAGGGGAATTCTACTCTTCCTCGACTTCTTCAACTGTAGCGCGCATTGGACGGTGCGAGACTACGCCGGACTCTGCAGTGGGTGCAGATCCAGTGGGTTGAGTAGCGGTGTTGACGGGAACGGGGATTGGCGCATGGTGATGGTGGTCATGGTCATGGTCATGGTCATGGTCGTGGTCGTGGTCGTGGTCGTGATCATGGTCATGAGAGTGGGTGGCACCCCGCTTGGCCTTGCCTAGTTTACCATTGACATCGGCACGGGCACCAGCTTTGGCCGCCTTTCTCTGCTTTTTGGCAGCTTTTTTGGCTTTGATGTCGTCGGGAGTCTATTGTGTGTTAGGAAAAAAAATTCTTTATACTTTATGGAGTCATAATCTTTGTGAATGCTTACCTCCTGCCAGGCCCAGAGTGGCTTGAAAGAATCGAAGAAACCGACATCCTCAAAAAGATTTGGATACAGCCACAGACCGGGCGGGGCTGCAAACATGGTAATGATGAAGAGGATTAGTCTGAAAATTGCCATGGCAAAGAATAACCCAATCAGGCCGAGCATGCCCATACTAAGGTACCAAACTCCCTGCCTCATGAACAGTGGCCAAAGTGGGAACAATATGACTGCAATTATAACCAGGAGAGCACCTCCAGCATACAGCTTCATCTTCATTTGTGAACCCTCGTAAAACCAGATATAATAATGTTCATCGCCAGCTTCCTGGTGCTGCTCAATTCGCACTGTCCACAAACCCTTGACACGCTTTGGATTGGCATGGGCATGTCCCTCGTGGCCATGTGACGGGTCAACTTGGCTAACACGGAGGGCGAGGAGGGACATGGGGAGAAGTTTGAAGGTGTTCTCAGCCGTTACGCGGTCGTTCACTTCAGGGAGGAGGGGGTTCTTGGATCGGGCTTTGACGTATGCGGGAGACTGGAGCGCACGAATGGCACGTTTGACTGATAACAATTCATGTCAGCTTCTAATCCTGGAATCCTCACAACATTTGCGCATACCTCTGAACATGTCCCTCCGCTTCTCGTCCAAGATAACTGTGCGGGGCTTGAGGTCTTGGGACTTGAGGAAGTTGGCAACCGCTAGTGCCTCAGGCTTGGGGGGTCCAGGCTGAATGGGTTGCTGTTGGGCCTGCTGTTCCTGTTGCGCCCGCAGTTGTGCCTGATGTTGTGCCATTGCTTGCGCCTTTAGTCGTTCAATGTATTCGGGTACGGTAAGCCCGTTTTTTTCAGCCTCGGCGGCAAGTTGTCGTTGCATTTCAGCGATTTGCTCCGGGGTCGGTTGTTGCGATCCTGGAGGACCCTGGAATTGGATCTGCGGTTGCTCTGACTCTTCTGAACTCATTGTGAAGGTAGGCTATGAACGAATTGAGGTGATGAAATAGAACAAACGATCTTGGGTATTAATTCCAAGGGGTACTAATCATACGAATAGATCCCGAAAAGCAATTAGTCCTTTTCAATATGAGGAGAGAGAAGCTCCGATCAAACGTTGGGAAAGCAGACGGCTGACGTTTTGTCAGTCCGGGATTCTCGTGAAGCCACATCGACATAAACCGGAACATCATCGGTGGTGGTTAATCCGCCCCGATACCGGTACTAGCACGGTCACGTGTGTCTTGGCAAGCTATGGACATCAAAATTTCTCTTCGTCGTTCAAAACTTCTTAACCTTTAACCTCACCAAATCCCAGCACCACCACACCGGTGAGATCTCTGGCGATTGAAGTAGGCATATCGCATCTCATTCTCGGTATCCTAGTTTCCTTTTATGTCATCTTTGTGCTACACATCCTCTGCAAGGTAAGCTCACCTCCGAGTCCGTTATTAGCTCTTGGCTGACATGAACAGGATGTCTTTGTCCGAGGCACGGTAGTGTCCTTGTATCAACTGTAGTTTCTTTCTCTTTGATCGTCTCTTTTAGGATGTGCCGCAAAGTGGCGGCTCGCCAGAGCAAACCGGTTGTCCGTTCGCAACGATTAGGCGCACAAGTGACCTCGAAATGTTTTTGAGGCGGCGTGAAGTTCTGAGCTAATGCAGTGTCACCGACATGCGGCCTCCGAAGGCAACAAACATCTTATGAGATTTGCTTCTGCTTTACCAATCATCAACATGACATTGGATCGAGTTCGACCGGGCTTTTCATCAAGCTTAATATCTCAGCACAGGGGCGCTTTATGCTGAAAGCCGCAGCGATCATCAGTTCGTCCGCAGGGTGCAATTACAGCGCCGCCTTGTTGCATGACGGGCTCTACCAATAACTTTACGAACACTCTGGCGCTTGCTTCCATTCTTTAGAATGCGACTGTGGCAATCGCCTATTTTAGTGTAAAGAAGAAGAACGACCTTTTACTCACCGCGGTACTCTTGCCTTTTGGTTTGGGTTCAGTGGTCCATCAAACTTGGTCTACATATTTTCGTCGCGTGACGGGATTTAGTGTTTGGATAGGTGCATGTACCGTCGTCTGGCTATGTCGGCCATGTTTGACTATAGCCTGGCGATATGTTTCAGAAGCAATAAAAGTCAACTCAATTTCAGTTATCGATTGCTCGATTGACGGGTGATGAAGCAGATGAAACGCAGCATAATTGCAGTGCATGGTGGTATGCCGGCAATGGGGCGATTCAGCTTCGATGGATGTGAAGTGTTTGACTTTGTGGTCCACTCAGTGGGCGTCTGACCGCTCTGATGGCAGCCTTTTTTCCCAAGCCCGAGATTCGTCACGGGCAGTAAGCAGCGAACGCAGCGCTCGCAGAAATCCCCCATGTGGCTTTTTGCATACAGAGTGGTTGAAAGGGGGAAAGCGTCAATCTAGCCTAAACTCGCAGGGCCGTCCACAACTCATGGATCGACTGCCTTGTCAGACGTGGTGCAGGAAAGGCCCCATAATTATAGAAAAGACAAGCTCCGGTCCCGAGACGCGGACCTGTCAGGATATCAGGATATGAAGAACAGTCAGGTTGAGGGGGAGGGGACATGGGTGAGGAGGGGGAGAGGGGTTGTGTCTTGGGTGGGAGAGAGAGAGAGAGGGAGAGGGGAGAGAGAGAATTAGAGAGAGAATAATATTCAAAAGGTCACGACCAGCTACGACGGAAGAAGCCACTCCATATGAGAATAGGCTTTCTGGCAGCAAGACCAAAACTGGCTTCGGTGACGGCGGGCGGGCCTTTTGAGCTGTGTCGTCCCACGCATGGCTTGCCCGAGGCAAGACGATCGCCGTTGAGTGGAAGCTTGGGGCGCCGCGATGGACTCTGGGCTGCAAGTGGGCTGCAAGCCACAGTCACACTGTTCTTTGGCAGGCATCCTTGAGCATCCTGGGGCCTTGCTTGGTGGTGAAGGCTGCATCCACATTTCGGCTGGCGGCATGGGGGGGTGGGTGGATGGGTGGACGTGGACATGCACACATGTTGGTTCTCTGCGAAAAACACAAATCCAGTAAACGGCCAGCCGCATGTTCTGTACGAGCTTTTGCACGAATTCACCGTATGCCCACTGTCCCACTGTCCCATTGTCCCACCGTCCCACTATGGTTATTCCCTGTGCCCTGGTGTAGGTTGTGTGTTGTGTTGTGTTATGTTGTGCTGCTGCGGCTGTGGGTGTTGTGCCAGCGCCCATCCCACCTCATCTCATCCTTATCCCATCCATCATCGATCAATCCGCCGTCCGCCGCCCGCAGATTACGACGTACACCGCAGAACAGCCGCATCAAATTGATGGCCTCCACTCACACTCACAAACTCACAAGCTCACAAGCTCACAAGCTGACAAGCTCACAAACTCACAAGCCTGCACGCCTGCCCGCCTTTTGTTCTTAAAACCACTCTAGAAACACATCCTGCTCTGTCGGACCACAGACCATTTGACCACCAGTTGGCCAGTTGGCCAGTTGAGCAGACAAGGACGTGATTGATTGATTGATTAATTGATTCATTCATTCATTCATTCATTGATCCCCAGAGAGCGGGAGACGGTCGTTGTCCAGGCATCTGCTTCCCATTGCCATTGTGCTTTAGCGCCGCGAGCAGGGCAAGCCACAGCAGTCGAACGACTCTCCCACGACGAAAGCGGATAGGCCCTGGCCGGAGTCTGCCAGTGTGCGTGTGTGCCAACGCTTCCCAGGTTGCTTGGTCTCTCCGCCTCGCCTGAAGTGGGCGCCGGAACCTCGTCATTACCAGCCCGCCTATCCCGCCTGCCTGGCGGCCCAGGTCTTGCAGCATTTACCACTACTGTCAAGAGAGAGAAATACATCCTCCTACTCTCCACCATCACCATCACCATTACCATCACCACTACCGTTCCCCCCCTCTCCCCTCCTCCCTCCACCCTCTTGGTCCGCCGCTTGGACGCTGGCTCGACGCCGTAACGCGAGGGCGGAAGGCTGCTGCTGCGCCCCTTCGCCGCAACCCTTCTCTCGAATCGAAACCCGCCGTCGTACGCCCTCATAGGTACTGTACCGCGCGCCCGCTCCAAGGCCTCTTTGCACACCTCTGCCCACGCCGCCAGACCGTGTCGTCCGTGAGCCTTGTGTCGCCGAGCCTACTCCACCACTACATGTTCTTCTGCGCCAGATCATCGTCATAAAAAAGTGAGTTCTTCTACCCTGTGGGGGGTTCCGGACTCTGCAGGCCGCGTGCAGTGAGCGTCCGTTGCCAGTGCATGCATTGTCTGGGATTCGTTGCTTCCTGCCTGCGACTGCGCAACCGCCAAAGACAACTTGCCCTTGCGTCCTCACCGACCCTCCGTCTTCTCCCCCCCCGCAAAACACCAATACCAACACCACTTCCATTCGCTCCCGTGCTCCATCATCCATCTCTCAACGAACGTCTGACTCGTTTCCCCCACTACAGTAGATCCTCACTCATCGCTCCTCAACCGCGGCCCATCCTCACCCCTCCGAGTCGCTTTCGATTCTTCCGCTCACGACCAACGGCGACTGTCCTTTTGGTCACCCATACCACGCACGCTCGGCGTCGGGAGTCTATACAGAATACGGCCGGGGTCCTTCTCTACTGGTAAATTCCAGTACAGGGACGCCCGGTGCTAGGATTGACTGTCACGACCCAAAAGACATGTCATGCGAAACTGGCGGGCGACGACTTCGCAAAGGCATAGGCACGAGCCGGTCTTGGTGAAAGAGTCTCGAAAGCTTGACATTGTATTGACTCTCCCGAACGGCAGCTTCCTTGACCGACTTTACGTCCCATTGTCACCACCATCGCGCTCATCCTACGACCCGCTTACTTCGTTCTCCTCATTTTCTTCCTCTGATAGTCATTGCAGAGGCATCCACATTGGTGCCCTCCTTTGAACTCGCCATCCGAGGCCGAATAGACATCATAAATAACACTCTGGATCTCTAACCAATCTCGCAGATCGCTTTTGCCCTTCCGTCCTGGAGCCGTCTCCAGCGACCGCCATCACCATGACTATGGTGCGGCAGTACCCTCCTCAGCCCCAGTCGCAGCTGTTTTCACCCTATAATGATTCTCTTCCGCTTCCACCCACTCCAACCGATTCGCTTCTTAGAAATGCGCCGGCTTATGACCAGAGGAATCCAGCCTTCCCATCCCGCCCTCAGCAATATGCCTACCCTCTCTCGCGACACAACTCCTATCACTCCCAAGGGTCTGCGTCAGACCACAGCCGTGATCATGATCGGTCAAAGCCACCAGAACACATGCTTCGACGTAAGACGCCGAACGGAATATTATCCGCTGCATATGATGGCACTTCGGTAGAGCATACTGAAAAGCCCCACGCAACAAAGCATATCTTGCTCCCTGTAACGGCCGAATACAACAATCTCAAACAAGACCTCCCACTTCGTTCCCCCGCTATCAACAGTAATAATTACCACCATCCCTTACAAGACATTGTACCAGATTGGAGTCCCAGCTTGTATTTCGAGACGGGATCCGGTCGGGGTCATGAAATATACAGTTCTGGTCCTCGTGCGCTTCCCCAGATCGATTCCATGCTCAATCAGATTCCCCCACTTCAACCACCAGTACAATATCCAGTGCATGGTTACCCATTCGCCGCTGCTCCCGGGCCATCTCTACAAAACCCATTGAACCCCACTGTTTCCAATGACCAAGGCCCATTTGGGCCTTATTGGCACGATGGCACCTTTATACCGTACCAGCCTGCCGCTCTACGCGACCCCAGATTTTACCCACATCATGGTCCTGGTTGGCATGCACCTTCTTGGCATAATGTAAACAACGTCATGACGCCCATGAATGGTTTCCAGGGTCCTTTCCAACTAAATCAAGGCCCTAGTACCTTTGGTAGTATTGGTCGGCAGCTGGAGTTTTCATTACCACCTCCACAACCGCAGCATCGTAACCCGGCCTTAGATTATCAGAATCAGACGTTCCCAACACCATTACCTCAACGGTCATATCAGGATTATGGATTTCCACCCTCTGGCCAATCAACTCCAGTGGCCGATTTGACGCCTACGCCAACGCCATTAGCCGTCGAATTTGACGCCCAGTCAAGGAACGCTCAATCACGAGAGCGAGTTTTTGCATGGGCGCATACAGTGTATATTGATCTATTGAAATTCCTGCAGTCAACCCGGAAACCCAGTTCTAGTTCGCGCAACCACAATGGCCAACACCATCATGTCCGCCCGCACATATATCCTAGGCCTCCACGACAACCTAACGCAAATTTTAGTACCACTTCGTCCAATGGAAGTACTCAGTCCATCGATCGATCAACGTCAAAGTCTCTGTCCGCACCTCTAGAGTTCCAGAGTTCTTCACATAATATTCAACATGGTTCGAACCGGGCTCATGATTCCTCCCACCATCGATCATCTTCCTCGTCAGCGTGGTCCCATAACGATGTGGAACATAGTAGACAATCCTGGCATCAAGTGGCTCCGCAGCAGTACCCTAACACCAATCCTCACTCCTTTAACTCTGCATTACACACTAGCGAACCTTTGCGTCAACTACGCAGAATGTCAGGCACATCGATATCCAGCCTCCGTCACGAGACACCACCAAGCATGACCGCCGCATCTGCTTTGGATGCAATTACTAAGCATTGCGAAGATAGCAATTGGAACTGGATAGATGGTATCCTACTGGGTGGCTGTCTCGCATATGCCTTGGGTGATTATAAAAAGGCACAGGGCTGGTATAAGCACATTTTAACCTTGGATAAAGAGTAAGTCATCCAACTGAACCTTGCACTGTTCCACAACTGATTTCTATAAAGCCACGTCGAAGCAACTTCCAACCTGGCCGCTACTTTACTCTCACTGCAGCAAAAGCAAGATGCTGAACGATATTGGAGACGCGCCGTCAAACTTCGTCCCAGTTACTTCGAAGCTGTCGAACATCTTATTGGCTTACTATGTGGAGACCACCGAGGCAAGGAGGCTGTACTTATCATCGAAGAAGTGGAACGCTCACTTCGTTTTACTAAAAAAACGGAGTCAACAACAATCGTCGACGCTGACAGCCAACGTTCAAGCTCTTCGGTAAGCCAATCACCCAGTATCTCGGACGTATCAGACAAGCCAGTGTTCGATTATGACGCGGACAATGATTCAACTTGCAAAGATTTGGAAGAGTTGCCTGGATCTGACCAGCCTGGCTTTGGGTCTAGTGGTTATGCTATACCCGGATCTGAGAATGGTCGTATCCTCGCATTGGTGCACGCAAAGGGCAATATGCTATATGCCCTTGGTGACAATGCAGGTGCCGCAAAAGCCTTCGAAAATGCAGTTTTGATTGGGGCCGGCGGTCAGATCAAGGGCATCAGCGGCTTGATCCAACACATTCTTTCCGCCGTAGGATATGATGGCGCAGAGCGATCTCCTGGCGGACACCTGATACCTCCTTCCACTGATCCGATACTACTCCACCCTGAGATAGCTCTCAAGACCGCGCAACTATGTTTTCCTTCCCACGGTGATCTCGATGGCCTCAGGCATGTACCAAGCGAAGGAATGGCTAGGAAAGCTGCTATCTCCACCACAAGTAATTCGTTGCTTTCCCTGGCAAAAATTTTCCAGGACGGCATGGCAACAAATTCGCCAAAAGCTTCAGTGTTTCAAACTACTTACGGTGTCAGGGAAATTTTGGCCTTGTATTATCTATCTCTCTCCCTCCAGCCAAGTCCATCCACTGCGAACAACGTTGGTATCTTACTCGCAAGCGTTCAACAAGCAGCCCCATCCAAGCAAATCGCAGTCTCAAATACGATTCCCAAAACCTCCATTCCCGGACTTGTACCTGGCAGTGGCATTGCTCTCGCTCTTGCCTACTACAACTACGGACTCTTGCTCGATGCTCGACATGCTCATTTGTACACAAATCTGGGTAGTTTGTTGAAGGACATTGGGCAGCTCGATGTTGCCATTCAAATGTATGAACAAGCTGTTCAATGCGATGGCAATTTCGACATTGCACTGGCCAATCTAGCCAACGCTGTTAAGGACAAAGGTCGGATAAGTGACGCAATCTTATATTACAAGAGAGCTGTAAAGGCCAGTCCCGACTTCGCCGAAGCCGTATGTGGCCTGGCAAACGCATTAAATTCAGTATGTGGGTGGACTGGAAGAGGCGGTATTGCCGCAGATGGCGGGACCCGTGATCGTTGGCATGTCGATGAAAAGGGGATGCTATTGGATGCCAAATTACCGGGCGCAACGAGTTCTGGTTGGATCAAGCGTGTCGTAGACCTGGTTGAAAAACAACTGGGCGACGGTGAAGATTGGGGCCGAGGAATAATGGATGAAAGATTCATTCAAAACATCATACGCCCCCTTGGTCTTATGGAAACGGATCCCTCGAATCTGAAAGAGAAGCAGCAAAGGATGGCCAATTCACTTATCAAGTGGCGGGGTCAGAAATGGGAGGGTGCTCGGATCGTCCGCCTGGTCGAGCGTGCCATACGAAGGACCATGTGGCAATGGTATCAAGATCGATATAAAAACGCCAAACAGAAGGGCCAGCCATTGTCCGTGGCAAAGTATCGACGACCTCATCTACCGTCCAACCTGACTGTACCTGCGGCTCCGACGGTGCTACCATTCCACACTTTCACTTGTCCCATGTCCGCCAAGCAAATTCGTCTGATTTCACAAAGGAATGGTATGCGCATTTCCTGTTCGACGCTGAAGGCGCCATGGCTCCCCTCTACAGTTTTCGAGCCTCCTCCACCCCCGAATCCTTATCTTCGGGTTGGATATGTGTCCTCTGATTTCAACAACCACCCGCTTGCCCATCTGATGCAGTCGGTGTTCGGGATGCATGATCGCAGCCGAGTAAAAGCAGTCTGCTATGCCACTACAGCCAGCGACGGTTCTGTCCACCGTCAGCAAATTGAAAAAGAGGCACCGGTGTTCTACGACGCAAGTAGTTGGTCCGCAGAGCGTCTAGTCAATCAGATCCTCCGTGACCGCATTCACATCCTCATCAACCTGAACGGTTATACTCGCGGTGCACGGAACGAAGTATTTGCTGCTCGCGCGGCTCCAATACAGATGTCCTTCATGGGATTCGCTGGCACTCTTGGGGCTGAATGGTGCGACTACCTCCTCGCAGATGAGACTGCTGTTCCTACCGATACGTTAAGGCCATGGCGCCGCAACATTGACATGGAGGACCAATTGGTCGATGAAAACAGTGGAGGCACAGAAGAAAAGTGGATTTACGGAGAGAACATTATCTACTGTCGCGATACTTTCTTCTGTTGTGACCATAGGCAAAGTGCTCCAGATGCTCAAGGTCGACAGCTCAACTGGGATGAAGAACAGCATAGAAGATGGGCCATGCGCAAAGAACTCTTCCCAAATCTTCCCGACGATGCCATCATCCTCGGCAACTTTAATCAGCTGTACAAGGTCAGAATTACCAGTCACTATCTGAGATCTCCTACTGACCCCGTGATAGATTGAGCCAACCACATTTCGCACATGGTTGCGCATTCTCCAGAGACTACCAAAAGCTATTCTTTGGCTCCTACGCTTCCCAGATCTCGGAGAGACAAATCTCAAACAAACAGCCATCATGTGGGCCGGGCCTGAAGTAGCTTCCAGAGTCATGTTTACCGATGTTGCTCAGAAGCACCAGCACATTGCGCGTGCCCGGGTTTGCGATTTATTCTTGGACACGCCTGAATGCAACGCGCATACGACCGCTGCCGATGTTCTCTGGTCTGGCACACCACTACTCACACTCCCAAGATACCAGTACAAAATGTGCTCAAGAATGGCAGCTTCGATTCTTAAAGGTGCTTTGCCCAATTCGCTAGAAGGAAAGAAGGCGTCCCTTGACCTTGTTGCTACCAGCGAAGAAGATTATGAGGAAAAGGCAGTTAGACTAGCCGGGGACTACGCGTACCATGGCTATCGGGTCAGTGGAAGACTCGGTCAAATCAGGAAACTGTTGTACGAGGGCAGGTGGAGCAGTGCACTGTTTGATACGAAGCGATGGGTTCGAGATCTCGAGGATGCATATGAGATTGCATGGAAGAGGTGGGAAGATGGTGCCGGCGGGGACATCTGGTTACAACCTCAGAGGGGGTGGTAACGTAGGGATTCCTAGAGTCGTCATGCTAAGGAGAGATACATGTCCACTGTCCTACTGTCTGGATAGGCGTGTGTAATGCTCCTGGGGCGTTGAGGTGTTTCCAGGGGGATTGTTGTTCCACATATGGCGGCTATTTAAAGTACGATCGATGTTTGGATTATTTTTTTGAGCGGTGTGCATTTACGAGCACATGCCCTACGAGGTATGTGCTCTTCAAATACCCCATGGATTTATTGTTCTAGCTGTTCAGCATGTGAATGGGTCAGCCATTCTACTGGAGTTTGGGATTATCCACCTTCATGTGTGAAAGGTTGGAACGGAGAAACATTTTTAACGGTTCACTGCGGTCGTTTGTCTTGGGTCAGACGTATTATTAGCTTTTCGCACAGTCGGGCATTTCTCAGGGAGTTTGGGCGAGCATTCTGAATGTCTCTCGTTGACACGGACATGGAAGGGATTCGTCTGGTACCTTGGTGAGATGGATAATGTCACCCAACTTACAGGAAGATGACGCAATGAAGCGTATTACCTGGGCTCAATGATCTATCTGTGTCTTTCTTGTGAATGTGAACATATGAATTCGCCAATGAATTATTGAGGTGACTTGGACAAACAGAGCAGATTTCGTTAGACGAGGTGATTGTTCATATATCAAACTGGTGGTAGCGTCCACGGGTGCTGAGGCGGCGGGCGCACACTGTCAATGCTTGGCGCGAGCGGCGATAAGACAAGACAGGGCAATCTGCAGGAACCTTCACAAACCCGCCCTTGAGATCTTTTTCCCGCAAAACTACACTGCAGCACGATCAACATCCCGACATAGATCTCTCGCTGCCTGCGAGCGCTTTGAGCTGCCTTCGCATCAATGCACACAGACACCGCGCCCGACATAGACAAGAGATTCCATGATTGCAATCCTTAACCGACTGACGCTGCCATTACCCGCCGCCCCTCCACCATCGCGGGACCACGACGCCCCCCATGGAGAGGCAGAGAAAACGTAGGTCACCCCCCCTCGCGCTTCCCACCCCTCCTCATACCCTCCCAAACCTGCGGTGAGCTACTAACCCGTGCTAGGAGAGCTCCGCGAGCTCAATGCTAGAGCTTGGTCTGGCGATCAAGGTATGACGCTCCTTCCTTCCTCCCCACACTGACCATCACCGCTTAACATTCCAAACGCACAGATGTCTTCCCTGTACAGGGCTCCCTCGATTCTTCCATGAAGAAGAACACTGCATTTATTAAACGATTGCGAACTGCCATCACCGCGTCCTCCCAAACCCAATTCATCCAAGAGATTCGAACACTGTCCCTCCACAAATACCTCTCCGAGATCATCTCCGCGTGCTACGAAGGTCTTTGCAAGCTCAAGTCCCCCGGCGAGATTGCAGCTGGCGTCGAGATTGTCAGTGCGCTTCACCAGCGCTTTGGACCTACCGAGTTTACTGGTTACATCGCATGGTACGTTGGACGTGGACTGAGCACCCCCGATAAGTCCCACCTGAAGACACTCGCTTCGGATGTCCGTGAGCGCGAGGAGAAGGAACGACTTGCGCGCCAGCGAATTCTTTTGCGCGTGGCTACTGAGCTCTGGTTGGTAGGCGTGTTAAGGAGCTTGGACGATGTGTCAAGGCCTGAGGAAGCAGGCAAAACTAAAGATAATGTCAAACTGGTGGAAAGTTCGAATAGGACCAAACCCGCTGTTCCCGGAAATCGTCCTGATAATGCAGACGCAGAGCCGTTTCCCTTGGAAGTGTTGAAGGATATGCTTGGGCATGATCGCGAACACATCAACCTGCCTCTGGTGGTTATATTTGTGAAAGCCTTCGCATGGGACATCCTAGGTGCTAAGACTTCTTCAGCAGAGGGCCGCAAGTCTGTGAACGAGGATGGGACCATAAGCGGCGAAAAGAGTGAAGGGGCATCAACGACTGATGAGGATGAATCAGTCAGTCAGGATCCTCCGTTGGTTGCCTCTGACTTGCGCCAACGCTTCAAGAATATCTTAACCCGGTATTTTGAGGACGTGAAGGCACACTTGATGCGAGACCAAAAACACCTAGTAAATCAGGGTCGCAAGAATGCTGAGGCGTATGTCAAATCCGGCGAAGTGTTTGAAGATCGCCAGGCAAATTTTGAGAAGCAGTCCAAAGCCCAGGAGAAGCTATCTTCGAACGCACAGGTCCTTGCCGATGCTCTAGGTGTAGAAATGCCCGATTTGAAAGAGAAGGACAGTTCCGCAAATGCAGTGGATGGTGCCATTGGTCTCATCAAAACCGGAGACTATCTACGAGGCCAAGGCGACGGTCCAGGGATCTGGGAGGATGAGGATGAACGCCGGTACTATGAGAATTTGATCGATCTTAAGGACCGGGTTCCAGGCATTCTGCTAGAAGAGGTCAAAAAGAAGAGGCCCGAGGCTGACGAACAGGTTGGTAAAAAGGTGGAACCGAAGCCGGAAGTCGAGGTCAAAGACAAGATCGATGCTACTGTCGATTCCAAGCCGACCGATTCAGATGACCTATCTACAGCGATCGCGAACAAGTCCGTCGGAGCCCAGGTCGATGCTATCCTTGCTCGCTTGCCCGAACTCAATAGTAAAGACACCGTTGATCAGGCTGCCATCGACTTCTGCTTCCTTAATTCGAAGGCTTCGCGCAATCGACTGATCAAAGCCGTTCAGGATATTCCCAAGGGTCGTTCCGATCTACTGCCGCTATATTCCAGGCTGATTGCCACGCTTGGCAAGTACATGCCGGATGTCTCACAAGGTCTTGTGTCATACCTCGATGATGAGTTCAGAAGCCTCCAGCGCCGCAAATCAAAGGACTTCCTCGGACAGGTTCGCACTCAGAATGTGCGTTATCTTGCAGAACTGACCAAGTTCGGCGTTGTCCCAGAACATGTCATTTTTCACTGCCTGAAAGTCAGCCTGGACGATTTTTCTAGGATGAACATTGAAATCATCTGCAATCTGTTGGAAAACTGCGGGCGTTATCTTCTCAAGAATCCCGAAACAGCTCCCCGAATGGCATCCTTCCTAGAAACCCTCCAGCGGAAGAAAAGTGCACAGGTGATCGGTCAGCAGGAACGTATGCTGATTGAGAACGCCATGTATTATGTGAGTCCACCTGAGCGAGCTGCGATCGAGCAGAAGGAGCGGACACCAGTCGAGCTCTTTCTCCGCAAGGTTATGTATTCGGACCTCACCCGTCGCACATTGGACAAAACCGTCAAACAGATCCGCAAATTGCATTGGGAAGAAGAAGAGATCTTCAGACTCTTGCACAAAGTCTTCGCAAAGCCTGGGAAGATCAAATACAGCAACATTCACCTGCTCGCCGTTATTCTTGGAAGTATTCATAAGTACCACCAAAACTTCACCGTATCGGTCATCGACGACATCCTGGAGTCTATTACCTTTGGTCTAGAACTGAACGACTTCAAATTCAATCAGCGTCGCATCGCTGAGGTCAAGTATCTAGGTGAGCTGTACATCTATCGAATGGTCGATTCGCCTTTAATCTTCGATACCTTATACAAACTTCTGAACTATGGATACGAGGGTGGTTATGCGCGACCTGGCCTTATAAACCCATTGGATCTTCCCGATGATTTTTTCCGCATTCGCCTCGTATGCAACCTCCTTGAAACTTGCGGAATGTATTATGACAAAGGCGCCGCGAAGAGGAAACTCGACTTCTTTCTAACGTACTTCCAGTACTACATTTGTATTAAGGAATCTCCTCCCATGGACGTCGAGTTCCTCGTACAGGACGCATATGCACTCACTAGGCCTCAATGGAAACTCATCACAAATTTGGACGATGCTACCCATGCTTTCGCAGAATCAGTCAAGCAGAATTACCAAACATCCGCCGTGGATAAACACATCGATCCTGAAGAGGACGATGTGTCTGCGTCTGATGATGATGCCGAGGGCCCAGATGACGACGACGTGGCAGTCCCTGAGGACGACGGTGAAAAGTCATCCGGCGATGAGGATGAAAACACTGGAGACGAAGAGCCTAGGGAGCATCTATCCGACGAGGAAGAGGAACAAATCTTTGTCACCCGGCAAGAGGACGAACGCGACCCCGAGGCTGACGCGGAGTTCGATCGCGAACTTGCAAAACTAATGTCAGAGAGTGTCGAATCTCGGAAGTTCGAGCGAAAACCTGTCTTCGACGTTCCACTTCCTATGCGCCGTGCCCGGGAGGCTGCTACTAATGCAGAAGAAGGTGTCGTAGAGCCACCCGTTAACCCCTCTCCGCCAAACATGATGAAGTTCTCTCTTCTCAGCAAGCGTGGAAACAAACAGCAGACTCGAACGATTGATCTTCCTTCCGATTCAACCTTTGCAGTTGCCATGCGAAACAAACAACAGGCAGAGAAAGAAGAGCAGCAACGAATCAAAAATCTCGTCTTGAATTATGATCTTCGAGATGACAACGACACAGAGGGTGAATCACCATTTTTTTACACCCTTCAACCGAACATCAATAGGACGCGTACTGAAACTACTCAAGGTCTCGATAAAACCCACAACCCCTACGCACAGCCACGCCTTGATAAGGCTGGGAACAACCGTAGCAACCAGCGGGCAAGGAAACTACAACTCAGTGATGTTAATTGGTATGATAACTCTCCTTCTTAGTCTTCTCACTTCCAATATTCTCGGCGCAAGTTAGACCCAGAGTCGGGTACCAAGCTTCCTCGTCGCGCTATACACTCGCGCATATCATAAACGGAATCTGAGCTGATACCACGCCCTTCATCGGGCGGTTTACTAACAGGACTTGATCAATCATACATATGATGCTCTATAGCACTCAAAACATTACTGTACCACTAGGTCATTTCTCCTAGGTGGAATGCCGAGCATTGCAACTCTACGGACGACTTTCCACAGTCTCCCAGTCGAAATCGTCCGAACGCCTAGCCAAATACTTCTGAACCCACATCCGCCGTGCAAGATCATCCAGGCCAGCCTCTCAGCTTGATCGTTCTGATCTGACAAAAGTAGAAGTTGTTGCCAGGATAGTAAGTATGACTTCAACTGCTAGTAGTTATATGTTATGCGCACAGAAGTGGATGTGGATGAAGAAAGGAAGGCATAGCTTGCAAGGACCCACAGTAGCACATAATCCTTGGCCGCATGGATTTGTCTCCAGCGACAAATGGCGACCAACGAGCCGGTGGTTTAGGAGGTCTATATGGCGGTGGAGAAACACACTCGTTCATACTCTCCATGGAATGCATGTTAGTTTCTAGTATTTGTTCCAGTCGGTTATGCTGTCCATGATTATGAGTGTGTCTCACTAAATAGCCCAGGGGAGATCTACATACCCACAGTGTCCAGAACTACCATGTTCATCCACCCTTCAAACAACTACAAGCTATGGAATTCATTATCCAGGTGCTCACGCATTGAAGATATGCTAATATGCCAAAGATGAGGGGAAAAAATCCTCACATAGATCCTGTTTTTAGACATTTACATGGCTGTGGCGTGATGGAAGGTAGGAAAGGGGGCTGTCGCTCTATTAAATGCGTAAATTAGTTAAGTTGTAGAAGAATGCTAAATATTTCTGGAAAAAAAATAATGCTATATAAATAGTATATTTCTCACATTAGCTTTTATAAAACTTAGCTATAAATTCCCAAAAAAATACATGATACTAACACCAAGAATTTCCCCTTTAAAAAGGGTATAGTTCTAAAGGTACTACTAGGCTCTGTAAAAGAATAGGTGTAGAGAAATGTTTAGCAACGCTGTGTAACTACACTGATTTACGCATCTGATAGCTGAGAAGTACTGATCTGCTGTAGTACCTGGTCATCGTTTCCTATCAAGAATTCGTTAGAACAAGGCTAATACTATACTTAGGACCTCGATCCTGACATAGGAATAATCTTCAGCCTAGCCAGAGAAGAGTTGGACAACCCACCCACACCGTATAGATCCGTACCGGTGAACATCAGGCCTCCGTGGCAGATGCCATGTTAATGTTCGTGATGGGAGGGCATGGTTTCGGCCTCTTAAACAGCGGACATTGTGTCAAGCGTAGTCCTTAAGTCTACACATGATGCCATGTTCATCGTCCATATACCTAAAAGAATTGTACGCATTTGGATGGTTCTCCCCAAAAGACGCACAGATCAACACCAGAATTAGATCAACGTTCAACCCCAATTTGTCGAATACATCCGCTATGGGCCAGGAGCTGCAGCATGAAATCCTATTTATCTATGCATCTCCACTCTCGAAGGGTCGCCCAACGCCAATCGCAGATTGGGCTAGCGGTTAAAACAAAAGTGCGGATGCGAGTTTCGTTGTGCAACGTTCGACAGGCGGACGTTTATTCCATTGGAGAATTAGAAGCGGAGGGCCGCTAATTGGGCCATGTATGGAGAAGAAAGTGTAAACGAAATTGCGGATCTCGGCCGGGAGGTGGAGCAGCAGGGGCAGTGACAGCCATATCAGAGGCCAGGAGCCAGAAGTTTGGTTCCAGAATGGTTCGTGTTGGCCGGAGTGCGGCGCGGAGACGATGCGAAGAGTGAAGGATGCTGCTTTTTGCCTTTGCGTGGGAGGCCTGGTCGCTGGGAGTGTGAGACATGGCACCGGGTGGCATGGTGTGGTGGAGCCTGAAGAAGGCGGTGCTCAGCCTATGGCTAATCATAGAACATTCATGGCGATCACCCGTCGCGAGGCGAGTGAAAACCGTGTAGATGCAGCATTTGCTGTCGCATTGCCGGAAATACAGTTTACATTTGACTTCCAGAGATTGAAACAATAGAAAGGTGCATCTTCCGTGTGTAGGCAAAGGATTCGGCTCTGGCCGACGTTGTGGTCTCGAAGGACCATCGTGACACCCGCAGACGTCGATGGCGGTGCCTCGTCAGTGGACGACGCGACGTGCCAAGCCGGAGCAATTCACACGTGTGGCCAAACAATCGGAGGCCCAATCCCCGACTTAGACTTTGGCGAACGATCTCAATCCCAACCTCAATCCCAATCCCCACCAACACCAACCAGCAAGGAACCATCCTAACCCCAACTAACCTTAAACCACAACACTGACTACTAGTGACTGCTGTTCTATGTCTTCCCCAACCCTGTTTTCGCTGACGATAGGACAAACACGTCTCAGATGAGTACCACAGCTCAGCCTCGAGTTTGGCATAGGGCTGGCCGACGACGGACACCAGAACGGCTCTTCCGCCCTGATACTCTGAATTCAAGGGTAAAATTCCTAGGAACTGTGCAAATGCGTCCGAATCATCGCTTTTGCCGACTCAGGCCGCCGTCGCTGTTCCACTCGCTCCGGCCCCCACGGCCACGAGTCGTTGCCGTGTAAAGCTGCGGCTCAATTATGACAGGAAACCTCTTCCTTCTGGACCCAGGCGGCCGGCTGAAGCTAATATTATCCGCTTGCACAGGCAAGTCTTCACAGGATGCTGGCAGGAAACGAGCAATGTTATCAACACATCGTGGCCTGCCTGAAGTCAAGCGAAGAGAACAGACCTGTATTCGCTTCCAATGACCTAGTCGTGGTAAATGCTTCGCCAATGGTAGCAACTCAATCACGCTTGTAGACAAGTAAGGCAAACCTGGTCCCTATTCTAGTAAGACGGTAGGCAGTACAAGCTTCATCCGGAGAACGTGATATCGGGACTGAGCCGCTTCTTTTTCTTTTCTATCTTTAACTATCAACACCACAAACTCTGTGTTGATGTCACAAAGATATATACTCAAACAACTACTCTGTCCTTCAATCTCACTTCAGCCTTCTCCCTCAAATCTTCATCATTGTTTATTTACATCGTCGGCCTTCGGTTGTTCTTTCTTGTTCCCGCCTTAAAGCATAGCCTCTGTGCCTGCTCTGCCATCAAATTGCAATCTCTGTATCACACCGAGGCCCGATTTCCGATTAGCAACCCCAAAGAATCGCCACTTTACCTTGCCCACGCAGAAGGATTAAATCCGCCATTATCTTTGAATAGCTTCAACCCCCAAGCCCTGCAAGTCGTATACTACCCTCTCTATCTCAAAAAGACATGATATAGTCGAGCATCAATCCAAACCCCAGTTCGATTCTTTTCTTTACTTTCCTCAAGATCAAAAGAGTTGTTATCAAAGCACACATCTACGGGGTGAATTTTATTCTTCCTTTATCATTTCACGTATCTAAGATGCTCCCCCCACCTTCGAAAAAGGGCAGCTGCAAGCCATGCCGAGAGCGTAAAGCCGAGGTTCGCCATTCCTTCTTTGACCAGTATAACCCTTGACTGACTATTACTAGTGTGACAAGAAACGACCACGATGTGGTGCATGTGTATCCGCGAGCAGGACCTGTGGTGGTTGGGACAACCCAAGTATTTTCATCAATATCAACTCTGCCGGTCCACCCCCGGTCTGGAACCGCGCAGCCAACGCCCAGAAGTATCTCGTAGTTGACTGGGAATCCCAAGCAGGCGCAGGTCAGCAAGCACTAAGCTGGGAAGTGTCTGGTGCAGAGGCTACCAGGTCGATGACATCAGCACCACTACCACCACCACCATCAGCCTTGCCAACGTCTATAGCCTCATACTCCAGCCCCGATACGAGCAACATCAACGAACTGGTAGATCATTTCCTCAAGCTCTACTACCGCCGATTCAACCCAGACAACACCACTGATGAGCCACTCCAGCCTGGATCTGAGTTTGGGGGCTGGCGCTCTCTCATACCCCAATGGATAGGCCGATCACCCGTTCTAGACACAGCGATCAAAGCACTAGCTGCATGCTTCATCGGGGCCCAAGACCAGAACGAATCTCTCCACAACGCGGCAGGCACTCTATACGAAAGTGCTCTCCAACAGTGTCAATATGTCCTTAATCAGCCCGATTCCCCTGAGCGGAAACACCTCCTCGCCACTGCGCTCGTCCTCTCTAGCTTCGAACAAATGATGTCCCGCGCCAATGGCGACGGCCAAGTCACCCACATCAGAGGCGCCACCCATCTCCTCTACTACGCATCCCCAGCGCCGACCTTCGAAGAATTCCACATGCACATCCTAACCCAAGGCCTCTCCCAAGCCCTCATCTCCCGCTCGCCCTACATTTTCTCCTCCACGTCCTTGCACCTCCAAAACCACCCAAACACCAACGCCCCACTCCTCCAATGGACCACCCTCATCCTTCCGCTCCCTAACCTTCTCCACGCCATTGACAACCTTCTCACCTCGCCCTCTACCTCGCCCACCCACCCCCGCACACTCTACACGGACCTGAAAACCCTAGCAACCACCCTATCGACCTGGCACGAATCCTTGAAACAAACAATTCACCATCCAAGGCCCTGGATCCCACCCTCGAGCCCACAAACAAACCTCTCACCCACCTCCGTCCCGTTTCCCTTACACTTTCCCTCCATCCAATCATGCACTCTACACGTCCTGTACTGGACCTCTCAATTGCTCCTCCTAGACGCACAAGCGAGACTCCTATCGCATACGCCGCTCCTGGGCGCGCAGGCTCCTGATCTGAAAAGTATGCAGAAGTATGCTGAATCGGTGTGTCGGTCTGTGCAGTTTTGTACCCGGGGACGAAGCTTTGCGGCTGCGGAGAATGTGTTTTTGCCCCTCAGTGTGGTGGCGGGGTGGTATGAGCGGACTGGGGATGAGGAGAGGAGGGGGTGGTGCGTCAGGGCGCTGGAGGGGATTGCGGGGGAGCAGGGGATTGGTTTTGAGGTTTAGGTGGATAGTGACGGGTGAGTTTTTCGTTCTTCTTGGTTCATTTTTTGGTTCGATTCTTCTGAGTTTTGCTTTCTGTTTTCGCTTGTTTCTTCTTTTTCTCTTCTCCTCTTCTAGGGCTGCTTGTTGGCCTGACTTGTTCTTGTCTCTTTCTTTCTTTTCTTTCTTTTCTTGTTCTTCTTCTGCTTCCTCTTTCGCTTCTTGTGGAAGCCTTTTTTGTTGATACACATTCGCTTCTTGTTTTTCTTTTCTTTTCTCGTCTTCTGTTTCTGCATCACGGCATAGCATAGCATTCGTTTCTTCTTCTTCTGTTTCCGCATCATATCACAGCATGGCATAGCATAGCATAGCGTTCGCTTCTGTTTCCTTCTTCTTCAAATTCTGCATCATGGCATAGCATGGCATTCGTTTCTTCGTTCTAGCAGAGCGTGGCGTTCACATCTCGGTTTATCATATCGTAGCATAGCATTCGTTTTTGTTGTTATATGTCCGCATCATACCACAGCATAGATCTCAGTCTCAAAGACGTCATAGAGTACCACAACACAATATCATCACACATTACATCATCTCTTCCCCATAGACAATTCACAGCACTCAGCTATCCCAACATCGCCACCTCCTCTCCTGCACTACTCACCTGCCCAGATTCTCCACACATATAACTACCAAAAAGGATTTGAGCCCACAGGGTGACATAACATAGCACCGCTCCACATAAACAAGCAACAAACCAACCAGAACCAGAACCAGAACCAGCACTAGAACCCACCAAAAGTGCAAAACACAGCAGCTCACCAAGACACAACAGCAACGGGCCAATATAACGTTACGGGCCCATCTCTACCCACAGTGCAACATCCAAATTCCAAGCACTCAGCACGCAAGATACACGACATCAATCCCCCAAAGTTCACGCACGTCCTACCAGCAGCCCATCTCTCTCCTCCCCCAAAAAGAAAAACAAACGCATCTACATCCCACCCATTCTCCATCCCCTTGGACCCCATCGAAGACATGATGACAGGTGCAGCGCGCACCGTTCTTTCCTTTCACTTTCCCTTTTCCGACTCGGAATGCGGTGTTCGACTCGGGCGGAAATGTCAGCCTTGGAGAAGAGAAATGGGGGGCTGTGGGCGTGCAAGATGGAGATGTGAATGTGGGTGTGGATGTAGATGCATGGAGGGTGTGGGACTAGGGACTGTGTTGTCTTGGTCTGGTCGGAGCTGTATGTATATGATATGTGAAAAGTGGAATGTCGTTCTGGGTCATATATGTGTGGACGAGATGTCCACTCCGACTTCCGTCATGCGGGTGCCGTTTCTCTGTTCGTTGTACGCATTCATGGTTTGCGCTGTTGTGTTTCTGTTCTACCACTTCTGTCCCTGTCTCCGTCTCTGTACCTATCCCTATCCCTGTCCCTACTCCCTTTACTTTGTTTCTGATCAAGACTTGGCTGGTTGGCTGGTTCGTGGTGGTACGTACACATGCAAGAACTGCATTTGTTATATCAAGCCATTTACTACGGGGAAAACGATATAAGTGTCTGCGTGTGGATAGGACATGGTGGAGACTTGGAAAAGTGAAACTTGTAGAAATGTGTTGTGCGTGGTGTGTGGATGGTAAAGAGGTCTTGGTATCTAGTCTTTGTAGCAAAAGCTCTTTCTCCTACAATGTACAATACAATAATACATCCAACTTGCATCAAAACATCCCTATATCATATTCATCATTCCTCCATCATCCCGTCATCCCATCATCTATTCAGCTATCCATCATCCGCCCCCCCGTCTCCTCCCCACCTTCTTACTCCTTTCCACCCAAGCCCTCTCCTCCGCATCTCCCCACCCCTCCCTCAGCCCTTCAACCTTCCTCTCCATCCCCTGCAACGCCGCCCATTCATCCAAATACAAACCCTGCAACAACCATGTACTCCCCCACCATTTTTCTCCGAGCCCTGCCCCCGGAATCTCACCCAAACTCTTCAGCACTCTCCCATCCGCAGCTTTGCTCCCTTCATACAATCCCAGACTCTTCAACGCCCACATCATCTCCTCGTTACCCGCATACGTCTCCCTAAGGCGCGTGCGCCGTATCTGTTTGCGCAGACTTGGTTCGAGGGAGGGCCAGGGAAGTGGGAGAGAGGACGGGTCGATGGGCTTCTGGGAGGCCAGGAGCGCGCGGTTGGAGGCCAGGATGTCAGCAGACGAGGTCGTGTGTTGCGCTTTTAGGTAGAGGAGCCGCGCTTGTTCGCGGAAGAAGAGCGTCAGGGCGGAGCGCCAGTCGAAGGAGATTTCGCGCATGGAGGCATTGAAGTGGAGATCTGGGAGGGCGGTGTCGTTTACGAGGATTGTTGTGCGGTGGTGCGCGAGGAGGCGGATGGTGTAGTGCGGGGTTTCAGGCTTGCTGGTTGCGATGCGCTCGGTCCAGCGCTCGATCACGCGGTCGTATTCTGTTATCGTCGCATTGCTTTTGTCTTTGGAGTGTTTAGGTGTGGGGCCTGGGCCTATGACGCCCTTTTTGGGCCGAGGGTCGCGGAAGTGTGCGAGGTGTTTTTGTTTGTCGAGAGAGAAGTGGTGAAATGTGCAGGGGATCTCGGGGCGTTGCGATTTGCCGCCTAGATTGTGCTTTTCGAGTTGGAAATCTATGGCGAAGCTGTAGCGGAGGTAGGAATCGGCAAAGACTTGGTCAACGTAGGAAAGAAAGGTGTTGGAGACGCGTCGACAGGTTGTCCAGAGATGAACGGGGTCTTCGTGATGTGAGAGAATGCGGATCCATATCTCTGGAGGAAGAGAGGGCAATATGACCGGTGGACTCGACTCTTTTTCCGAGTGTATAACGGGAGAAGGGTCCATATTGTGCTTGTTCTCAGTCATTCTGAGTAGTGTTCGGAGGGTCACCACTGCTAAGTTCTTTCGTGATACTATTAGACGTGATGTGCAGATTAGTAGTTTCGATGCTGCCTGGGTTCAGAGATTAGGCCATTGATCATTATGTAAGCGACTGTGTACACAAGCGAAAAGATCTATTATGAACAAAAGATCTATTAACTATTTTAAATAGGCGAGTTGACGACGCGGTGGTGGTGGTGGTGATGATGGTGATGGAGTTGTGGTTTCTGGTGCTACACGGAATCAGGCTGTTCGTGTCGGCTACGATCACGTGAGAACGCGGGGTTAGCGTCTCAACCTCGGGAGTGAATTTGCGAAAGTGCGAAAGTCGACGCTACAGTTACGGCATTAGGGTCTATCCCGACGACCTGAGACGCACGGCGTAATGGGACGATTTCGTAAAAAAGACGTCCTGGGTCCTCCTTCTGCAGTTGTATAGAGGCTGGATTAATACACAAGTATACAATAGCTATCTAACTCTCGCATTCTAATTTCTTACAAGATTTTTCTTCCTAGTCATCGTGCTATTCGTCGATTCGTTAACGCCATAAATCGCCACATTGGTAATCTACCCCTGTTTTCTTGGGATATACTAGATTATCCCTAACTTTGGATATTTAAGAAGAAAGCTCAAGTACAAAAGCGATTTTCCGTGCGTTGAAGTTTAGTTTAATTTGACAAGGATAGAATCCGAGAGTTTCGCCGTCTGATAATTGAGCCTGGAAATCTTTTCATAATTCATTGCTTCCACGGTGTTCTTTGGTGACCTCCTTTGCCGTGCCTCGAGTCTTCTATTCTCGATCTTATCGAATAAAACAGTGCAGCCCTATTGCTTGCTTTCACCGGAAGACTTGGCTGTTGTGTCTATGAGGCATGCATGCGTTGACCGGTCTGCAAGCCCTGCGGGGCGGTTCAGCGCCTTTGTATGCACTGCCTCAAAGACCACCTTCGCATCCCAGCCAGCACCACATATTAGCTTGCCCTCCCCAACTTTAGCAACTCTTATCGTCACTAGTGCAACGTGCCCCGAGCCCCGAAGTTTGCGCTTTCTACCGACCTGCATTAGCATTAGCGTAATAGCTATGCGACTTCTTCACTTCGATCATTCTAGAAGACTCGTCTCAACCGACTTTCGCGGAAAGACCATACCGCAGTATGCTATACTTTCGCACAGATGGGGGGATGACGAGGTGCTCTTTCAAGATCTAGGAAGCAATACTTATAAGGAGAAGGACGGTTATCGGAAGATTAAATTCTGTGCTAAGCAGGCAGCCCAGGACCAGCTCCAGTACTTCTGGATTGACACGTGTTGTATCAATAAATGGAACCGTCAAGAACTCTCGACAGCAATCAACTCGATGTTCCGCTGGTACAAAAATGCAGCAAAATGCTACGTATTCCTATCAGACGTTTTGGTGCCAACTGCAATAGAGACACCCCAACTAAGTGACTGGGAGGCATCCTTCCGAACATGCGACTGGTTTAAACGAGGCTGGACACTTCAAGAGCTTATTGCACCAGCATTAGTTGACTTCTTCTCTTGTGAAGGACAGTGGCTAGGCAACAAAAAAACTCTTGAGCAGTTAATACATGAAATCACTAGCATTCCGCTTAAGGCATTGCAGAATGGTCCCTTAGACGAGTTTACTAGAGACGAGAGGAAAGAATGGGCGGCAAATCGCAAAACAAAGCAAGAAGAAGACATTGTATACTGCCTCCTTGGAATTCTCGACATCTCTATGCCAATCTCATATAACGAGGGGAAGGCGAAAGCGTGGAAAAGACTAGACGACGAGATAGAAGCAGCGAATAATGCTCCATTTATTGTTCCGTATTCGCAGAACGATCATTTTGTAGGTCGGGAGTCCCAGCTTGCAGATTTAGAAGCAAGGCTCTTCAGAGAGGAACAAACTACAACAGTTGCTATAGTTGGACCTGGAGGAACAGGCAAATCACATCTAGCACTCGAGCTTGCGTATAGAACAAAGCAAAAGAGGAAGGGTTCCTCAGTGTTCTGGGTTGATGCAGGCGACATAGACAGTCTGCACCAAGGGTATTCGAACATTGCCCAGAAGCTCGACCTTCCTGGCTGGGAAGACGATAAGGTGGATGTCAAGACATTGGTAAAACAACGCCTCAGTGCGAAAGGCGCAGGACATTGGCTATTAATTTTCGATAATGCGGACGACATCGGCCCCGCACAGACTACCAGCTTGGTTGACTATCTGCCGAAATCTGATCTCTGCTCTATCCTGTTCACAACAACCAACTACAATACGGCTGAGAGACTAGCATCACAGAATGCTGTAGAGTTAGGAGCGATGGTACCGGAGACAGCTCAAAGGATGTTGGAAAACTACTTAGGTACCTTAGCTCTGCCGAGTCTGCAGCAGGAGGCGAAACTCCTGCTAGAAGAGCTATCGCATCTGCCCTTAGCAATCGTCCAAGCAGCGGCTTATATCAATACTAGAGGCATCACGCTGCAGGAGTATCGATCGAAACTAGTCAGACAAGAGAAGGAGGCTCTCGAGCGTAGCAGCAGATCATCCGGGAACGTGCCACAGGTGGACAGTACAGAACGTGCCATAGCTATGACATTGCTTATCTCAGTGGACCAGATCCGCGAGACTAATACGCTAGCAGCGAATTATCTATTTCTTGCGGCTTCAGTGGAACGAAAGGACATACCACTCGATCTCTTAGAAGCGTCGTCGCCCCGTGAAAGGGAAGATACAATAAAAGTCCTCAGTAGCTATGCGCTTGTTACGAGACGACCTGCTGATTCTGCATTTGATCTTCATCGGCTGGTGCATCGCGCTCTACGGGAATGGCTCGAAAAGGAGGAGCAGCTAGGCCAGTACACCCAAGATGCTACTAAACGACTAGTCAATATATTCCCAGACTATACTCACGATAATAGAAGCAAATGGAGGCGGTTACTTCCGCATGCTTTATATGCCCTGTTGCACAGTGTTACTGAACAAAAAAGTGAAGAGAGGTTAGAGCTAGCATGGAAGTGTGCCATGACGCTGTATAGTGACGGACGGTACGACGAGTGCGAAAAGCTAGAGGTGCAAGTGATGGAGACGAGCTTGAGGGTGCTTGGGGACGAGCACCCAAACACGCTAACTAGCATAGCGAACCTAGCGTCAACATACAGGAATCAGGGCCGGTGGACGGAGGCTGAAAAGCTAGAGGTGCAAGTGATGGAGACGAGCTTGAGGGTGCTTGGGGACGAGCACCCAAACACGCTAACTAGCATAGCGAACCTAGCGTCAACATACAGGTATCAGGGCTGGTGGACGGAGGCTGAAAAGCTAGAGGTGCAAGTGATGGAGACGAGAAAGAGGGTGCTTAGGGATGAGCATCCAGACACGCTAAATAGCATAGCGAACCTAGCGTCAACATACAGGAATCAGGGCCGGTGGACGGAGGCTAAAAAGCTAGAGGTGCAAGTGATGGAGACGAGCTTGAGGGTGCTTGGGGACGAGCATCCAGACACGCTGACTAGCATGGCGAACCTGGCGTCAACATACAGGTATCAGGGCCGGTGGACGGAGGCTGAAAAGCTAGAGGTGCAAGTGATGGAGACGAGAAAGAGGGTGCTTGGGGACGAGCATCCAAACACGCTAACTAGCATAGCGAACCTAGCGTCGACGCTCTGGAATCAGGGCCGGTGGACGGAGGCTGAAAAGCTAGAGGTGCAAGTGATGGAGACGAGAAAGAGGGTGCTTGGGGACAAGCATCCAGACACGCTGACCAGCATGTCAAACCTGGCGTCAACGCTTTCAAATCAGGGCCGGTGGACAGAGGCTGAAAAGCTAGAGGTGCAAGTGATGGAGACGAGCTTGAGGGTGCTTGGGGACGAGCATCCAGACACGCTGACCAGCATGTCAAACCTGGCGTCAACGCTTTCAAATCAGGGCCGGTGGACAGAGGCTGAAAAGCTAGAGGTGCAAGTGATGGAGACGAGCTTGAGGGTGCTTGGGGACGAGCATCCAGACACGCTGACTAGCATGGCGAACCTAGCGTCAACATACAGGGATCAGGGCCGGTGGACAGAGGCTGAAGAGCTACAGGCTAAAGAATTAGAAATATGCTCAAGGGTGCTTGGGGACGAGCATCCAGACACGCTGACCAGCATAGCGAACCTAGCGTCGACGCTCTGGAATCAGGGCCGGTGGACAGAGGCTGAAAAGCTAGAGGTGCAAGTGATGGAGACGAGCTTGAGGGTGCTTGGGGACGAGCATCCAGACACGCTGACTAGCATGGCGAACCTAGCGTCAACATACAGGGATCAGGGCCAGTGGACAGAGGCTGAAGAGCTACAGGCCAAAGAATTAGAAATATGCTCAAGGGTGCTTGGGGACGAGCATCCAGACACGCTGATTAGCATGGCAAACCTAGCGTTGACGTACAGGAAGCAGGGCCAGTGGACAGAGGCTGAAGAGCTACAGGCCAAAGAACTAGAAATATGCTCAAGGGTGCTTGGGGACGAGCATCCAAACACGCTGAATAGCATGAACAATCTTGCCCATACTTTGAAGGGCATTGGTCACCATGATAGGGCTATATCGATGATGGACACTTGCGTTAATTTGCAAATACAAGTCCTTGGTGCCCACCATCCCCATACTATATCATCGCTACAAACGCTGAATACATGGCGTGGGGAAAGAGAGGGGCATAGTAGCGTTAGTTAGTGGCAAAAGTTATGCGTATTCACCTTGTTTCTTTGATATATTCCCTTCCATAGATTTTGTATAAACTATACTCAGTTGTCTTAAGCCTTTTCATCTTTCGTGTATGCTTGCGACAACGATCTACCTGCCGAAGCGCAGGCTTAAATTGCATCCTTGAATTTATGCTAATCTCTATTCTACGCTACTATGCCAGATTGTAGAGAGCGTAGTTGCATTGATTTTGCTAACGATTGTTGTGACCTGAGCTAGGTTACTATGTAATCTAGCAGTAGCTTAGCTACTGGCTAATAGCTAATAAGATTAGCAGCTATGATAACATAAATAAAATTACAACATTATTATTATAAGGGTTAACCTACCTAGCCAAATTTAGAAGTTTGCTTTAATTAGAAGCACCAACTGGGGTGGCGAGATTGTATGAATCTGCGCGCCACGCGCTAGCTATAAGGCTGATGGTAGCTTAACGTCGTAAAAGGCTATCTTAAGGGTTAGATCCAATCACTTACAATAAACATAGCATGCTAAAGCATTGTTGTGGGGGGTATACTAAAAGAACATAGTTTAGCTATAAAGGAAGGCTCCGCGTGCCTTATGCTCTAAGGGGTGGATACAATAGTTATGCTTAGACTAAAGGAGATATATCATCTCTTAATAAGTCAAAATAAATATTCTGTGAGAGCTACAGGATGGACAAGCTGCTCTCAAAGAGATATAACTAATTAAAGTCAAGTACCCCTGCTTTGTCCCATTACACTGTGTGTCCCATAACTTAGGGATAGACCCTAGCTGTTCAATTGAACCAAATCTCACTTGGTCAATTCACTTCACTGTCTTTTCAAGCATGGGCGCAATAATTTGGCGAAAAAGATAATAGTTTTCTCAGAAGTACATCTGAACATTAGGAGTGCTCCGGCTCCAACAAACTCCGCTCGCCTTCCTACAGGCCTATTTTTTCCACACCTCCATCATCGCCAGGTATCCACACATATATACCAAGTCTACGTCATATATAAAAAGAGCCTCGTGAAAGTAGGCAGGTGAATTAAGTGTATGTGTATGGGAGAAGCGAAGGGTGGTCATGATCCAATCATGGCATACATCCAAAAGGCAGTCAAAGGTCCCAACCAGTCTTTATTTACAGAACACATGAGGAAACGGTGTTCAGTAGGTGGTAAACGCCAGTGCCCTATGCAGAAACAACGGTATGCAGAAACAACAGAAGGAAATGCATGTAGCAGGCATGCGGATTGATGCTCGAACGCCCGACTCGCTTGAGCAATGTGAATGAAATAAACTGTTCACATGCAAGAGTAAGGAAGTGATTGAGTGGCTAGCAGCTTATTTGCCGCTACCAGGGGGGTTCTTGGTCAATCGCTTTCTCCTCTTCTTGTCGGAGTCGCGAGAATCGCTCCTCTGATGATTTGCGGGAGGGCGCTCGCCGAGAGGCGAGGCAAGCGGGGCAGGGGATACGTCCCGCATCAGGCCCGACTGTTGTTGTTGTTGCTGGAGCTCGATGCCAAGGGCCTGGCCAGGTGCGGTTCGGACAAGGCTCTCGCGAGCAAGTGGACTGCGTCCAGTGCGTTGCTGGGAGGATGTGGAGGATTCACGGTACCCACCGCGGGTATGAGCACCCTTTGGCACCTCGAGACCGTCGGCGGCGAATTCGTTGGAGAGAGGCGAGTTTCCGGACTGGACACCACGTGGACCAAGTCCGCCTTGGTCACTGCTATCGGCACGGGTATAACCTGGTCGTCCGGATTGCTTCGGTTGGTAGAGGGACTCGTCGGACAGGGATTCAACAGACTCGTTGTAAGGTGACTTTCCAAGACCGGGACCTACTTCATAAGGAGAGTTGGTGCTACGCTCGGCCTCGAAGTAGGCGCCACCGGCAGGTTTCTGGTTCGCCTGAGTCTTGTGGTAGATGCGGGCATCTTCGGGATCCATGAAACTTTCGACACGGCGGGGCATGTAGATGGAATTTCCTGCGGACTGTGCTGAGACAAGAGAATCCATTGATGCACGTGGGTCGTGAGGATGTAGAGGCACACGAGGAGCATTGGGATCGCGAGGCATCATGTTCGGAAGAGTAAGACCAGAGTCGTTGGCTTGTTGATACCAGCCTCCTGGCAAAGCCTCGGCAGCGGCGAAACGACCCTCGATATGGTCTGAAGGCTGGAGAGGAGCGCCGCCGTTCTTCTTGTTGGCCTCGGCAGTTGCCTTGAAGGTCTCTGGTACGACGTTGAGATCATCGCCAGTGGCCTCAGCATGCTCAATAGCCTGTTGCGGAGTCTTGGTGGCGTCAGCGGATCCGGCATCAGCTCGAGGTCCTCCCCAAGTACGTTGACCGGCAGTGAAAATTCCGTAGACCATGTAGAGCCAGTTGAAGAAGGGGTTAATGATGAACATGATCGGGTAGAGGGCAACCTTGAAGCGACCAAGCTTGGCGGCAAAGTACAACATGAGGACCCAGTTGAGACCTAGGGAAACGGCGATGAAACCAACAGGGAGATTGGCAACCTTTTGGGAGGTAGTGATGATGGAAAGAACCATGATGAAGAAGAGCAAAGCAGTGGTACGGATCGTGTTCTGGGCGAAGCGAACAATGATCAGAAGAGGGTAGCGCTTCCATAGACGAATATCTGTCAACATGCAAACTTCGTTGGTGATAAACCCTAGGAACCACCGACGACGCTGCTTGAGGAGAGACCTGTAGGATTGCACGGCTTCGGTCTTGCAGAAAGCTCCGGTGTTCATCTGGATTTGATAACGTTCTTTAGCGCCAATCATGAACAAATGCGTAAGCCAACGATCTTCACCCAAATGGCACTTGCCATAATCGAAGAGATCCTCACACTGCTCAGCCTTGTCGGCGAAGTAGTACTTGGACATGCGTCGGAAAGCGGAAAAGCGGAGAATTGTGAGGGCACCAGGCAAACATGTGACGGCACCACATCCAGATTCGACAGAGCGCTCGAAGAGCTGACCGTGAATATACTCCATATCCTGGAGAATGGTAATGAGCGAGTTCTTTTCGGTGGTAGACGTGATCACACCAGTCATGGCCAACATGTTCTTCTTGCTTCCAGGCTTGAGTTCCATTTCGTACATGAAGTTCTGAATGCAGTGCTTGTCGAGAATACAATCGGAATCAATGAAGAGGATGAACAGGTTATCGTTGCGCTTGAGGTACTCGGTGTAGATCTTGTCGATGAGCTTGAAGGTCCTCTTCTGGCAGTGACGTTTTCCGCCGTGGGGGAAACGCGAAACGGTGATACGGCAGCTTCGGTAGACGACATCGATAGACTTGGGGTAGGAGTCGAGAGTGAGAGGGACACCGAGTTTCTCGATGGTGTGCAGATACAACTCATCTTCCTGGTCTCCGTCGAAGGACAAGAAAATGTGCAGGCACGAAGGAGGGTAGTCGCAGTCTACGAGAGAATCGCAGGTTCGGAGGAGAACGTCGGGGATTTCCTTGTAGCAAGGCATGACGATGACGACCTTTGGTGCTGAAGCCTCATCAAGGACCGTCTTGATACGCTTCTGTCGGCCGAGCGAGTGGGTGACGAGTTGATAGACACACATGAGCCACGGAATGGTCAAAAGACCGGCGAAGGCCCAAAAGGCGAACCATTGCAGGAAGCTGACCATTTCCTTTGGGAAGTAACGGGTGACCTGAGGGGGAAGGGGAAGCGTGACCACCATGATAGGCAAGAAAATGGCACTAGAGTCATTAGCATGTTGGGTGCACCAAAAAATCAGGCTGATAAGTGGCCATACCGAAGAGCAGTGAAGAAGATCATCATGATAACAGAAAGAATCCTGACACTGATAGTCTCGGCCTTTTGGAAGACCTTGACCAAGCAGTACAAGAAAGCGGCCAGCCACAAAAACCATTCCAGGAGGGCGGCCAACATGACGGCGCCGACAATGGAGGTGTAAACGATCTGGAAGAATTGTTAGAAGGAGTTTGGGGATTCGGGTGTTGTGAATCAACTCACATCCTTGGTTGGCCAAGGGTCGGTGAAAGACGGTGTGCCATTCTCATCGGCGGCCCTCATCACGAGGTTGGCGAGGGTTGAGGCGTCCATTATTGTGGTCAAGATATTAAAATTCTAGTATGAGGGTAAGGGTGAGGGAGGAGTTCGCTCGCGACGGAGTCAAACGAGCGGAGGTGCACGTCGGAATTAAGGTACTGTCGTCCAGTTTCTATGTCATGGACAGGCGAATCGGTTACACGGCGCTAGATAATCGAAAAAGGTACGGGTACCGGGACGGCGAAGAGCGAGAGGCGTGCTGCAAATCGAGAATGGGAAAGCAGCAGAAAAGGGCGGGTAGAGCGAAAACGACAGCTGGCGAGCGAGCAAGGAAAAGGTGGTCAATATATCGAGGCGGGTGGAGCAGCGAGAGTAGCACTTTGTCCGCAACGGTAGTAGGTAAAACGAGTGTGAGGGCTAACTGGAGAGGTAGCACCTTGAGGGAGTAGATGGGCGTTCAGAATAGGGTCATTAGTAGTAGTAGTAGAAGAAGTGGCAGCGCACCAGAGGAAGTTGGGCGAGGAGGGCTGCTGTCGGTGAGGACAGGTGAGGATGGAGAGAGAAGAGAGGAAGGGGGAGAGGAGAGAATTTGTGCGAGGAGGGGGGGTTCCGTAGGGTTTGTAGGAAGGCGCTGGGCGTGTGCACACTGGGGGTGGTGGATTGGCACGCATCGACCAGCGACGATGGGCAGCCCTAGAGTCGCTGGAAGGCGCACTGGGGGTATCCATGAGGGGGAGCCCGAAACGGATTGGCGTGGCGAGGTGTTGCTCGATCGCCACAGGGGAACCGGCTGGATTGGGCAACCGGCGGCCGCGGGCCAAGGGCGAAGGGTGAAGGGGGGAAAGACACCAGAGCACTTGGGAAGGGGGGACTGGCAGGGAAGGCGCTGCAGGAAAAGCCGCGGCGGCTGGGGGGGAGTTTCCCCCTGGTCTGGCCTCGCAGCCTGGAAAGTGCCTACCAGTGGGAGCACACACTGAGTGGAGATGCACTTTCGGCGCTGTTATTTTTGGGAGCTGCAATGCTGCAATGCTGCGATGCGGTCTACGAGTCGGTCATTCCACCGACGTCGTCTCTGCACGACGAGCATGTGCGTGTGTGAGCGTGTGAGCGTGTGAGAATGTGCCTCTCGCTGCATGCCTCTTGAGGCCAGTCTTCTCTCCAGCTGTCCTGCCCGTTTGCTGTCGTTTCGCAACACTACGCCGCTAAGCCAACTTCGGCACAGGGGAGGGGAAGGTTCGAAGGAGGTTCAAGGAAGGAAGGGGCCAGTAGCTAACTACCGTGTGCTGAGAAGGCGTCATGTCCGCCGGGAGTGTCTCATGCTTCTTTCGTTTTTGCCTTGCTGGCTGCACGCTGGCCTCAGGACATTCACTTGGACGTCTTCTTTCCTCCCTGGATGGGGGTTTGTACTGTTCAAGGCAGAGTCAGTAATCTACCTGTGACGGCGTACACCGACCGCATCTGCACACCTTCCGTCTCAGCCAGAGTCCGATGGAAACGAACAATATCCGATCACGAATGCTACACACTCCTCCCTACTCAACACCTCTGCATACAATCTACTCCCAAGAACCCCCAATCGTCACGACGACGTCCGGCACCCACATCCACCTACGATGATCTCTATCCGCCTACGGAGGTGCCTTTCAAAAGTCCTTGCCCACCTGGCCCGACAGGGGTATACGCCACATTCCGAATTCGGTGATTACTCCGAAATGACGTGGCATTTGCTCCATGACCTGTCTGCTCCATGACTTCAACATAGATTTAATTGTATATCTTTTTATAATGGCTCCTTATGATATTGCAACTCGTGCTTTAGTTGTCACTCTCAAGGCTTCTGGCAAATCAAACAATGAGATTACTGGCCTAACTGGAATTCCTAAACGGACGATTAACTCAATATTTGCACGAGCAATTGAGCGTGGCTTTGATCCTTGCCAGCGGCCACTTCAGCTACTAAATAAATATGTTGAAGATAGCTATAGATCTGGTCGGCCATTGAAACAAGATGAAGCGTCTGAAAGAGTTGTCCACGCTGTACGCTATGACCGCTATGGTAGAGAGAAGTCCTGCGCTGACGTTGCTGGTGAACTTAGCCAGAGAGAATTCAATATATCAGCTACAACAGTATGGCGAATTCTCAAGAAGGCAGGATTCAGAAAGACCAAGCCAACGAGGAAGCCTGGACTGACGAAGAAGATGAAGAAGGATCGGCTTCAGTGGTGCCTTCTACATAAAGACTGGACACTAGAGGACTGGATGAATGTTATATGGTCAGATGAAACATCTGTTGTTCTTCTCCATAGGCGAGGTGGATATAGAATTTGGAGAAAAGCAGATGAGGCTTTTGTACGAAGCTGCATTCGTGAGAGATGGAAAGGCTATTCTGAATTTATGTTCTGGGGATGCTTTACGTATAACAAGAAAGGGCCCTGCCACTGCTGGACACCAGAGACAAAGAAAGAGAAGGAAGATTCTATTACTAGAATTGAAGAGTTAAATAAAGAGCTTGAACCTTTGATGAAGGAGCAATGGGAGCTTAATACTAGCATGCACCGCCTTGGTCTACGAAATAAGCCTGGCCCACAGCCTGAATGGAAATGGAATAAGAAAAATGGAAAGGTCGGACGAGGCAAAGGCTCAGGAATTGATTGGTATCGATATCAGTCTATTATTCTACTTCCAAAGCTATTCCCCTTTGCAAAAGACTGCATGGCTGAGCGCCCAGGAACAGTAGTTCAAGAAGATAAAGCGCCTTCTCATGACCACTACGTTCAGAGACATGTATATAGCCTACACGGAATCCAGAGACTACTCTGGTGCGGCAACTCACCTGATTTGAACGCTATTGAGCCTTGCTGGCCATGGATGAAAAGATATACTACAAAGAAAGGTGCACCGAAGAGCAGAGCAGAGGCTATACGTGTATGGGAACAGTGCTGGAGAGATCTACCTCAAGAGAAGATACAGGCTTGGATTGAGCGTATCCCTATTCATATTCAAAAGATTATTGATCTAGAGGGAGGCAATGAGTATAAAGAAGGAAGAAATATAGGCAGAGTTTCATAACCGGAGTAATCACCGAATTCGGAATGTGGCGTATACCCCTGTCGGGCCAGGTGGGCAAGGACTTTTGAAAGGCACCTCCGTACCCATCGCCCACTTTTCCAAGCTTGTATCTACGGGTACGCAGCCATCCCAAGGGCCGCCGTCCGCCAGCGAGCGCGCGCGATGGCATCATGGCGTTGACAGATTTTGCGCCCCTTCACCATGCACCAGTGCTCTGTCCTCTTGGCTCCCTCCCGGCGCCGCCCTGCCATTTGCCAAGCCAGCCGAGCGTCCCCTGACAGCCCACCAGTGCCCACCAATGCCCACCAATGCCCACCAATGCCAAACACACCTCCTCTCGACGGCGGCGGTACCTTTGGAGGGTGCAAGGCGAGCCAAGGGTGTGCCCTCCAAGCCGGCTCCCACTGTCACTCCTACTGCCTGCTGCAACCGCTCCTGGCCAATTGTGACTGCCCTGCAGGAAACATGCGACAACTGACTTGTCGTCGTCGCTGCTTGGTCTCATCACTGTCATTGTCACTTTTTCACTTGGTCGCTAACCTCCTCAAACATGCCTATTCCAAACCCATCTCTCACCGCGCCTCGCGCCTCTGCATCCCCAAATCATTCCATTCTCCCATTGCACCCCTCGCTTAGAACTGTATTTGTACCATTGCACCTACACCTTATTTGTAGCGTCGAAGCGCATTAGAACATGGAATCAAGCCCTCGCCGTCGCTGCCTGCTTTAGCTCGAGCCGCCGCCCTCGCCTCGTCCCCTCCTCTAAGACTCCACTCATCACGATCCACTCCTCTCCCCCCCCCTTTATTCCTTGAATGACTGACCTCAGGCGCCCAGCCGACCGTGTGTAAGAATCTCACAATTTTCGAGAAAGCTTTTGTGGGGAATCCGTCCAGGAAGCCCCGTAGTCCAGGAGCCCAGCACGCATCAAGAACGTCCCGGCCAGTGGCACAGCAAGGAGCCTCGCCTCGCCTCCGACGGAGCCATCCTGCCCATCACCGTCTCGTCATCCTCTGTTTCGCCTTTCTTCCGTTCCTGATTGCTTCCCTCGGTCCTGCACTCAGGTCCAGTCAGAATACAGGCGATTGCACATAGTGGTCGAGGATGACGGTATTGTGTACCGTACACACTCAGCGCCCAATTTGAATCTGCCGTTCCACCGCGTCACCGAGCCGCAATGTCGCCAGCCTTGGAAAACCTATTTGTAGATATTTGTCCCCAATTCCGGATTCTACATTCTCCTCTGCCTGGCTTTCAGTCTCCCCAAAATTGCAATCCTGCATGCAATGTGGCATGTGGCATCCTCCCATGCCCAATGTGCTGTAACAGAGCGCAAATCTTGCGGCTGAGCCACACTTGGGGCACGTCGTCGGCATCTGGCTTCTTGGACACCATGGGCCATCTCTTGATTCTCATTCGAGCAGATGCCGCCTCCTCCGACGCCCGGGGCCATGTTCGCTGGCAGCTGGCAATTACACCAACAAAGGTTATGTACAAAAGCGCTGATCACTGTGGCGAACATGTTGGGAATGATGCAGCATTGCAACATGGCAGCATTGCAGCATCGGATCTACTTACCACCCTGCTCCTCTCCGCTCCCTTGTTTTGCATCTTGCCGCCGATCGCCGCCATCGAGAACGTGGACAATGTCCATGTTTTCCATCCATCAATTGCAGTCCGCAATCATGGGCTCAACTCAGTCAGCGTTCGACCATCTTACTCAATCTCCCGTCTTACGAATACGAACTTGGTACCTGAGCAGTAGGTAAGCAACCCAAAAAAAAACTAACAAAAAAACAGTCTCACAATGCAATAATTACTCTCCGTCTTCCACATCCAACCGTGACTGCATGCAATTGTACCTGCAACTGCGCTCGTCTCTTCTCTAGTCGAAAGCATAAACCGTTAATGTCCCACGACTCAGCTCCCAATCAATTCCTCAGCCCCAATCCCCCAATCCAATCCTATCCTTCTCACATCCCCTCGGCAATACCAATCCCCTCTTGCTCGCTTCACCCATCACCTTTTCGTCCAGACTCCAACCCCTGAAATTTGTAACGAAAAAATAACGTTCCTTTTTGCGCGCGCACAGAGCACCACCCGCCTATGCACTGACCAATCCAATGCCCTTGTCCCTTGTTATTTCCACTTTGCAAGACATTTTTTTCACCCCCTTATCGATAATAGTCCAGAACCCGGGCAGACGGGCGGCCGGGCGGTTGGGGGGAGAGAAGGTAATTTTAGAGGTGTGAAGGGATTGGGAGGGGAATGGGACACGTGCTGGGAGGGATTGGTGGCTATTGGGGAGGGTAGGCTATATTGCCACTACAGGTCGTTGAGCACGTTATTCGCAGTTTAATGAGGTATTCAAGCATGATGGAAGTGGGGATTGGGATGAGGAAGAGAAGGGAGGTTTTTGGTGATTCGTGAAAGTTGGTACAGGCATGAGAGGACGTCCAAATGTCATCGTCGTCGTCGTCGTCGTCGTCGTCGCGCGCGCGCGCTCGAGCGAGTTGTTCATTCCTTCCTCTCCTACGTTCTCGCACCTACCTACCTATTCCATTCTACTCTATAGTACTTCTCGGTGCTATTGTGCTCACTGCCACCCAATCAATCAAATGTATTACCCAATCCTTTTCTATGCGTATTTGCCCTAACCAGGCGCGGTGGGTGTCCGCAGAAGGAATGACATGAACAAGTCAGCCTCCTAGCCCAGTACATAATAGCGCCGAACTCGAAACGCCCGCCATGAAGAACTTCGGAACGGGTTCCCCGTCTCCTGTTCGCTTGTTTGCCCGTCGGTCTCGCGCGCGTGTACCTGTGAACGTGCGTGTGCACCTGCGCCCAGCGCCGGATACGACGGAGAAATCACACGGATTGATGATTGTATTTCGTTATCGATTGCATTCCGCTGTGTGTGCCTGTGCCTGCGCCTCCTGCCTAGGTAGCTAACTAGCTTGGGCACGAAAGGCACCCGGGCCAGAAAAGCTAGCAGCTAGGGGGGAAGAGGCGCACGCTACACCACGAATGTCTTGTACGATACTATATCAAGGGGCTAGAGGGAATGAGAACAGTTTCCGCGTTTCTTTGGATTGCGTGGGAGAGCGGATGGGGAGAATTTATAAGCTGGCCTTGTCGTGTAAGTGGGTTTACGACGAACGGGAGGGAGCGAGCGAGGAGAGAGCGGATGGGGATGGGTGATCTTTTTTGGCTCCCGTTCTACCTTGCTTCGTATTGGAGAATTTCTAAGCGGCGCCTGTCGTATTGAACGGGCGAGCTTATTCGTACGTCTCTTTGGGATTCCTTTTCTTCCAGTTGAATGAGTTGTGGATTCCATGTGTGATGTTGTGGATTATTGTTTTTCGGATGTCGACAAAACATCTCTCGTCCATCCATGCACGAACTCTATTTCGCCCATTTCCGTTGGTGGGAACTTACTTGGGTTGTACGATCGTGAGATCGTGGGATCTTTGTAGGGAGATTGGTGGGCTTAATCGTCCGATCTATCTTTTGATTTCCTTGTTATTTTTTTTCTTCGCTTGATGACTTGCAATTCCATATCCCATGTCGTGAAGATTATAATATCAATACACTTCCATCCGTTCCCTTTGTATCCATCCCGCACGCACCCATCCATGCGTCCATCTATGCACCTATCCATGCATATGGAAAACTTTATTCGACCTCTTCCTGTTTATATGAACTCTACTCAAGTTGTACGATCTTGGGAGAGTGATACTTTCACAACCGGGGAATTTCCTTTTTGCGGAAGGGTAGGGAATCGAATGCGTCTGGCCCCAGGTACATGTTGAATGCAGAACGGTTGATCCCGTTGTTGAGAACCGTGGAAGTGTATGATGCAGATGTGTCGGAATATTTGGGTTTGGGCTTTCGGAGGGGACTCCGTGAATGAAGTCTTAGAGTGATAGGTTGGTTGCTTGTTTATTTATTTGTTTGTTCGGGGCGGGAGTGAGGTGTTGCTCGGTACATATGCATACGCATGCGCAGGATTTGATGTTTGGTACTAAGACGGTTCATGTGCGAGATATCGTACCGTGGTTTGGTGATGCTTGGGGCCGACATGTTGGAAAAGGCGCCTGTGCTACGATCTGTACGTAGGTGTGTCTGGGCAATCATCACTGGATAGGTTCCAGGGCAACGAATAATTTGGATACCAATCTTATCATCTGCTGTTGGGTTATTTGTGTATCTGACATGGTGGGGGTTATTTTGTTTTGATTCGAATAGCGAAAGAGTCATTTACCAGACTGACCGTGTCGCACGTGTCTATGTAAATATTGGACTGTGGCTCTCTTCACATGTTCCCATCATCATCATTTCTACAGCTTGTGAGTATTGGTCCCGGGGAGTATAAACGAGTATAAAAAGTATTGATTTTGAACAAGGAGGTATCAATATTTCAATGTTGTACATCATCTTCGGGATTCTCAACAGATGTGAGTGATTTCTGAGAAAGAAAATATGATCTTGATGCGACTAGCCCAAAGAAACCTTTTGAGCCTAGAATCCCTGATCCTCCATCTAGTAAAAGTGGGTCAACACTATGGAGTTGAGTTTTGAAAAAGGATTGAAATCTCGAAGTGAAATCTTTCCAAAAAAAAACATGTTTGTACAAATGACAAGAGACCTTTACATGCGCGTCTCTTATTTTGTGAAATATGACGGCCGTCTTCTTTTTATTCTGCTTCTGCTGTCGAGCCAGTATCTTAATTTTTTTTGCCTACCATCCCCTCGTGTATTGCGTTTGATTCGTCAACGAATGCGCAATGTTCACGAGCATATCCGTAGATGTTTCTCCTGAAATGTTCCTGCACGTCTTCTCTCATGCATTGGGCCTGCGCTGGACAAATGTATTGCCACGAGTCCCTTATAATACTCATTGCGTTCCTCGTTTCGACTCGAACTACATGTCCTTATCTCCAAAAATGTTCACGATCGGACCCCTAGAATTGATGTACCCCTACAAATCCTTCACTTGAAAGCAGCGAGCGAAATAATTAAAAAACCTTTAACTACGCTCATAGAAATGATCGAATACCCGCTCCCAACTGCAACCTCTCGATATGAAAAGAAAAGGTTGACACCTGTAACCGACCAATCATCGCCCACTGATTCATCATAGTTGAACCTGAAAGAAAGCTCGCAACCAACCAGCATAGATTTCAAAGCCCCACCCAACCTCAACCACCAGCAAAAAAATCTGTCGTAGCCTAGAGTATAAGTATCAGCCTCGTCCTCTGCAGAGATTCTAATTCTTCCTACGATTATCTCCCGTGCTCAGATGTTTTTCCATATTGTTAATATGGCCTGCGAGAGGCTGCTTTGCAAGGGCGGGCGGATCCCGCCAGCAACCTCTCCGGCAGTTCTATCTGTAGGATAGCTTTTTCACTCATCGAGGTATGATAGATGGAATGGTTAAGAAAAGGCTGTAACTTACACTATGTAGGATCGAACCGAAACCACAAGTCGAGCCCCTGGGCTCGCTCCTTCCGAATCTGGAAGAAAAATGGCAAGTTCGTGAAGCGATTTCTTGGTACCATGTTGAACTTTCTTCGAATAAGCTAACATGTATTCTTCAGGGTATCTAAAGGATAGCGATACTACGGCCGATGATGAGAATGCTCTTTCATCTTCATGCGTGCCCCGCCCACTCTTTCTATTCACATATTCGGTTCCGGTACGTTGAATTCGTGAGTGGGAAGGGGCAAGAGCATATGGAGGGCAGGTGCTGAGGTCACTTAAGGCAAGAAGGGTTGTCGACAAACCTGGGTTCGACATTCTTGTTATTCCCAAAGGGTAGCAGTACGACCAGTGATGAAAATTCCTTTCATCTTCATGCGAGTCCCCCTCACCCTTTCTATCGAGATACTCTGTGTTTTGGGTCGACGGGTGGGAAGGGGCAAGCGTAAGTGGAAGGTATGTTCTGAGGTCACATATTTCAAAAGAGTGATTGATGAACATGGGTTCGTGGACGTTTTTAACAAACCTCAAGGATAGCAATGCTATGACCGGTGACGAAAATGCCTTGCATCTTCGCGCTTGCTCTTCTCGCTTATTGCACTCACATACTCTGGTATGGTAGGTGCAGGAGTGAGGAAGGTATGAAGGAGGGCAAGGCAAATGCTGAGGTCGCATATAACAAAAAGAACTGTCGATGAACACGAGTTCGGAGACATTCTTGGTATCTTCAATGGATAGCGGTACCATGACCAATGATGAAAAGTGTCTTCTGTCTTCACACCTACTTCGATTGCTTGTTGTATCCACATACTCTTGTATGTTAGGTTCGACAGTGACAAAGTAAGAGGAAGTAGTGAGCAATAACTGAGGTCGCATATGGATGTATTTGGAAACTTCAGTAGTCAATTTACATCTGCACACCGAAACTGGCAGAGAGAAGCTATAATTCCATATTCTGAGTAGTATGGTAATGATGATGTTCACTCGGGAAGTACTATCTTATGCACAGTTGATATATATACTCGACACACTCATTAATAGAATATTAAACTCCTACCAATCTAGGGGATATCGAATTGTCATAACCGTCAATTTATCAGTGGGGCGAACGTTTTAAAAATCCTTCTAATAATAGCAAACAAAGCACTCTTTCGCAGAGCAGCTTTTGTCGGATTTGTCAAACCTAATTTGAACCGAACAACATCTGAAGGCCAAAGGTTATAAGCTAATACTGTGAAAAGTAGCTTGTTGCCTGCACATACAGTGCCTAAGCTAAACAAAGAGAGCAAAAGCGTAATATGCGGGGTTGAGTATCATTCGAATGATGGATGGAGTAGCATGACCACGAGCATAATAGATAATGTACTGGCAGTTGTTTGGACTTTAAAGCACTGCAATGCCTTGATGATTTTTGCGCTGCACTCGGAGTGAAAGAAGGAGGCTCTGCTGTTTTGCAACCTTCCAATGATTTGCATTGCGCTCTTCTATACTCTTTAGAACCGACAGAAGATCGGGAAGGAAGCCCTATGATATGCCATACGATAGCCTGTTTTGTTACCCTGGTTTGATGGCCAGGTGATAGAATGCCTCCTTTAACTCCATCCGCCATATCGAAATAATCGTGGATTTGGCGAGCTTTGGTACTCAGACCTGTAGATCTGGAGATTAGCAAAACGGCATGCAACATTATGGAATTTCACATACTCCTGTGCTCTGTTGGTATGCCGCATCTGACGGAATCCAACCCACCTCTCACTGGCAGTTTGCCAGATGTCGAAATCAACAAAACGGTCCGCAGCATCGTGGACTCTCTGATATATGCTCTGTCGCATATATGCTCATGCGGAGCTTTGAAGACTATATAGCAGAACCAACAGAATTCCGATAATCTCGGTTAGGTTTCTCATTGACTGGTCAGAAAGTAACGGAAGATTGAACGACGTTTGGTGACGTAGAGGGGGTTTGTGTAGGAATAGACTCAGGATTTTCCTAAGATTTAGTTGTCAGGCGAATGGTGAGCGGTGAGTATAAGTGAGCACCTGGATACTAAGTTTGAGAGCTCAAAATTGCAACTGAAGAAGAGATTTCTTTAGTACTCTCTAGGAGCTTGCCTCTCGCTCTAAGAACGGCAGGGTGTACGAAGGACGTGTATTTATTACGACCCTTTTATCCAGGGCTCATTAACGTTTGTCATAGTACATTAGTCACATTTGGAAACAGAGTGTGGAGATAAATTGTGGTGTAGTATCGATTCATTCGATTCTTTAGAATTCATATTAAACGCCTTTTTATCTAACCCTAGATATAGATTCCGAGAAAGATCATTTCAGTTCATCAGAGCTCCTTCTTAGGAACACCGCCAGGGAGGGTGGCTGCCTTGTCTTGGAACAGCTTCTCGGCACCTTGCCAGACAGGTGTGCTGTGCCTGTCCTTCAAGGTCAACAGACTCGGGAGGAGGTTGGCGCTGAACGCTTCCGATGACTCACGGGGCAGAGCAGAGGGGAGGTGGTCAATCGAGATGACAGAAAGCTTGGGACCGTTGCCCTCAACTGGAACGTCCACAGTTGGCTTGTCGAAGGTGGTATTGATGTTGTAAATGGGGATCGGGTTATGCGGGTTTGTGGTGTCACAGCTCACATCGCACACGACACTGAGCTTGCGGCTGGGCGACTTGAGACTCTCGGCATCTACGAAAGGAGGGATGGGCTCGGATAGGTAGATGCAGTTGACGAAGATGTCAGATTCGATGATCTCCGGGTAGGGGCCGGACCGGTCCCTGGTCTCAGCCAGATCCCATTTCTTGATCTCTGAGCAGCCAACCTATGATGACAGTGTTAGTTGGTGGTACTGAACGAGACCTTGAGTTGTAAAAAAAACATACCAACTGGAGCAGATCGACTGCTCCTGAACCACATCGTCCAAGTGCACCAAGAACAAGACTAGTGGGCTTGCGGCCTGCCACCTTCTCACCGGCTGCCACGTCTTCCTTGAGCTGTGTAATCAGCTCGTCTTCGTTGCGATAGTATCCGCGCCCCTCGGTGAAGCTCTCAATGCCTGGGAGAGGCTCGCCGTTGTGGGTCAATTGCCATGCCCAAGTCTATCATGGGTTAGCCACAGTATCACAGTATGTAGATGAGAGTACTAGTGTTATATACCTTGATGGCGAGGGCGGCACCAACGAAACCAGCGTGGTATCCAAAAGCAGCCACTCTCCTGCCGGTGGAGTCTTGGAGGAACTCGAGATCATAGAGAGTGCCACCACCACGGGGAAATCGGGCTAGGACCTGTTCCCACCCGCCCTGTTGCTTATAACAATGTGCGAAGTGTACGAAAGTGTGTTGGAGGGGTGTCTCTGCCTCGGGAAGCTCCTTGAGGCCAATGATGATGCGATCTGTGGGTGCGGTTTCCCACGAACCCTCCTCGACGAGAGTAGCTCCAGCGGCTTGGAACTCCTCATCTTTGAAGATACGCTCGAGATTGGGGTCCTTGGAGCTGCGCTCAACGAGGACAGGGTAGCCAGCGTCGAGGAGCTTCTTTGCCGTGGTGGGTGTGAGGGCTGAGCGATGCTCATAGAGCTTGGCCTCTGCGCGGGCGTGAAGCGTGGGGAAAGCCATGTTGAGTGCGGGACAGCGGAGGACGCAAGGCGAGAAGCGGCGAGGGGAGGTCAATTGCAAAAGCAGAGGCCTGGTTGACGATAATATCGAGAGGAAACGTGGAAACAATGGATGGATGGACAGGATGAACTGCGGATTTAATTTTCTGATGCGGGACAGATATAATGTCGCACGGCAGCGCTGCGATGACTCCACGGACGGACGTTTTTCTGCCACGGCGCCGCTCACCGCCTCCGCACTTAGGGCCGGTGCCAGTTGGGTCACTTGGCTTCGTGGATGACCGAACTTGCCCCTCGGCCCGCCGTTTGAAGCTTGCGAGCCCCAAAAAGTGCTTTGCTTGCTGCTCTCTCCTTGGCCTTTCACCATGGCGGATCACGCTACCCCAGGGCTGGCCTTAGCGGTGTTGCAAATCCGGCACGTGGGTCAAGAATCAACAGAAATGACTTCGCCGGCTCCCGCACCGCATTGATTATGCTGCGACGCTGCCGTTTGGCCTCCTTCATCTCATCCTCCCTCAGCACTGCAGCGTAATGACTGCCGAAGAAGACAAATTTTCCTCTTGTCTCAAATTCAGAAAAGGCACTCGCAAACCCAAGCTCGACCAACCAAAGTACGGCTAACAACCGTGGCTATTTTTTTCTTGGGTTGCATAGCTTTAAACGAACCATGTCGCCAAAGGGGAACACCGAGACGTCATCGGCCTCGTCGTCTTCGACCTCGACCGACCGACCTGCTCACATTCGCACCTCGTCCACGGCAAGCACACGCCACGACGCCCATGCACCACTTACTCCAAGCCAGTTGAGAACAGTCCATGTTCCCTCCGAGGGTTCAGGTTCCATCTCACCAGACGACACCATGCACCGCCATCCTCATTTCACCCCCGAGGCGCAAGCTCTCAGCACCTCTCCTCCACCACACGACCTCGACGTCGCGACCGATGGCATAATACCTGCTCCTGATCAAGCCTCAGTGCACTCTAACGATGAGAATGCTCCGCCTGAACATCACGGAGGCACATTTGATTTGGATTCGGAGGAGCCCACGGCGCGAACGCGTCTTCTGAACCATCAGAACTGGGATGCCGCCTCGGGCTGTGGGAATGAAAACTGCAATCACGGTGCCATGTCCCCGCGGCCCTTCTCCTCTAGAAGCTACGGGACCATCGCCTCCAGCATCTCCAAACTTGGCTTCATCAGTCGCTATCCTGGGAGCTCTGGAGCAGGTGGAGGCGAGAGCGCGGATGCGACACACCCCCTTCTCGGCGAAGCTTTTGCAGAAGGCGTGTTAGGAGGCAGTGCCAGCCCAAACAAAAGTACTACAAGATATCTCGCTGAACGGAATGGCATCAAGAGCCAAAGAATGATGTATGTGCTCACCGATACAACCGTCGTAGAGTGTACTTGAGCTGACCGTTTTAGGTACCTAGCATATTATATTCCGATACTCAACTGGGCGCAGCAATATAAATGGCGATACTTGAAGGGGGACTTGGTTGCAGCTATCACCATGGCTTCCTTTTACATTCCCATGGCTTTATCTTACGCGTCCAATCTGGCCCATCTCCCGCCCATTCACGGTCTTTACGCCTTCGCCATCAATCCGCTCATCTATGGCATTCTTGGTTCTTGTCCACAAATGGTAGTTGGTCCAGAAGCCCCGGGATCTCTTCTGACTGGCGAGGTGGTCCGTGAGAACATAAAGCGAGGATCGGTCGAGGATCAAGATGGGACCCTGAACGCAGAGATTGCTGGTATGGTAACATGTATGGCTGGCGCATTCATACTGATCGCCGGTCTCTTTCGGCTTGGATTCCTCGACAATATTCTCAGTCGACCATTTTTACGCGGGTTTATCAGCGCTATTGGTATCGTAATTTTCGTGGATCAGCTCATCCCCGAGATGGGCCTTGCTAGATTGGCCGCCGACCAAGTTTCCCATGGAAGTTGTCTGGACAAGATCGTCTTTCTTGTCCGCAATGTTGGGAGTGCACATGGGCTCACAACTGCTGTCTCTTTTGGCTCATTTGCCATCATCATGTTCTTCAGGTGAGTTTATCTTCGACAGATGTGAACTTTTCGATTGACGAGTGCTGCAGAGAACTCAAGAAACGACTTCAATCCCGTTATCCCGGAGTTGCATACATTCCCGACCGATTTGTTGTCGTTGTTTTGTCTGCGATACTGACCTGGAGGTTTCGTTGGGACCTACAAGGCCTTGCAATTCTAGGTGAAGTCCAGACCAGTGGCCATATCTTCGCCGTCCATTTCCCATTCGACGCCTCCCATCTTAAATATGCTCCAGATGCTATTAATACCGCTCTGATAATCGCTCTTTTGGGCTTCTTTGAATCCTCTGTGGCTGCAAAGTCGTTAGGGGGCGGCGATCGATCCAAGGACGGCGTACACATGAATATCAGTGCCAATCGCGAGCTTATTGCCCTAGGTACTGCAAACATTACTGGTGGGTTCTTTATGTCACTGCCTGCATTCGGTGGCTATGGACGCTCAAAGGTGAATGCTTCTACGGGTGGACTGACGCCGATGAGCTCCATCTTTCTGTCCATGATTACAATCTTTTGCACTATATTCCTCCTCCCCTCCTTTTACTATCTTCCAAAAGGGGTTCTCTGCTCCATGGTCTCTGTGGTAGCTTACTCTCTCGTTGAGGAAGCACCCCACGACATTAAATTCTTTTGGAGAATTCGTGGATGGAGTGAGTTATTCCTAATGTTCCTCATTTTTCTGGTTACAGTTTTCTGGGATTTGAAGCGTGGGATCGCTGTCGGCATGGGTCTCTCTATACTCCGCCTGATTCGCCATTCGACTCGCCCTCGTATCCAGATTCTCGGTCGAGTACCAGGCACAACAGACAAATTCGCCAATGCCGAGCATGATCCCGGAAACCTGGAATTCATCGAGGGCTGCCTCATTGTCAAGATTCCAGAACCACTATATTTCGGAAATACTGGTGACTTGAAGAATCGTCTTCGGCGCCTCGAGGACCACGGCACAAGCGCAGCACATCCAGCACTCCCGCGAGTGCGTCGCGCAGAGCACAACAAGAATATAATCTTTGATGTTCATGGAGTTACTTCATTAGACGGTGCAGGTGCCCAAGTCTTGAACGAAATCGTCGCCGGTTACGTAGAAAGAGGTGTAAAAGTATTCTTTTGTAGAATCCCTAGCGAGCGTTCTTTGGTTTTTCAACTTTTCGAGAGCAGTGGCATCGTTGACATGGTTGGTGGAAGAGGACACTTTGTGAGAAGTGTCGAAGAGGCGCTTAGGATGACTGAATTGGAACGGATGTCCGAGGAGTTCGGGAGCGAAGTTGGTAGTGTGGGTGCATAAAAGTAGATCTGAGATTGATTGATCTTAGTCAAGGGACTTCAATCTAGCGGAGAGCATTTTCACGGAGCAAGCATCGAGGGACGAGCATTGAAAAGTTTCACGGACGCCATATTTTGAATTATTCTACTTTCGATCAGGAGCAATATCACGAGGTTCCGCTACATTAGAGACCTAATCCAGAATACACGATTGACCATACCATTTCCAGGACGTGCCGTCTCAAGTCAATGACTCCAAGCAATTGCGTTGTCAAATCACGCCACGAAGGCGCCGTAACAGCCATATGAATTAGAACTCATCCCCGCGCCGCCATTTCCATCACCGACATGACGTCTCCAGATCTGCCAGAAGATCATGCGCATCCCGGGTTCACGCAACGGTGCCAAGGGACCCCGAAGCTGCCGATATTAAGAATCCCCGTCATGGAACCTTCTCTGCCTATAATATAAATATTGTGCACCACTCACAGAGGGGCTTGGCAGGCACCCAGGTAACACTAGTTATACGCTACAAACTAGACGCAATTTATTGTCGAAGAAAGCGTCGGGCGACGATGCTCCGCACTGAAAAAAGTAATGAGCTGGGTCTTGGGGTAGAAATGAAGTTGTTTATAATCTGTAGTTTGGACGTCGGAGAAATGCAATTGAGAAGCTGTCGAGAGCTCAATTCTTATCCTGACTTCTCCTGCCGCTTGCAAAGACATAGATTCAATCGTCTACAACGATGTTAACAAGTCTTCTTTCCCTCGGCTTGTTGGTCGGAAGCTCGACTGCTTTGGCAGTTGGTCCGAGACAACGTGTCCCACCAGGTTTTGTCACGACGGATGGGACAAGATTTTACCTTGACGGGAAGAGCTTCTACTTTGCTGGTAGCAATGCTTATTATTTTCCCTTCAATGACGTGAGTGAAAAGTTATCCATTTCAATAAAAAAATCTATCTCTGCAATACCAATTATTAACTATCAATACAGAAAGCATCAGACGTCGAAGCCGGCTTAACTGCCGCCAAAGAAGCCGGTCTATCGGTATTCCGCACCTGGGGGTTTAATGACAAGAACAAGACATACATCCCAGGTGGTCTACCTCAGTATGGTGGCGAGGGTGCAGGCGATACCGCAAACGTTCTTCAATTATGGGACAACGGAACTTCTGTTATCAATCTCGCTCCTTTCGACAAAGTTGTAGCCGCAGCAGAGAAAACCGGCATCAAACTTATTGTTGCCCTGACAAACAATTGGGCTGATTACGGTGGTTCGGATGTGTACACCATCCAGCTCGGAGGAAAATATCACGATGATGTTCGTTGTCCATATACCCGTCCCAACCGAACCGTCTCTTCCTCTACGACCTTTCACTGACACTGACCTCGCAAAATTCCAGTTCTACCGCCTCCCCATAATCAAAGAAAAGTTCAAAGCATACGTAAAAGAAATTGTTACCCGCTACGCCCACTCCCCCGCCATCTTCGCCTGGGAACTCGGAAACGAGGTATTTTAATGTCTGTTGTAATACTATTTGCATCTGAATAATAAATGTTACTAGCCTCGCTGTGGCGCCGATGCCGTCCGCAATCTCCCCCGCTCCAACGATTGCTCCCCCGAACTACTCACCGCCTGGGCCGACGAAATCTCCACCTACATCAAATCGCTCGACGGTAATCACCTCGTGACCACTGGTGGAGAGGGAGGCTTCAATCTGCCTGGATTGAGCGATAAGTTCTACAACGGTGGCGATGGAGGAGACTTTGAGGAGGAGTTGAAGTTGAAGAATATCGATTTTGGCACTTTCCATTCGTATCCCGATTGGTGGAGCAAGACGGTTGCGTGGACGGATCAGTGGATCAAAGATCACGCGGCAACAGGGAGGAAGGTGGGGAAACCGGTTGTGCATGAGGAGTATGGTGAGTACATTATTTTCCCGTTGTCTTTGATTATTCCATTTCAGACTTTACTGGTCTCGAGCTATCGAACCCAGACAGCATTCCCATATACTAATCTATTTCATCATCCAGGTTGGCTCACCCCTGACAAACGCCTCGAATACCTCCAAAAGACCTCCAACACCACGCGCCTCGAAGCCATCAGTCTTTGGCAAGCCACGTCTCTCAAAGAGAAGATACCAGATATGTACTGGCAATACGGTTTCTCGAATTACTCGTATGGCCGCAACCATGATGACGGATTCACGATTTTCCTAGACGAGTAAGTTATTTGTGGAGATTTTATGGCGAGCGAGGGCTAATGGTGTGATAGTGAGGAGGCGAAGGTGCTGATTTATGAGCACGCGGCGAAGGTCAATGCTCTGAATGGAGGGGGGAATGGGACGCATAAGGGAGAGGGGAAGGGGAAGGGGAAGGGACAGTGGGGTAAGGGGAGGTGGTAGGAGACGAAAAGGAATTGAGGATAGGAGGCTGACTTAAGGTGTGAAGTGACCATGTTTAGATGGGGTCTTATGTGAATGAATAGTTGATATGATGTCTGATATACCAATCACAAATATGCTATATGAAGTCTTGACTGGCGTTATGTTGAAGTGATAATTTAGCATTTTCAACATGGGGTGTGCGTCTTCGGAACTGAGAAATATACAAGATTGATATGGAATAATAGTATGTGGAGGGACAAACAAGGTCATGACGAAGTCTTTCGCAGTAAAGCTGATGTATTCAGACTGAGGAACTGAACATTTTCAGTTTCATCAAGGGCTTTCAGATTCATGTGCATGAACATCTGGATCGATGTCTTGCTTGTGCACAACTTGATTATAATATTTAGTCTTCCAAGACGCCGGAGTCCTTGACTCTTTGCGAAATTATTCGCGGGCAATCTGGATTTGAATTCTGCAGATCAAATAATCCACGGAAATCTGTATCCTAACTGGAATCTGCGAGAATATTCATCGCGTGCCTTGATTACTCCACCCCTTATGCGACCCTTATGTAAAATAGCTTATTCACTCTCCTATATATAGTTCCAGTGCCCCTTTGCATTCACTCTACTTTTTGTTCTGCTTATATAATAGGCTGTAAACAGAAGGGTCGAATAGTCTGGCTTACTAACAAGAACCATGGAAAAGTTGTTCTTGGGGTGACTTCCAAAGAAAAAAAGATTGATCTTGAAATCTCGTAAATGATTTTGTTCGGACTTTAGAGCTTGTCAAGAGGTAAAATAGGTTTAGTTTCACTGATTAAGCAACTGAATTTGACATAGGATTTGTGCATATTAGCCATCATTGTTAAGAGAGCAAAACTTGTTTCAAGGACTTGAAATACGAGATTTTACTGCTCCGGATTCTTTTCCTTACTCTTGCATGTCCTATTCGTGCATCCTTGTTCGTTCGCGAACCGGTTTGCCTAGCTGTTGTTGTTCGCCACCTCAGTATCGTACGAATTGTTTGCGATGAGTTAGATGATCGCACGAAGGCAAATGAACAGTTAGCTATGGGATCCACCATTCAACAAGTTTCATGCGTGAGGCGCAATCTCCTCGAAATAGAACGCGCCACGCTGATCTGTTCGGCCCGTCGTAAAATTTACATGCAATCTTAGCCCGTTTCAATCAGATCTTCGTGCCTACCGCTTCGAGATCCTTCAGGTGCCCCATTCTACTGTCTCTGGTGATGCGCTAGCCCCTTCACATGACTTATAATATATAAATTCTCATTGTAGGATTGGGGTCTATACGAGGATGGTGTGTGTGTGTGTGTGTGTGTGTGTGTGTGTGTGTGTGTGTTAGGAACAAAAATCGCCCTTCATCCAGAAGACAGTGTCAGGTCATGAGCGAACTCAGTCATACAGTGACGAAATACTCTTGACGAAACACCCACAAAATTTCTAAGAGATTATATGGTAGTATTTCCAGGTCTTGGATGCTCATGCAACGACGTTTGGTGTCGAAACCATGTGATTGTGCAGTTGCAACCAACCGTGGAACCCATGAAGATGCAATCTCTGCACCACAACACTGGGAATTATGTTGTAGTATCTTGAAGACATTTGTTTTGAATGAGATTGTCATTGTTTGCGAGGGCCGGGCCAGCATCTGAGTGGGTTGCGAGCTGACCGGAAAGAGCAGGGCGCCCCACGCCCAGCCATCCTGAATCCTTCTCCATCTGGAACATCGTGGCTGTGGCTATGTTGTTCCGAAATATACACCCATACGTGAGACGGAAATGAACATTGTTTCACACGGCAACGTGACTTTGGGCCGGCCCATTTGCCCATGAATTTACATCTGCATTATCGTTGAATTCATCTTCGGCGCGAGGTTGACTTTCTAGGTCCCCCAGTCCGTCGTGTCTAATAATGTCTCTTTCCACATTTCCGATGGTTAATCGCCTGAACTTGCCATGATGTTAGCATGAGGAAATACACACTACGATGGTCTAGGAAAATCGTACTCACACGTGGTGATGGTTGCTCAACGTCAGGCCCAACATGTCGCCTACCTCGTGATGATAGATCTGGGCCTTGCGAAAGAGATGAGATGGATGCATCAGGATATGATCTCACCCACCACATCGTTACCGTCGCCTTCCTCAAATGGCATTCGCTGTACAGTAAACAATATTGGTGTGGTAGTTTGTACCCCAACATCGTCCGCCACAATATGGTTACTTGTGCTGACCTGACCACCCATCTGCGTTTCCCAATCTTTGACATCCCATTCCAATCCCTCGGTCGATATCCTCGCCGGGCCATAGACGGGGACCAATCCCACATACTTTGCAAACAATCCACTCGCCCTCATCCCACGAAGATAATTTCTCTGATCCCTAAGAATAAAAGACACATTGGTTTCAGAGAACAGCCACAGCCTGAGCGTGGAATCTCGCATTTCTTCACGCAGCATCTCATGCAGCAATCCAAGTCCCTGGTCTACTCTCCCTGACAACGTTCCTAGAACTAAAATGTCTCTCTGAGATGAGCCGGGGCTTTGCGCGATAATCTTCTGCATCGCCTTGCCAAAATCCGTGCTGAACTGATCATGATCCTGAGATACATCAACACCCTGAGCAGTGTAATAGCCCCGTACATCATCTCGAAGCGAATCCAAATCTCCATGTATGGAGCCAGGTAGCTGAATGGAGAAGTCAATTTGGTAAATCGGAGGTCTTAGCACGGGAAGGATCTCACATAATCGGCTCTTCGCGATTCCGATGCCGCCCCCGTGAACATGTCGAAGAGCCTGTTGGCTCCGCCGTCCGCACAGATACGATATCGCGAGTGTTTCCAGAGACGCGAGAAGAGGGCGAAACTGGCGATTGGCTGGTTCAAAATTAGGAGATCTGGAGCATTGGCTCCGATGGGGAGTTCCCCTGAGGCGAGGAAAAGCCCCGGAGAAAATTCTTTTGCTCCTGAAGGATTCATTATGCTAAGGTATGGAATAGGGGCACAGTATGGTGCTCGGGAGATGAAGAGACAAAATTAAAAATTAGATGTTTTTTACCAAAAGTGTCATGATATCATCAAGGTCGAGGGAGGTTTGCGCGAAGAGGACGTTGCAAGAGCGATGTCGCGATTGGAGAAGCAAGCGCTAATCTGAACTTGCACTAGCGCCGATTAATAACCGTTGCCATCCACCTTGGTAGGGTTATGTCATGACATGAAGCGATACAGTCATGGCAGTCCCTCCACCCGTTCTTCACTCAAACTTCAGGTCAGTTACCGTCCGCCATCCACCATCCGTCATCCTTCGCGGCGATTATTGAATCGCAATGCTTCTGAAAACTTCTTCGCTCTCTCTAGATGGGGAACTGACCGCGCTCACGCTCTCATTTCCGTGTAGCCGGCACTACCGCACCATCTCCGTGATGGTTTTGCTATGATTAGATCTCGAGCCTAGGTGGAGGCAGTGCTGCTCACTAGGTAGCGGAAGCCATCTCCACACTCTTCCCATTCTCCACAATGCTCAGAGTGGTCCTGTACCTAGAAATCAGTCGTATTCGGTCGAGTTCGCTTCGCTAATGGGTACCTGCAGCGAAAAAGGCATGATTTCGCCCCAGCCCCAACTTCTTCAACTCCGTATGCTCTGGCCCACGGTTACAAATTTGCCGTGTGACATGCTGAAACAATAATTTAGGGGCCAGTCTAGCTATTGCTGCCTTCTAGCACTATACGGTGGTCAATTGGCAGCCTTCGCTGCACTTATTGCCTACTTTTGCATTGTTTTCACCCCCAAATTCAATGTATCGATCTGCATTGAGTGCGACGATGCATTATCAACATTAATCGGCACTTCTTATCAATACAATCATTTGATCAGTCAACATCGAGAGAAGAGGTGTAGTAATCTATCTCGATGCCAACGACAATCATGGCAGTGTTTCAGGTCCGAGATTGTCCGGCTTTCACGAGACCTCCCCACGACCGTGCCCAAATGTAGGCAGGACACTGGCCACTTACCTCTCTACCATGCGTTTACGGGAGCAAACCGAGGACAGGGCTGCTCCTACAGAATCATCCCACAGACCCAGGGGCATGTAGTCCGTACTCACGGTCGAAGAATGCATGTAGAAGTCAAAATTGTACTACCACGTGGGTCCTAGAACGAAACTCGAACTAGCTCCCCTATGCGGGCTTTGAAGCCTGCATCTCTACTACCAGAACCTGGAAGGTCGAACTGCAGCCAGCATGTAAGGCCGCCGCATTCGACAACACTGTTGAACTCGCATGGCCTAATGGGGCAGGCTGAAGCATGCAGACTTCAGGATAGACCGACTTGGCCATGCCCATGCACACTGTGGATACAGCACCTGCTCACCATTCAGCAGTATCATTTGTGGCAAGCGTTGTTCCAAAATCGATGCCCAGTTTCATGTTTTCATTTCCGCAGTGCTTCGCTCTACACAGAGAAGGCACAGCCTAACACGAAACCAAGCATTCAAGTGAGAGGGTGCAAGTGGTCGCGATGATTTGCTACGATCCCTCCATATGGCTGTTCGGATGGACACAATGGCGGTTTGAGGTGGATTTTTTTGGCTTGCTTACAGTGGCCTTACCAATTACCAATTTTACACCCATCGAATCATTGGAACGAAGCTATTTCCTCAATCGACGACGATATGGGGCTGTTCAACTGTTCAATGCCCTACATACCCCATACTCTCCCATAGCCACCACGATGGCAAGTCGCATATTCCTAAACCATTTTTAGACAGACGAAGCAATCTCTTCCTAAGGCTGGTAGCATCGTAGTACACAGGCCATTGGCCCAGGCCACATGGGTGACCGTGGAAAGGGTGGAGGATTCTACAGAAGCCGATGATCGTTCCCCGAAGCGTCATCTGTGCACCCGTTTGGCGAGCAGCGATTGGCCCCGCGTTTCTCTCTGGAAGGGGCTAAATGTCCCTAAATGCTCCGGATTAGGAAATACGGCGATCTAGTGGATCGTGTAACTATAATATTACCCGAGCGATACCTGATTGGGAAGATTTTGGTCACTCCAAGTACCTTGCAGGGTCGCAGTAGAGAGGTTTGCGGGACTCATGGCCCTGTTATCCGTTTCAAGGCTCGCCAACTGGCATGAGCGAAGCTACCAGCGAGAGCATTCACTGGCCAGAGTGTCCGGTGGATAGTTCAACCGAGGTGGTGTGCAGGGGGACTGTGGGAGGGGGAGGAAGAAGAGGAAGAGGAGGAGGAGGAGAGGCCTTAGAGGGACCTGGGAGCACCTGGACAAGAGAGAGCTTTGGGCGCACCTGGCTGGCCACAGGGCACGAGGCTGTGGTGCTTAACTCCTTTGGGCACTCATGGGATCCCCTAGCACGAAGGCCGCACCCAAAGCAGCTCTCAGAGTCTCCCACACCTCACACCTCACCTGGGCACCGAGGAAAGTCATGAGGAGACACTGGCAGACGACTGGGCACCACCAATCCGCCGCAGCACTACGCTCGCTGGATTCTCTTCGATATTGCCGCTGCAGCATTGCTCGCTCTGGGTCTCTCTCTGCCCCAATCCAGACCCAGTCGCCCCCGCCTCTGCCCTGCGCCATTTGAGCACTGTGCAGACGCCTTTCGCGACGACCTCCCGCCGCGCTCGGTGTCTGCCTCGACTGTCCATTGTCCACTGCCGTCGACTGTCCACCGTCGACTGTCCACCCTCCCCCAAAATGTTTGCTCTGCCTCCCAGGACCTGTCTGTTTCAGGAAACGTATCCATGAATGTGTACCGCAGCAGCCAGTCATTGCGTCCGGCAAGCGCTGTCACCCGCGCTGCCCCTGTCGCGTCTACCGAGCGTGGGTGGCTCCTAAGCTCCTCGAACGGCCAACGTCCAACGTCCACCTTCTGCTTCTGCTATACACGTTAATCTATCACGCACGTTAGCTCGAGCAAAGACATGAAGCACCAAAACACTCGCACGTACACTCGATGTAACAAGGCTGTCCGGCATCCGCAAGGCTCAAGCTCAAGCCACACCCCGGGTCCATGCCGACTTCCATCGTCATCGAGAGGTGGTCAGATCCCTCCCCTGGCCCTGTCAGCGTGCATGCAGGACACATACATCCCTTGCCACCATTCGTCCAGCTGAAACAGGCAATGCATTTGCTGCCTTTTGAAGTGCATCCAAATTGGCGGATTATCCTAGCTCACTCCTCCGCTCCTAGGGGCAAGCTGGCTGCAGGGGGGCCGGGATGGGCGCCTGGGACCACGTCTGGGAACCTTGAGGATTTTCTGTCTCCACGCTTCACACCAGTCCGAACCAGCTTGGAAGGTCGGTTAGCTGTGTGGAATCGCCAGTCTCGAGTCCGATCCCATTGGCGCTAGCATTTGAATCAAATCCTGCAGAGGGCAACCGTTGAAGGTACCCTGGGAAAAAGCCAAGTTCCGGGCTAGCAACTGCACTCGAGGACATATAGTATTCACACGTAAGTGTGTCCAATCCTCGGATCAGCACTGCTTCCTCTGAGAGCTCGAGCAACACACCTTATTTACATCACTCCGCCCTCTGTCCTCACAACTACAAATCATCCTCTTCGCCCACTTCACTTTACATCCTCATCCATTGGCTTCTATTTCAGACATCCTCCTATTATAACTTCATCGTCTACCCACCTGCATATCTACCTGCATATCCTCAATGAATTCATCACTCAAACCTGAGACCACACCTACCGTTCAACAACCCTCATCGATCCCCAAATACCACAACCCATACGCAAAGATGTCAACACGGAGAGCCATCGCCTGCACCATCTGTGCCAAAGCAAAGACAAAGTGCGACAAGCTGGTAAGATCTTACGCCATCTTCTCTAGTATATCAACAAGCTAACGCCTCCTGCTTCACAGGTTCCTTCTTGCTCCCGCTGCACTGCCAAAGGCCTGCAATGCGAGCCACGATCCACTCGCCGGACCTCCGACAACAACTACCGCAATCCTCGAAAGCCCATGGTCTCCCCAAAGAGGTACAATTCGACGAATTCTGTTCCAGTTCTAAGCCGACATGGCTCGCCCAGAAGTGTTCCCTCTTCAAGCAGGCAGCCACTCGTCCGAAGTGTATCCCACATGGATTTCCACACCGCCGTGAAGCTAGGGCAACGACCAGATTTCGCTACCACGATGCTCACACCTCTACAAACATATTCGTCACACATCGAGAACGGCTATTCATATTCCAGCAGTCCAGAACAAAACATGAGCGCATTTCCCCATCAAATGGACAGGAGCACTTCTCATTCGGGACGCTTAACACCACAGACTCCAGAATCGTTCATCTACCATGAGCCCGTCTCAGTGATGGATAACTTCGACCCATACCTGAGCCACTCCTGGTCCGACAACAGCCACATACCAGTTGGTCTCGGTTTTGGAGATGAGATTCCAGGGATGATGCCAAGGGACGCGGAAATGCGACTCTGGACCACTCCAGAGCCAGAGACTGTTCCCACCTCAATGGGCCACCTTAACACCTTTGAGCCTTCCCTTTGTGGTTCGCCTGCATCAATCAATACCTGGTCAAATCCATCACTATCCGTCTCCCCTCCACAGATGGCACACTCACGACCAGTGCCTGCTCTATCCATCAGCGAGTGTTCTATCCAGGATTATGATTCCCCAAACGTCACCCAAGAGGAGTGGAACAGCTACATGAAGCCAATCACATCAGCCCCATACTATGACAACATGAAGCCACTTTCTCATTCACACATGTGGGATGAGAATATGATGTCACGTAAGCTACACTCCCTGCCATCTATTACAGAACTTCGCTGATGGTAATATTGTAGGCTCTTCTACTTTCTAAACTTTGACTGCGATTACCTTTCTCTGTTACCAATCGACTTCCTTGATTGCGCAGATGAGCTCCATCGGGCTCCATTATAGACATCCAATACGATTTTCGAGAATCAAATGCATTTTTTTCTTTGCTCTTTGCTCTTTCACTCGTATTATTGTGGTTTTCTCCGAGATCTTCATTTTTTACGAACGCCTGCTGGTTTCGACTCGTATTTTGTTTGTGAGGTTTGCGACAAGGTTTTGCACTGCAGATAGCGCGGCAACCACTGTGCCCTGCGCTGTGCATAACTTTCCATCAACCTTGCAGCACTGAAAAGTGACTTATCAATGTACGTCGATCACTACATTTCCTCATTTCGTACTCAGAGAGATCTGTGGTCATACCCGAATCGCGTCTGCTCTTAATGCCCGATGCTGACAGTTAGTAGATTGCCAAGAACCAATCACCGGGCATCTTCAATGTTAGTGCGCATCTCTCATTGCTCCATCTGGGCTCGAGCTTCCAATTTTTTCGGACTTGTGTTCTATCCTACATCGATGCGTCCAACTTCGAAGAGCTTTGGAAACCGAGATCGTGGGGTACCTAGTGGTGCGCAGCAGCCTCAAAGGGTCAGTATAACGAGATACGCAACAACTTTTCGCATTGCTAACTACGTAGCAGGCCTGCATACATCTTTTCCATCAAGTAACATCTCGTTTCACAATGTGACAGTTGTCCGAACAATATCGCCACCCCCAACTGAGGATTATGTGTGGCTCTCGGCGATTCCTAGTTGAACTGACGTTCATCGTTCCCTTGGAAACGTGATGGTTTCAAGAGCCTCAGGCTAGCCAGCGAACCCCGATGAACCAACGCCTCCTACCTCATCGACCTCTTAGCCTTAGCTTGCTCGCTCGATGCTTACGATCAACGATCCACGGCCATAGTCTTGGGAGCGGCGATGTCTTCATGCATGATACCACGCGATCTTCCCTGTCCCTTTCGACAACTGGTCTTCACCTGCGCGCAATAAGCCTGCATGTGGAGCATTGGTCTTACGATGCCTACCGGCCCCGCACCAGTCCCTCATCGCGATTTCCTACAGTCTCGTGTATGTGCCTCGAGGCAGCGATTTTCATCTCGAGCTGCTATACGATACCGCCCTCGCAACCATGCTGCGCTTCAACTTTCTTTTTGGAGTGGAGTCAATCTTTTCTTTTGCAACTAGAAGTATATTGTCAGGCGTTGTCTTGAGGCAACTTATGTGTTGTTCAACCGACATTGCGAAAAGTCGGTTGGAACTTCTAGTTGTTTGGATAAAAGTTTTAGCCTGTCTGGTCCTGACTAAAAGGCATATACCCTTTTGTCTGGCCGTGGATTTCTTCTTTCTTCCGTTTTCTGATTTCTTTCAATGATTTCATGATCGCATCGTCTGGAGTGACATTATCGTTTTTCCTATTTCTTTACTCTCGTCATTATCTCTCAATAGTTTTTAAAGCTTAAGCTTATTATATATGGCGGTGATTGATGCACACATACGGGTCAGGCAAATGTACAATAACTTGTTCTCTCTATCTCATATATTGCTTTTCGGATGAACTTGTACTGTTTCATATTTCACAGTCAATGATCATTTCTTCATCTCTTGCAAATATCCTCGCACTGCCATTTTTTGTCTTTTCAATATACCGTGCCACGCATGTACGAATACGATAGTTTTAGAGATTAAGATCACCACGCTAGCTACACACGAGACTCCTCACTCTCTCGCTCACCGTTGTCGCCCCATGCATACGAGAGCTCTGCATCTCAACGCGTCTCTTCAGCCTCTGACGCTCGTCGTCCACCCTGATGCTCGAATTGTACGATCAGGAAACACCCTCAGCTTCCTGGACCGTCTCCACATACGCAGTATCATGCATCGAAACTCGGACGGCAGTTGGTAGAATGGAGTGGGTAACTCGTGCAAATCCTGAATTCATGGGAATGATAGAACAATACGACGAAACATGGCAGTCACAAATGTGCATGTAGTCCGGACTCTCGAACAGCTGGCGGTGGGCTACAGACGTACGTGGAGCCTGAGGCCACGACTTGGGTCACTTCGACACACACAGAGCAACAGGCAGACAGCGAGATTCGATGGACAGAGGTGTTCGTCGGACCAGCGCGCCGATCCCAAGTCCCGCGTAAACAGATGTCAACAATTCAAACACCCAGCACGCTTTGCCGCCGATCCACCAAACCGATTGATCCTCCCACTCCCACTGCTTCTACACCCTATCTAACTTCAACCGGGAATTCCAAAAACCTTCCCTTCCCTCCTCCACGCCCGCACGCACCAACCGCATCGGGAGGACGCCTCAGCCTCGATGATAGACTCATTCGTCGGCACCTCGGCTCAAGCAAGTTTGACCGTCTACCTATCTCCATGTTTATGCATCCATTCAGCATGCCACATGTGCACAAATCTTCCAGAAGTAGCGTCATTGGTCCGTTATCTACGGTGAGTCGTGACGATGGATGCGATTGCCTCTGCTCTGCAACGTCTCAGCCCACAACCCTCCCACCCGCCGTTCTCTCAATTCCCTCAGTCCCCGCAGCGCAGCCAGCAGCAGCGCTCTCTCGCAACGGGGCAGGGCAGGCGGCAAGCCTTATGTGCAGGGACCCGACAAGCGCCCATGCCGCCGGGATCGCAGCGCAGCATTGGCAGCAGCGGCCCTAATGACCCCCTGCCATCAACCCTACAGTGCCACATTGCGGTCCGCCCCACGCGTGCAGCCACAAAGATAGATAGCCTGAATTCGGCACGGGTAGACAAGGATTCGGGATGTAATGAAGCGAGGGACGTGATTGGTGGAGAGGCACAGGGCTGGGATCGGTGTTGGTGGATACCTACCAGATAGTGTATGTATGTATGTATGATGTATGTACAACACTGTACAAGTAGGCTCCTTGGTTTGGGGTGGAGAGATGTGGGGTGCACTGTGGGTGGGCGTCATGGCTGTTGTACAATATGGGGGCGTTGGTATTTGATTGTTGCGCTTGTTTTCCAAGAGCTGAGACTTCCAATGTTCTGAGGGAGTTTTGGGGGCACGTGAACTTGAATCTGATGACTTTTTTGGTAGGCTGGGGCATGTAGCATGTAGTCGTATCTACTGTACTGTACTGGTGATGGGATGGTTGGAGACGAGAAACACACACACACGCACACACACATCTTCCACCATCCACAGCCCACAAGGGACGCAGGTCACTGGATCGACTTATCTGTCATCGTCCATCCACAAACATAGACAACAACAAGCAAAACAGCTGTGGCTTTTCAAGACATACCTCCATTTGGAAAATACGCAAACTGGAATTACTGACTTGCTTGCCTAGAGTGCACACACACATGACCTACCTAGTTACAATACAGTATTGATTGTGCTATGCTTTGCTGCGCAGCACAATGCAAGGCGCCGGGCGATTGATGATGGGGACAGCCCTCCCAAGGTTGAAACCAACCAGCCCATCTCGCTATTTTACCGATTCGTGCACAGTAGTTATGATGAGAGCAGGTGGGAAGCTACGCCTTCTCCACATACATACATATCGATATGTTGCTCTGTCCTGTCCTGTCCCATCTTGTTTACGCCCCAGAGTAAGACACAACAAGACGCACCAATGGCATCTGTATAGGCTCGATAGGTACAAGTAGCGATACAGGCATGCGGCCGCGGCTATCTAGAGGACGGCGCGAAAACCAGTGAGAACTGTTGTTGGCGCTGTCTTGCGCTGCCCTGCGGCACAGCAGCGATAACGGCCAAGGTAGGCGACAGCCAGCGAACTTGCAGTTCTAAGACTTTGATGGCTTTGGGGGCAGCAGACGCTTCGGGCCGGCCCCGTTGCGGCAGTATAGGCGACTGTAGGCTGATGAGGTGGGCATGAAGGTGGGGATTGGATTGGATTGGTGGGTGAGATGAGAGATGCAGCGGATGTGGATGTGGATGGCGGGAAACGATAGGTGGAAAAGCTCCGAGAGGGAGCGTGAGAGTGAGATTGGGAGTGAGTGAGAAATTGAAGGTTGTGATACTTGAACTTTGTCTTTCTCTGTTTGTTTTTCTTGGTATTTGGTGTTGCTTGCTTGCTGTGCCTCATTCAGTTGAGAATCCAGAGACGCTCGTTGCGTTGCGTTGCGCTGCGTTGCGACTTCATTCTGAGGTTTGCACAACCACACCTTTTTCGCAGCGTTTTGGCTGCAATGTGACTGTGATGACTATGTCCAGTCCCGAGCCAGCCAACCGTGTGATTGTCGCTTAGGGCGCGTGATGGTTCCCCAAATGATCAGAGAATGACATGTCATGTATGTCTCTGTCCTCACGACTGAGCAGAATCAGAGACATGCCAATCTACACGAAAGCGGCGCCCATCCGCGTTTTGACGTCCTTATCGTACAGGTGGTCATTCTGGCTCACTTAGAGGTTTAGTGAGCACCTAGTTGGAAGTCATTCATCCTCCTGACAGATGTAGCTGACGCCGCTCGTGGGTTGTGGTCCTCTTCTCCGGCTCCATCATTTTTAGCATCGAAAAATAATGAACAAGTGTTTGCTGCTGCATCAGCCACAACGACTCTGGCCTCTTCCTTCCCCGCTTCCTTTCCCTACGCGGGTCTGCGGTGCGGTGTGGATGAGGTGTGGATGAGGTGAGGCGAGGCATGGATAGTCGCTTTGCCTGGTCATGGTAGGTTATGGATGTAGGTGTGATGGATTGAGGCAAAGCCCTTTTTTTCCCCACGTGTTCTTAGGCGTGTATCCCTCGTGCTGGCACAGTGTACAGTGTGCACTAGAGGGAAGGGTAGGTGGAACGCGCCGTCGCGCTAACATGGCATGTCTGCTCCCGTTTCAAGGCTTGAGGATGAACCGCCTGGTAGGGCAGGAGAAGCAGAAGTGCGGCGAAGGCGAATCCTTGGCGCGATCGTCAACAGATGCACAGTTTGGAGTAGGAGGGAGGTGGGAGGTATGTACCTAGCAGGGCAGGGCAGGACAACGCTACGCTACGCTGTTCCACCAGATCCTTTGGGTTGAGCTGTCACATAGGACCGACCGAACCCACGACCCGAGAGAACCACCGACCGGTCCCTAAGACAAACAGGAACGTCGAGCAGGTACCCAGAGACGCCAGTTGTATAGGCTCTGAAACCTAATCACAGTTCGTTGGATTCTGCTCTTTCGCTCTACCTTGCACTGTGCAGCCTGTTCGGGCCTACTCTATCCTCTCGAGCAGCCAGTCTCAGGGGGGTCGAGGTCGAGTGCCCTCAATTCACTCCACCCGCCGTGTAACCTCTCCACGGAGGCACCGTCGCCGTCCATGTAGGTACCGTCCTACCCAAATGCCCTACCCAGACGTCGTGTTAGTCGCACGATAGCGGTTTAGGGTAGCTGCACAACGGTAAGCCATCCTCCACTCGTAACGCAGCCGTTCGCTCGGTTCCTCGTTTCCGCCCCGGGCGATAGTTTGTCGCAGCAGGGGCGGATTAAAGAGAGGCAGGGAGACTGCAGGAAAGAAAAGAAAGAAAAAAAGGCGAACGGGCAATCCGGCCGACGACGAGGTTCTCTTCATAATCAAAAGAAGTGTTTACGAAAGCCAAAAATGCCAATGCGAAGCTACTTAGTACGCAAGGTCATATTTTTACAAATTTCCCGCGATGGGGGTTGTATTGGGTGGCAGCAGGGGGCCAGAGCTTCTGTCTTTCGATTTTCGACAAGGATCTGGGGTCCAAAGAGGGAAAATGTGTGTTAAATTCCCCATTTCGGGAGTGGTGGGGTGAAATGGGAGAATTGGGGCAAATAGGCCCCCCAGATTGTAAATTGACGGCCATGGATTCTTGATCCCCATGAGGAGAGGCGCGAGAGGGTGGTTGTACGGGCCAGGGGATGACTGTCGGTGCTGTCGAGATTGCGTGGCTTACGTAGTGCAAAGGCGGCAGTCATCTCTGGATTAGGAGCTGAAGGCGACGAGCGGCCGGGTTCAGTCTGCGTTCAATCTGCAGTGCGAGGATGAATGGGGGGTGTGGAGGAGGCATGTGGGAGGGGAGACTCGTGGGAGAGGCGGGGATCAGTCATGAAGATGATGATGATGGTGATGATGCGTTTACTACTTTCAATGTAGATACCTATCTTGCTGGAATTGCACTGGGGGCCAGCAGCCTGGGACTACCACCAACACTTCCTGATATTGTGTGCGTAGTAGGTGCATCACAGGCTTGCATAGATGAGACGGGCGTTCGATTGAAGCGTGCGACCACCACGCAGGTTGGAACGTTGATTTGAAGTGAAGCACTTTGACGTTTGTTCGGCGAGAGCGACATGTCTATTTTGCACCTTTTTGCTTGGGTCACGGTGGCTGGGTGCTTGCACATGTGCTGCCTCCATGTCACCCCTACCCCCTGGGCACAATGTACACTGCTCTGCGCCAAGCATATCGGTTTTTTCCCCAAGGAAGCTCCTTCAGGTTTGTTGTTCGCCGCCCCAAATTGTGATGACTGACATAGATGCCCCATTGCCCATTGCCCCAAGGGGTTGGGTAATCATTATCCATCCTCCATCCTATTGATCCTCTCAGCCCTAGCCCCATCGTTTCTCTGCATTCTCGCTCACCCATGCGTCTCTCCATCTCACTCCATCACTTCCTCGTAGGGCTGCGTAATTACTATCTTACGAAGGAGAGAAAAATGCTCACAAACGCCCCCCCTTCGCCTGGCTGCTTCGCGATTCGATCCATCGCTGCCGGATTTCACAGGTCCGCCTGATGGTGGGCTCAGAAGATCCTCCCAGCTGCACGCTGCCAGCAGGTGGCCCTGGTGTCACTATACACATGTCATTGGACAACCAAGTGCCATCTGCCGGGGAGTTTGATGGTCGCCGAAAAACCCTATCGCATGCTGGTATTTTTTATGTATGGTCGCACGGTACACACAATACATTGCGACCAGCGACTGGACTTCACCGTTTTCGTCAGGTGCCCAAGGCTTGGGATGAGATGGGGGATGGATCCGTGGTGGGAGGCGCCGCCGGCTATGGGAACGGTCCACCGGTTCACAAGGAACAACAGCCACCCCCAACCAATACTGTCACGACTGTCACGACTGTGTGCCTACAATCAATCCAAGGGGGACATTCCGCAATGTTCCACCGCTGGGATAATCCTATCGCCTGTTTCTAACAATACCTACATTTCACATTTCCCATCTCTTGCATCCAGAGGAGGCTGAGTTCGCTGATCGATCGTCCCGTCCCTAGTACCTGCCTACCTACCTTGCTCGCCTCGCGAGATTGGCACTTCCACCACCAGATCTTCTACTCTACCCAGTTTCAAGACCAAGTTACGGACAAGATTGTTTGATGATACGAGCCTTGTCGCTCGTGCGCCGACTACATAGAATACATGCACATGGATGATGGCGTGTTCGGCCGGACTTGGGCCAGGGGTTGTATGTGCACAGGTCCATGCCTAGTCCAGCATCAGCCAGCAGGCAGCATGGCACCAGAGCGCAAAGGGCAATATGTGGCTGCCAAAGCTCGAAGGATCGAGTCTATATCTCAGCATTGAGAATCGGCATATGCGAAGGATCGAGAACGGAAGGTAAGGTCAGAACGGTTGGTCAGGCGTCAGCCGTTTTTTCCACTGGCACTGCTGGTCCTATTGCATGTTACATTCGCTCTTAATTCTCCGACCGGTATTGAATGGATGGGGCAAAAGCCTACCTTTTTTTTGCTATCTGTCTGATGGAAACCACCGTCGCTCTCGCGCGAATAATGCTTACCTACTCTTTAGCCAATCTCTCCCTTGCCCACTTTCCGCACATGGCTAATAGATGGAGATCTGGGGTTGTGGGTCATTTGCTCAGTGTCGTGATGGCCGAAGATGGTCTAGTCAAGTGTCTAGCTATGATGATCATTGATGAGGCTCTTCGATCCCTCGACACTCGACGAACAGTGCGCAATTGCCACTCAACCACATCGTTCTTCTCGCCCTCTACCCATCCTAACCCTTTCAGAATTCCCCAGACTCTCCCCCCATCACTAACAGAACTATCGATGGACGGACTTTGCCAATCCTCCCACTTCCCAATGGAGAAATTCCGCGCTCTCCCCTCGCTTTGTAGAGTCCGGAATAAGCTTACCTATACACCACAACCCCACCGCACCCCCATCTCAGCCGACACAACAACACACAAACCCAAACAAGTTCCTTTCTCGCCGATGAGGACCTCTAGAACGTCTTCGGACTTTGTACCCCTTTTCCCGCTTCTGAAACATGATGGAGCGAACGCGTAGATTAGGAGGAAAGCGGATTTCTGCTTGCTTTGGGGCCAGCCGAGGTATCCTGCCTACTTGCTTGTCTGCGGGCCTTACTTGTCTTCCCCCAACGTGCTTGCAGACTAGGCACTATAGGGATATGCAAGGGGAAATGTCGTTTGTACGACGGGCATACCGATCGCTCGCTCGCTCGTTCGCTCGCTTGATGGATTGATTGATGCTGCATTTTTAGGACGAGGCTGAGCATGTCTGCATCTGCATCTGCATCTGCACCTGCAGCGCGGGGGGAGAAGGGGGGAGAAGGAGGGAGGGGTTGCGGAGAGCTGGGTTACGGTAGGTACCGTACGACAGATGAAACGGGAGCCGGGTGCTGCTTGCTTTTTGGGTGTGTTGGTCATATACCATCTGGGTTTGAGGGACGAATTGTTCGAGCGGCTTTTACGGTATGTGATGAGGGGTTCTCTATCGTTATCGGAGGGTTTCGGGTTTGGTTTTGTCCAGCTGCAGTGCATGGATGTCAACATGGTGTGGGATAGGGTGGAGATTTGGTGGTAGCGAGAGAGTGCGGCGAGGCGTTCTTCGCCGGGGTTGAGGGGAAGGGGATAGTTGATGGTGATGTACAAGACGGATTTAGTTTGATTGGGGGAGAGGCTGCGGATCTGTTGGATGTACAGCTTTTGCTGCTTCATAGTTTGCGTTGCAGATGTTTCGGGCGAGAGACGGGCAGTGTTGTGGGCCACTTTTCCTTGGACAGTGATGTGTATCTGGGCCTTGAGGTTTGGATATTGGGCTGTGATATTTGCAGGGACAAAGATGGTGGGCTTGGGGTGTTCCGAAAGGTTTTTTGGGGTTCAATTAGTTCACTTTCTGTACATGGTAACATGTTTTCCGAACATTCCCTGTTGGGAGATTTATTGATCCACGTCCGGATTGACAGCTAATAGCGAAATCTGTTGTCTGAATGATCAAGTTCGTACTCAAGATAGTAGCCATTTGAGTCCTATCACATTTGAAAGGACTTTTACGTGCTGGAGAGGGTGGTGATGTACGTACTCATGAAGTGCTTGGATTTCTGGCGCATTTTTTTCACTGTAGGCACTGGCAGCCATCTGCACAACCTTATTTAGCCTAGAGCTTTCGTAGGCCATCTGTCTACAGTAAATATTCATCTGACCATGACAAATGAACAAAATCTATAGCCTTATAAAGGAGAGTTTTAAGTAATCTTACACATAGGCGAACCTTCTATGCCCTGTATAGTGTCCTTGAGAGTGTCCTTAGAAATCAAGATTTCTCCTGTTTTCTACGCGGTCTTAACTTTCATGTGTGAGAAATTTTCTTCATGATGTAACGATGTTGATACTGCCGATTCCTCACTCCCTGTTCTTACTTTCTACTGGATTTTGCCATGTCAAACAGACAAGCTCGGTGAATCTTCGTAAGGAAAATGAGGGTCAAATAGCGTACGGTTTTCACAGGCAGTGACCCCTATGAAAGCTATAGGCAAGCGATTCATATACAACGCAAGCTACCTTGTCACTACTATCTACATATCATGATGCTATCTACTATACTCTCAAGCTTAAAAGTTAGCACTTCTCGAACCTATACACTGCAGCCTCACAATCTCAATACGCTTGCCTACCTTAACAGCCTTCGCTACATCTTTTGAACATAACTAATCTATTCCAATAATAGAGAGTGCTGAACAACTCTTCAATGGCTTTCACAAAGTTGGTTGGAAATTTTGGACAACTTTGTTTTCGTCATATCCTTTCAACGCCTTATCAAGATGTCTCCATTCATCTCTTCTCTTGATAGTGTTGCTGAGATCAGTATATCCCAATAAACGCTCAAGTAGAGATATTGATCTGGAAAATATGCAAATCTTCACTCCCTGCTGGACTAAACTTGGTCGGGGAGTCTGTGGGGTTCTGAAGCTCAATGTTTGTTTATGTGTTGGACTGATGAAACCTTGGTTAGAGTTTGGATTTGTCCACATGGTTTTGTGTAAATTTAAATTCATTATCTGTGTATCACGTATCCTAATGAACGATCAAGAGTTTGCTTTCTCCTTTTTTCCATTCCGTTTTTGCTAACCTCGATATATTATGACAGTTCGTAAAAATTACTTCAACTCCTTTATAAAGAATCTGTGTGATAGAGATGTATATGTGACGCAATGATCTCCTGAAAATAAACGTAATATTTTTGACCTAGAGCTACTGTTAGCTTCCCTGAACGACATGAAGTAACCCGAACCAGAACATAAGCCCTCGCTCGGAAAATAGCTTACAAGTTCCACAGTTTTACAGGTCCACAGTCTAATACATCTATGGATAATCCCTCCTTCTCTCTCAAGAAAGATAAAACATATGCAGCCTACACAATTGATTAGCTGAGAATCCCCTAATCTACAGGATACAATATCCGTACCCATCCTGCAAAGCATCCCCTCTGCCCTCCTCGCTCCCCGCCTCCTCCGCCTCCCCCATAATTCCCACCTCCCTTTTTAACCACCCCAACCTCTCCCTCGCATACTTCTTCGCTCCCTCCTCCGCCCTCGACGCGCCCCTCACAGCCGCTAACGGCCAAAGCAACGTCGCAATACAGGCCTTGTAATCTACCTCCCTAGGCGAGCGACGCGTGAACTGCGGTATACTCGCGCAGATCTGTGTAGCCATTAACTTGATGTTGGATAATGCATTTGTTTGGAAGAGAGCAGGGGAATTGGTGGCAAGAGATGCGGAGTCGTGTATGATTTCGTTGAGCAGGATGCGGAGCATGCGGTATGAGTTCCAGAGCTGGGCGGTGTTGTGGTGGGGATATGTATATATTTTGGTTCCGTAGACGTCGGGGTTGTGGGATGGAAGGTCGGTTTCGGTGTAGTGCCAGGTAGGCGGGAGTGACTGGGTTATGGACAGGATTTTTTGGTCGAGGTAAGTGGCTTTGGAGATTGTTTCGGCAGGAGTCAGGGTTTGGGATGAAGTGAATGCTAGGAAGTGGACGAGATCTGCGAGTATGGTTGCTAGTGTGCGTTTTGGATCTTGGGGCTCATAGAATGGGGAGGCTGTTGAGGCCAGGTTTATGAATTCTGGTGGAAGATGTTGCTTGCGTTGGATGCAGCCTACTAGTATATTGTTGCTTACTTGGGTGAATAGCCGACGACCGATTTCTGTTTGAAATTGTTTGGCTCCTCGTAGCTTGACGAGGGCTAGGGCACCTTGTGTGTGAATGGTCCAGTTGGTTGGAGTCAGATTTCCGTCCCAGACCATGGCTTCGAAGAGACTTAGCAGCATGACAGAAACAAGCGTGGAATCCTTGATAGCGGTAGATACATCCGCCAAGGCGTGGTTGGTTAGTTCAAGAGCTTTGGTATAATGTTTTCGTGCTAGCTCCATGAACCGCGGCTCCATAATTTCGCGCGATAGGCTTGCCATTGAGGTCGCATAGATGATTGTGTGTAAGGCACTGTGGCTCCTAGAATGTGTGTATAATGCAGGCAGGTAGTCATAGTGACTGCCGGGAACGTATGAAGTCATGAAATATGATGTTCCAATGTCTTCGGGAATAAGTGAAAGCGGGGAACAGATTTCCGGCTCTGCAAATGAGCGCAGATTAGTTAACGAGTCATTTCTCGAAAGCTTATCCTGGTTAGTGATGTCGACATGCCATTGAAAGACTGGACGGGAGCGTTTCTTTCTAGGGGCTGTCTGGTAGCTCGCTTGTGCTCTCCTAATGACATTGTCGTTCTCACTACGGAAACTTAGATCTAGTGGATTGCGATATCCAGGACAGTCAATCGAGATCTTGGAGCATTGCGTGCACCCAGGTTGTTTTCTATCGCACTGATCATGTTCAGTCAAGGTGCGTGAAAAGTGATCGGAATGGGCCATACCTTGATACGTCGCCGACGACAAGAGTAACATGCCGGTGAAGGTTTTCCGCAATACACCATATTGGTTCCCTTGGTAGATCGGTGTTGTCGTGTATTGCCTGTAGGAGTAGTTGTCCAAAGTTGTACATTTCCCGTGCTGTGGAAAAGTCCATCTTAAAAGCCATAACTGCCTACCTAGGTAGGCAGTGCGTGCGATAGCGTGTGACGACGAAAGCATTGCGCCCTTCGAACAAAAGACAGTAGGCGATGATGTTGGGTTACTTTCCTGCATTCATGCAGTGAGATGTTTGCGAAGCTTGTCGAGTCTTAATGATGCTTAGGGGTGAAGAATGATGATTCGAAGGACCCTGATTGGACAACACACGGGAAATCGGCTCACTCGCCACGTTTTGTCAGCATAGATGAGGCGTCGTCTGCGCAAAAAAGGTGCGTATTTGCGCATGTCATCACAAGCTAGAGCCTCATGGAGCCCACGAGGGTAGGAATGCACTCTCTTCTAGCGGCTATGACGGATGATGCAGAAAAGGTTGAACTCACATGCGGGGTGGCAATCGCTAATGAAAAGCATGCCATTCCCGGGCTAGTATATGGTTCTGAGGGTTTGCTTCTCAGCACTGCAGCGACCTCTATGACCTCTTTCCAGCCCGACTCACGATCAGCATTCCTCTTTCGGTGGAACTCACGAAGTGGTAGAAATCACTTGAGATGTGTATAAAGAACACAATAAATAGGGTTGTTTTCGACTTCAATCGACCCAACATATATCGCCATCACCAGCACTATCATCACCACTATCTTTGATTCAACTTCTGGCCGATTTTACCCGTCTACCAACGACAATAGCAACAATCAAGTTGTCAAACTCCATCTACGAGCTTCCCCTTTCCCCAACAAAAATGCATTCTCGAGAATGGGTTTATATCGTGGAATTAGTCCTCTATATCCCGGCTGCTGTCGCTTCACTCCTCATCTGCCGTAAACACGGATTCGGACGAAGCTCTGGCTGGGTGTTCACCTTCATCCTCTGTCTGGTTCGTACAACTGGCGCAATATGCCAACTGATATCCTACCATGATTCATCGTCAAGCTTGACGAAGGCTCTGATCATCATCGACTCGATTGGACTATCTCCGCTGCTCCTGGCGACTCTTGGAATGCTTTCACGCTTGTAAGTTTTAAGGTTTGGCTGTAGATCAGATCAAATGCTAACGGAGCCAAAAAGTGTGGACTCGATCAATGCTCACGGCAAGGCTAACTTCTTTACGCTGAAACACTTTCGCCTCATCCAACTCCTCATTACCCTTGGTCTTATCCTGAGTATTGCGGGTGGCACCAGTGGAAGCACCGAGCCCAATGGATCCGTCAAGGTTGCGACAACCGCCAAGGTCGGTATCGCGCTCTACATTGTGGCATTTGTGGCTCTCACGGTGGTTTGCTTTGCGTCTAGTTTGCATGTTTCCAACGTGCCGATAAAGGAGGGTCGTGTCCCACTTGCGGTCGTTGTCGCGTTGCCATTCATCGCGGTTCGTCTCGTTTACGCAATCTTGACGGTCACCTTTCACGATCATCTATTTAACCCCGTCAATGGAGATGTGTTGGTATTGGTCGTCATGTCGGTCGTCGAGGAATTCACGGTCGTGGCTATTTATCTCCTTCTTGGGTTCTCGGTGGATAGGCTGAGCGAGGTTGAGCGAGGTCCTCTGGCATCGAGGGCATGGAAAAACAAGAACAGTCGAGGTGGCCATGGCGAGAGGCATAGCGGCCGAAATGTCGATGAGGAGCATGCCCAAGAGTTGCGGCTTGGGAGCGGGCACACGCGACGATAACGGCGACTGGGGGCTCCATGCTTGCGGTGTGTATTTTTCCGGGCGGCGAGATTTGCCAGTGCGATTGCCCATGGCAGAGACACTCAACAAGGCTGTTCACGCATGGATATGTCCCTACACGTACACATCGGCTTTCTTTTCCAACCTGTCGTAGTCGATATTCATGTTTCTGTTTCTGTTTCCCGTTGAACGTTATTACGATAGCCCTATTTCCCTTCGCGCACAACTCTCCAAAGACAATGAAACCATGAAACCGTAAAACCATAAAACCCAAGGCAATGCTGCATGATGCAAAAACCTGATTTGGATGATTCTTGGATGCTAGGAGCGAATTCCGGCTGGCGATCTACGATAAGGGCCTGTGCTTCTTGATAAATGTTGGCGCCAGTGTGGTTGGCAATCTCCAGAACCTGTTCGGACGGCCTAGGGTTGGTTTATTTGCACGGCAGCGCGGCGGCAGCCCCAGCGACTCTCCTGTATGTGAGAATGGCACAGTGAGCGAGCAGCAGCGGCAGCAGCGATTCAAACATGGTGGCCAGCATGAGGTTACAAAGGATGCGCTCGTAATAGCTGGTGAAAGGGGAAGAGGGTGGACTTGTGCGAATTACACAGTACGAGAGCCGCGTGCTTTATCAGCGGTCGCGATCCACTTTGTATTATTGACCATGCCTGGTCAAGGCAAACATACAGAAGGATTACACGGGTAAAGGGGCAGCGGATAGGTGATTGGCCAATCAGCAGAGAGCCCTCTCCCGGCCTGTGTTTCCTCGTCTGGGTTGGTCGATTCCAAGGACAGAGGATTGGAGTTTGCGTTGCACTCTGGACTGTTGCAGTCGGGTGAGAGTCGATGAATGAGTGACAGACCCAAAGGGCCCAAGGTTGAAAGAGTATCGACGCTATCATCAGTCGCGCCGCAATCCTTCTTGCCTGCCCTGGGTGGCCATGCCGCCCTAAAATCCAACGTTTCCGTCACCCCAACCCTCCCACTCACCCACTCCAACTCCTTCCACCCAACAAAACCACCGCTCTCGCCCACTTGTGGCCTTCGTCGTTCGCTGCCCGCCCCGGACTCGTGCCCCCTCGAGTCTGTACATTCGCTATTATCGCATCTTCGCGCATCCTCTCCCTCGCTCGCTTTCCATCCTGAAGCCGCACGAAAGTAATTGTCTTGTTTGCCATTGATTCCCGCGAAACCCCCACATATTCCACCACCACCACCACCACTACTACCACCATCTTCGCCGCCGCCGCCACCGCCGCCGCCGCAACTTGTACAGCCCACCAACGGTCAAAGCTCCCATAGCGATCGTCGCTCAACTCAAACATCTCGCCGCTGAGAATCACAGAGTCCTCCTTTCTTTCCAAGAGACACTCGTCTTCTTGTAAATATACTTTCACGAGAGCGTGCCAGCGATCATGACATAGTGCGATTCACGTGTGAGTGAACCGAGCATAGATTGTGATTGCGCAATCGTGAACCCGCTCCTCCAATTTCTCCAACGACACGCAGAGAATTACGACAACGAGCAGAGCAACACTGCAACAACAGCGACAGCGTTACGGCTGCGATACCATGGCACCGCTGCGAAAGGCTGCCTCGCAGGCATCAATCACCCGCTCCGCGTCGGCAGAGTCCGCCGACACACAGCAATCGGGACGCTCTCCGTCAGCTCTGAGTGCAGAGAAGGCTGCCGCTACCTTGCATCAACACAGCACGAGTAACTTGAGGGCATCGAGCTCCCCAAACCTTCTCGGGGGACAGAGTGCCCACCAAGTCCAGACCTCCGGTCCAAGTTCAAGTCCGAGCACAGTGCCCTCATCGACGCTACATCCATCGTCCCACAAGCGGCCCCACACATCGCATGTTCCCCAGATATCGTCTCCTTTGAGCGTGAACTCGTCGTCGGAATCAATCGGTGGTAATGTAGAAGATACCGACCAAAGAAGAGCAAGTGATGGATCCAAATCCTCATCAGATCATGCGACGGCATCGCAACGGCATCTGCCTCCGCTACGACCTCAGTTGCGAGCGCCTACAATTAACCCCGGCCTGACTCTCGAGCCCCGACATTCTACCAGCACACTCACCCTCAAAGATCTCGGATCTGATTACACCAGATACTTCAGTCCGTATTCAGCTAGTGCAAGGACTTCTTACAGTGAGGCACCACCCAGTCCAGTATCTCGATATAGCTCCGCCGGCAATAACCGTTCAGCCACCCACTTGTTGGCTGCGGCACCGGTCAATCCCTTCACTACACCCAATGCCTCCACTACCAATTTGAATAGCGATCATGACCCCGAAAAGCACGGTGGTGCCCTGATTGATGACCGACTGAACGCACCCTATAATAATGAGAAAGGAGCACCGAGCTGGCCTCTCTTCACAGATGCCCCCGAAGATGACGATGATATGCACATGCCTCATCCAGATGACGATATCAAGTACAGGCCGAAATTCAAAGACCATTTCTCGAGGGGAAACATGGCATCGACGATAGGTTTACTTTTGATGGCTGTTGGGCTTCTTTTCGTATTCATCGGCCTCCCGGTCCTGAGCTTCACGGGCATCCTCGTGTATTCTGGCATGTACAGCACGCCACTAGACCAAATGCCAGGGTATTGGGCTGAAGGCGAGGCTTGGGCTATCGTGAACAAAAGCAGGTCGTGGCCGCTTTTAGCAAATATACGGACTTCACTGATTGACCGCGATACGCCAAAGTCAGCCATGACCAAGATTGGGGAGTACGGGGAGGAATTGGAGCTGGTTTTCAGCGACGAGTTCAATGTTCCCAACCGAACTTTCTACGAAGGAGATGACCCGTTTTGGTTTGCCCCTGATATTTGGTACGGTGCTACCCAGGATCTGGAATGGTACGACCCAGATGCAGTAACTACGTGGGACGGTACTCTCGAGCTCCGACTGGATAAATTCGTCAACCACGGCCTGAATTATCGCTCGGGGATGCTGAATAGCTGGAATCATCTGTGCTTTAAGGGTGGTATCTTCGAGGTATCCGTGTCTCTCCCGGGTCCAGCTGCAGTCATGGGACTGTGGCCAGGAGCTTGGACGATGGGCAACCTAGGACGCCCTGGTTACCTCAGCACAACAGAGGGCATGTGGCCCTATACATATCAGGCATGCGATGTTGGTATCACACCAAACCAATCGAGTCACGATGGGCTATCCCGCTTACCAGGTCAACGTTTGCCATCCTGCACTTGTCCTGGAGAGGACCATCCCACTCCCGGAAAGGGACGAGGTGCACCCGAAATCGATATTATCGAAGCGGGAGCTAGTTGGGGCGGACTGCCCATTGCGACCCAAAGTTATCAGGTCGCTCCCTTCGATATCTGGTGGTATCCCAACTACAATTTTACAGCATTTCCCGACTACGCAGTCTCGTACACGAACGGATATACTGGTGGTCCATTTCAGCAAGCTGTATCCGCCACGACAAATTTGAATAAACAATGGTTCGATGGTAAACAGTACCAGACCTACTCATTCGAATATGTCCCCGGCGAAGGTGAAAAATCGTATATTGTCTGGAAAGTCGGCGGGCAAACTACTTTTATGATTGATGGAAGAGCTATTGGACCGAATGGAAACATTCAAGCTCGTCAAATCTCAGAGGAACCAATGTCAATGATCCTCAACCTTGGTTTCAGTAATTCATGGACCAATATAGACTGGCCAAATCTCGTATTCCCTACAGTTATGCGTGTCGATCATGTTCGATTGTACCAGAAAAAGGGTCAAAAGATGGTAACCTGCGATCCCCCTGGATTCGAAACAACACAATACATCAAGGATCACATGGCCGCTTACACGAATCCAAATTTCACCAAGTGGGATCAAACTGGGTACGGGTGGCCAAAACATAAGCTCAATAGCCAATGTTGATGATCGCGACGACTAATTTTCGACATCACCCTATGAACAGAGCAAGCCATGTTGGCAAACAGTTCGACATTCAGGATCCTCGAGATGTCCCTATCATATCCAGTAAACGGCCAGGAGTGAAATAAGGGAACGCTCTCGAACGCAGATTCCAAAGGGTCCGATATCCACATCAGGAACTCTGCATTTCCACCTTACCTGCCTTTTGTCTCTACCCTGAGTATCTCCAATCTACTGGAGTGACCTCCTGCATCTTGAATGAGCCTTGTTTTATTGACGTTATCCGTCACTATTCCAGCACTGCTCAAGAAGACAGCATATCGATTCTGCTACTACTATCTCTTCGTGCAACAAAAGCATTGACCACCACATCACCACACTTCAGTCTATAAAGCATTCGTCTTTCGTACAAAATGGACTCTTCGGGATATGCCTAGTATATTTTTAATCTCGCTTAGTAATTCTTCGATTCTTGTCCCGGCTTCCGGACATTTTATAGAGACTTTGTTCTTGCTCGCTAGCCCCAATGGCAAAATCAAGAGGTGGCTCTTCTTCATATAAAAGCTCGCGGTCCTTACTGGTTGTATCCATACCCTTGCGCTGGTTGGCGTTTGGGCGTTTTGTATTCCCCATGAATGGGCATTGCATTGGATGGTAAGGTTTAGGAAGGGAAGGAGTAATTTCCCAGGGACGAATGTATCATAGCTGGAGAGGCAGTATTATACATATGAACAGGTACATAGACATGAATGTTACAATCTTATTTAAACTCGAAGACGGCGTTTGTTGATTGATTAGTTGTGCATGGGCTACGCTTGTCAACTCAAAGTCATTGAGTTGTTGGGAGTCTCCTACTGGTTGAATTATTTTTACAGTACGTAGCGCAGGTAGTTGCGCGGAAGGACTTGAATCATCTTCAAAAGATCAAAAGCAAAGATAATTGTAACATTCTGATAAACAATGTACTAACCGATTATGTACTAGTCTTGAAAGCGGGGACGTCATGTCACAAAAAAGCAGTGGGATCCGCTATCAGCAACAACTCACTCCCGAGGTCTCAGGGAAGCTCGCACTTTTTCACATCTCTCAGAACTGTCATTTTGTCAATCGATATATGATCAATGTCTTAGTAGTCTATCCGACACAAGACCTAATTTCTCGTACAATCCAGCTCCAAAAATTTATCCACCATGCTTCCGTGCACGCGTGTCTTATCAAAACGCCTTTGCTCCGGCCAATCATACACCCAAAGATTTTTTTCAACGACTATGGTGCGAAATGCGGACTTCACACATGCCGTAATCGGCGCAGGGGTTGTAGGACTCGCAATAGCGCGAAAGTTGCAGGCTCGGGATGGAGTATCAACTTTACTTATCGAGAAGCATGGCTCCGTCGGAACAGAAACAAGCTCCAGAAACTCCGAGGTGTGAGCATGCCTCCCATACGCCGAAAGATACCCTCTATCACAGTAGACTGAAATGATTTGTAGGTAATCCATGCAGGCCTTTACTACGGTGCCGACTCCCTGAAGACGAAGTTGTGTATTAAGGGTAAAGACATGCTCTACGACCTTTGCAAGAAATATGACATCCCGCATAATAATTGTGGGAAATGGGTCGTTGCACAAGATGCTGAGCAATACGCTGCAATCGAAAAGGTACACGAATTCTCTTCCACAGTAGGCGTTCCGACCCGCTTCCTCTCTAAAGAAGAAGCAAAACGACGAGAACCCTCTGTTCGTGCTGAAGCCGGTGTTCTCGAAAGCCCAACCACCGGAATCGTCGACTCGCACTCCTTGATGCAGTTCCTTGAAGGAGATTTTGAAGACAAAGGCGGCATCATCGCTTTCCAATCTCCCGTAACCCGTATCTCGCCCATCGACCACGGAAAAGGTGGATGGGAAATCACCACCACGACCCCTAATGGGGAAGAAAGTACCATCACCACCGAGGCCCTTATCAACTCTGCTGGTCTCGCAGCTATTCATATATCCAACATGATCCTGCCCAAAGAACGCCACCGCGAACCTTTCTACGCGAAAGGTTCCTACTTCTCCTATTCTCTCTCTTCGCCTAAACCAAAAACACTCATCTACCCAGCCCCAGTCCCTGGACACGGCGGCCTCGGTACCCATCTCACTCTCGACATGGGCGGCCGTATTCGCTTCGGGCCCGACGTAGAATGGACATCCGATCCCAACGACTACTCACCGAATGCGAAGAACCTCATCGCAGCCCTCGACGACATCCAAACCTACCTCCCCGGTATTGATCGCAACGCAATCGGCCTCGATTACGTTGGAATTCGGCCTAAGCTGGGAAGACTTGGGGCTGTGGCGAGCGGGAAGGGTTTTCAAGATTTTTGGATCAAGAAGGAGGAGGGGTTTGAAGGGTTTGTGAATCTTCTAGGGATTGAGAGTCCGGGTTTAACGAGTTGTTTGGCGGTGGCGGATGAGGTGGATAGACTGTTGTAAGGGTAGATGAATGTAGAAACGCAATATGGAGGTTTCAGTTCTTGGAATAGTGACATTGAACGAGAATGGAAGGCGGCGATGGTCGCTTGACTAAGCAATTGACATTGTCTCTTTTGCGAGTAATGGACATGACAATATCACACGCTCTGATTACCGAAAGCATCTAATCTAGTCTACTACTACAACTTCTCCGTCAAACCCAAGCTCGAATCCCTACATAGACAGCATCGGCCCGAATCCATTCCTCCCCAATCCATTTCGATTCCGATTCCACCCTCTACATACCACCCACGGCCGTGGAGCCCCAGGACCCGGGGAAACACGTTTCATCCCCTCGCGCGCGATTTCCTCCCGTCCCAAGTGAATCTCCCCCCAGATACGCAGTGCAGTTTCGCGGAGAAATGCGGGGAGAAATTCGCCTGCGAGATTGTTGAATCGGGAATTTAAGGCGCGGACCTAAGTCTACACGGGCGGGTGAGAAAATAGGGGCGACGGTACTTGAAAGGGTTCGTGTTAGTGTGCATTGAAAGTTGGGGGAGGTGGCAAAGAGGAGGATGAGTAACGATGGTTAGTATGTGACTGGGCCTGGCGCGTGCCTGGATACATACACGGACGTAAGTAAGCAAGCAAAGCAAGCACTGCGATCTTTGAGAGACTGCAAAACGATTGCATTCGAAGAATCACTCCCCTGTCTTTTCTTTTCTCGTCATTCTACCAATTTGCAAATCCCCGTAGAAGAAGAATCGTCAAGGCACCATCATCCCCACAACCACCCCTCCCCTATAACGCTAGTCGAACCTAGTCCCAACACAAGCCTTCCAGTACATGCGCCAAGCACAAACAAGCCGTCTTTTCCGGCCTTGTCATTCTCTAGCGCAAATGCCCAGAAACGCTTAGCACGCTTAGCACAAGCCACGAACGGCACTGGCAAGGAACACCATTGGATGGGTAAGGCCGCGGGGAAAGCACGGACGGGGAGATGGGCTGTGATGACGACACGCTCATGGGTGTGGGGAGGGAGGGAGTCGGGTCAGATGGTATTGCAGAGAAGGGCGGGATTGGACTGGTCGGAAGAGGGAGATCGTGGAGGGATTGACGGGGGAGGGGGTGCAGAGATGGGGGTTATGGGTTTAAAAGGGTCGATGGCCCGGACTGTTGGAGAGAGGATAAGGAGTCGTTTGGGTTCTTCTTTTTCGGAATCTGAGAATTTCCAAAAGTCTAAACGAGAGAATAGAAGTGAGAGAGAAAAAATTGTGTGATTACACGTGTCTCACATCATCTTTCGTCTCACCCACATCCACTCCCGACCATGGCAATCCACCACGCCGGCGACAAGATGTCCATAACCCACTACCTCGCCACACGCCTCCCGACCCTCAAACCAACCTACACCCGCCAACCCAACCCCTTCACCACGCTCCGCCTCCTCAACACCCAACAATGGCTCTTCTTCTTCGTGGCCTTCTTCGCCTGGTCCTGGGACGCCTTCGACTTCTTCACCGTCTCGCTCACAATCACAGACCTCGCCGCCTCCTTCGGGAAGACCAAAGCCGACATTACGTGGGGCATTACCCTGGTGCTGATGCTGCGATCGGTCGGCGCTATTGTGTTTGGACTGGCGGCTGATCGCTATGGGAGGAAGTGGCCGTTTATTGTGAATAACATGCTGTTTATTGTGTTGGAGTTAGGGACGGGGTTTTGTACTGATTACAAGAGCTTTTTGGCAGTCAGGGCGTTGTTTGGGATTGCGATGGGCGGATTGTATGGGAATGCTGCAGCGACTGGTATGTGCCTTTTCTTCTCTTCTCTTCTTCTTTTTTTTTTCTGGGACGATGGAGAACTGATGATTTGTGAACAGCGCTTGAGGATTGTCCTGAAGCTGCCCGGGGTATCATCTCCGGTATGCTGCAGCAAGGCTATGCCTTCGGCTATCTCCTGGCTACAGTGTTTGCGCGGGCTTTCGTCAACACCGTCGGACATGGCTGGAGGCCCCTTTTCTGGTTCGGTGCTGGTCCGCCAGTGCTGATTATCATCTTTCGACTTTGTCTCCCTGAGACCCAAGCCTATCAGGAGCGACAGCGGATTCGGGAAGCCACTCCCAACGCTGCGAAGGTGTTTGCTCAGGAGGGGAAATTGGCACTCAAGAACCATTGGCTGTTGTTGATTTATATGGTCTTGTTGATGGCTGGTTTTAACTTTATGGTAAGTGTGCTTCGTGTTTATAGATCCTGTCGATTAGTAACGACTGCTAACATATGCTAGTCTCACGGATCTCAAGATCTCTACCCAACTATGCTCACCAATCAGTACAATTTCTCTCCCAACGCCGTAACCATCACTCAAGTTGTCGCAAATCTAGGCGCTATGCTCGGCGGTACAGTGGTCGGTTACAGTTCCTCCATTTTCGGCCGCCGCTTCAGCATCGTAGTCATGTGCTTCATTGGCGGTGCTCTCCTCTATCCTTATACTTTCGTCTCCAACGAAAAGATTATCGCCGCAGCCTTCTTCGAACAATTCTGTGTCCAAGGTGCATGGGGCGTAATTCCCATCCATCTCATGGAACTCTCGCCGGGCAGCTTCCGTACATTTGTAGTCGGAACGAGTTATCAGCTCGGTAATCTTGTGAGCTCGGCGAGTTCGACGATCGAGGCAACTATCGGAGAGAGGTTCCCGCTGCCGCCAAAGGGGAAAGTTGCAAGGTTTCAGTATGGAAAGGTTATTTGTATCTTTATGGGGTGTGTATATCTGTATGTGATTATTCTGACGTTGTTGGGGCCGGAGTATCGCGGGAGGGACTTTGATGCTGCAGCTGATGCAGATATGGCACAGGTGGCGGGATATAATGAGGGGATGAGGAGGAAGTTGGAAGGGGATATTGCGAGGGAGAGCGAGGATGTCGAGAAGGGGCAGCACAGGAATGTTGAGGATGTTAGAGCTTGAATGATTTGGACGGAGTTTTCAAAATCTGCCGAGTAGATTGAGAAGACGATAGGTACGGCAGAATATTGGGCCACATGTGCAATGTATTGACTTATCTATGGTTATAACATCCCTCCCTGCGTGGCGAGACACCCTGTGTGCTGAGACAAATGAGGGATACTTTAACTTTTAGCAACTGCAAAACCTATGCACACAACAAATATTGCTATAGTTTTATAGAAATAATCTATTATAGCTAATTCTAAATGTTTATAATCTACTCTTTTTTAAAAAATATATTTATATTATTATCTCTAAGCTGAATTTATATAGCGTATTTCTTTTTATAGCATAATAGACTTTCCTCCTTATAGCGCTAATATTAAGCCTTTATTACTTTAAATTTTTATAAAATAATCTTGTCTAAGCCTTAGAACCTCTTTCTAATACTAGGAAGTTATTACTAGCCTTTGTAAGGGTCACAAGGTCTACAAAGAGGCCTTAGGTAGTCACAAGGATGCGTAATGTTCACAATAATAAACAAGCAGTAGAGAGACTGCAATAAGATGGCATTAGTACCCTCTAAGGATAGACAAATTGCTAATGTCTCTAATATCTAGCAATCTAAGGGGATATAGAGTTGGACGACTAGCCTAGCCAAGGACTAGGTTACCTAACTAGAGTCTGTTACTCAAAGCACCATAGTGTGCCGATATAGGCTACACTGACAACGAGGCCTTACAGCCTTATGCGCGCTATTAAGAGCAAATTGTATAAGGTTACTATATTAATTAGTACTTCTAGTAGAAGTAAATTACTAACTCTACTTAATGTAAGATAATCCTATACTTTTTATATTACACATCTACTAGTATTTTACTATAAGATAGGTAGCTATATAGATTGCATAAGGTTTAGTAGAATATAATTAAATCTAATATAGGATTAGGAGCAGTACTTAGACATAGCTTAGCGCTTGTTTAGTTAGCTAATGTATCTTAGAGTCTTAACTACTTAACATAGCTATTATACAACTTTAAGATATAGTCTAAAGCATAGTAATACATACTTTTATAATATAGAAACATGCTATTTACATTACCCCTAAGCTATAAAACCTGCTATTGCCTCTTCTGCTAGCTAAATAAAAGACTTGCTTAAGCTACTAAGTCCTTATACTTCTTAAGCCTGCTAGCACTAATCCTTAAACTAAGTACCAGCTAAGATCTAGTCTTAGCCTATTAAAGAGGAATATAATTAGGTAGAATAGAGATAAAATAAGATAAAGTGCAGTAGCCCTAGAAATTAAAGCCTTTAACTTAGCAAGGAGGTTAAGTGTTACTAGTAGAACGCTATTGTTGCAAGCACATACAAAGGTAGAAAGGCCTAACATGTTTTAGTAACATAGCTATAGTACAGTTAAACAACTAATAGCTCCTTACATAAGCACTCCTATCTCTAGGGCTGTAGAGATGTGCTTTAGTTTGACCTTTGAGGGTCATGCAGAGTTTTGGATTAGAGCTGCATACAGTACTCTTCTCTTCAGCCATATCTACAAACCGTCGCCTCCAGCGCAAGGTCAGGGTTGGAGCGGGTTGGCCAGCATCCGCGCCGGTGGTGGCAACATCGTGTACCTAATGACTAGCACCGCATTATGGCAGATTGGTAAGCATGCTCTTGCACCCCAACACTTCAGAAATCGCACACCTATTGAAAGGATAATATGATGTCTATGGATATTTGTAATCTAGCCAGTTAAAACCACCGCATAGCTCACTCGCTTTCTATTATTTAAACTAATTACAGATTGTACAGTTCGTGTAGTAGCACCTATCGTACCTATTGGCCTGGCCCGTTTCACAATCTTCAGCTCCAAGCCATGTAATGTGTACTCCCAATGATGAGCAGTACATACGCGCCATCATGCTCTAGCAGGGACCGCGAATGCGCTCACCCCGCCTGGATGCGCTGCGCTCTCTGTTTCGAACATAGGCACGATGAATCCAAATGCAAATTCCGTGTCGCATCTTCAGCTATCTTGTCCCTAACAACAACAATATAGATCCTAGCATACAAAACCTTAATTATGGCCTGGGGAGCCAATACATCAACTATGGCACCAGCTCTCAATATAATGCTCATACCCAGAATATTCATATACCGCCCGGTAGGTTAGGCGACAGCCCATGCTCTGCTACGCTAACGGTCATGCTAGAACCCGCAGAGACTCCCCCAAGCCCTTCCTGTACCATTCCCTTTTGCCACGACCTGGACTTCATCGATCGCGGAACGCTGCTTGATCAGGTACTAAAGAAATGCTCCGCGCCCGCATCAAAGATAGCGCTAGTAGGCCTGGGCGGCGTGGGGAAGTCGCAGCTCGCCATCGAGCATGCGCACCGGACGCACGAGCGATCGCCTGAGACGTGGGTGTTCTGGGTCTATGCGAGTAACGCAGTGCGGTTCAAGCAGAGCTATCGCGACATTGCCGACCGGGTCAAGATCTCAGGGCGACAGGACCCCAAGGCCAACATCTTCAAGCTAGTGCACGACTGGCTGTGCGATGGCGAGGGGCAGTGGCTGCTCATCCTCGACAACGTGGACGATGCTCGCTTTCTGCTCGATAGCCAGGCCAGCGGCCACGGCCAGACTGCTGGCTCGGACAGCACTCCCAGACCTCTGCGCGACTACCTTCCCCGCTGTGACCACAGCTCGATTCTTGTTACAACCCAGAACAAGGAGGCGGCGTTAGAGCTCATTGAGGAACGCGATATCATTACAGTGGAGCTGATGGACAAGGCGCAGGCGCTGGCGCTGTTTGAGAAGAAGCTAGGAGCTAAAGAGGATAGCACTGAGGTTAACAAGCTCGCAGCAGCGCTTGAGTACATGCCGCTCGCCATCGTGCAGGCAGCGGCCTATATCACACAGCGAGCACCGCGATGCTCAGTGAGGCAGTACCTCGAAGAGTTCAAGAAGAACGAGCGCAAGAAAACCAGCCTTCTCCACCGCGACGGGGGCAAGCTCCGGCGAGATAACGAGGCAAAGAACTCTATCATCGTCACCTGGGAGATATCCTTCGAGTACATCCGTGACACTCAGCCGTCAGCAGCCGACCTGCTCTCGCTCATGAGCTTCTTCGACCGGCAGGGAATACCTGAAGAGCTGCTTCGGAATCGAACGGAGCAGGGAGATGCAGAAGGTCAGGAAGGGCACGGCAGTAATAACCAAGACAGCGATAGAGACGACAATGACGATGATGCATCGCAGTCTAGCACGAGCGAGGGTAGGGTGGAGGATGAGTTTGAAGACGACGTGCTGGCACTGCGAAACTTCTGCTTTGTCTCTGTTGACATTGATGGGACAAGCTTTGAGATGCATGCGCTGGTGCAACTGGCGACGCAGAAGTGGCTTGAGGCCAACGGCACGCTCGAGCGGTGGAAGCAGCAGTTCGTCGACAATCTCTGCGCAGCCTTTCCGACAGGAAAGTATGAGAACTGGGCACGGTGTCAGGCACTTTTCGCGCATGCCAAGGCAGCCACGGGGCAGAAGCCAGAAGGGAAGGAGTCATTGGCACAATAGGCTACACTCCTCTACCGTGCAGCATGGTATTCATCAGAGATAGGAAGCATTATTGACTCAGAGGCACTAGCTGTAAAGTCCATGAAATTGCGAAAGAAAGTGTTGGGCCCAGAACATGAGGATACCTTGTGGAGCATGGCAATAGTGGGAGAGGCATACAGAGTTAGAGGGCGGTAGAAGGAGGCTGAAAAGCTAGAGGTGCAAGTGATGGAGGGTCGCAAGACGAAGCTGGGACTAGACCACCCCGACACGCTGACCAGCATGGCGAACCTGGCGTTGACGTACAGGAACCAAGGGCGATGGGAGGAGGCTGAAAAGCTGTTTGTGCAAGTGATGGAGGGTCGCAAGACGAAGCTGGGACTAGACCACCCTGACACGCTGACCAGCATGGCGAACCTGGCGTCGACGTACAGGAACCAAGGGCGATGGGAGGAGGCCGAAAAGCTAGAGGTGCAAGTGATGGAGGCGAGCAAGACAAAGCTAGGACTAGACCACCCCGACACGCTGACCAGCATGGCGAACCTGGCGTCGACGTACAGGAACCAAGGGCGATGGGAGGAGGCTGAAGAGCTAGAGGTACAAGTGATGGAGGGTCGCAAGACGAAGCTGGGACTAGACCACCCTAACACGCTGACCAGCATGGCGAACCTGGCGTTGACGTACAGGAACCAAGGGCGATGGGAGGAGGCTGAAAAGCTGGAGGTGCAAGTGATGGAGGCGAGCAAGACGAAGCTGGGACTAGACCACCCTGACACGCTGACTAGCATGGGGAACCTGGCGTCGACGTACAGGAACCAAGGGCGATGGGAGGAGGCTGAAGAGCTGGAGGTGCAAGTAATGGAGGGTCGCAAGACGAAGCTGGGACTAGACCACCCTGACACGCTGACCAGCATAGCGAACCTGGCGTCGACGTACTGGAACCAAGGGCGATGGGAAGGGGCTGAAAAGCTGGAGGTACAAGTGATGGAGGCGAGCAAGACGAAGCTGGGACTAGACCACCCTGACACGCTGACCAGCATGGCGAACCTGGCGTCGACGTACTGGAACCAAGGGCGATGGGAAGGGGCCGAAAAGCTGGATGTACAAGTGATGGAGGGTCGCAAGACGAAGCTAGGACTAGACCACCCTGACACGCTGACCAGCATAGGGAACCTGGCGTCAACATACAGGAAGCAAGGGCGATGGGAGGAGGCCGAAAAGCTGGAGGTGCAAGTGATGGAGGCGAGCAAGACGAAGCTGGGACTAGACCACCCTGACACGCTGACTAGCATGGGGAACCTGGCGTTGACGTACAGGAACCAAGGGCGATGGGAGGAGGCCAAAAAGCTGGAGGTGCAAGTGATGGAGGCGAGCAAGACGAAGCTAGGACTAGACCACCCCGACACGCTGACCAGCATGGCGAACCTGGCGTCGACGTATAGGAACCAAGGGCGATGGGAGGAGGCTGAAGAGCTGGAGGTGCAAGTGATGGAGGGTCGCAAGACGAAGCTAGGACTAGACCACCCCGACACGCTGACCAGCATGGGGAACCTGGCGTCGACGTACAGGAAGCAAGGGCGATGGGAGGAGGCCGAAAAGCTGGAGGTGCAAGTGATGGAGGGTTGCAAGACGAAGCTGGGACTAGACCACCCTGACACGCTGACCAGCATGGCGAACCTGGCGTCGACGTACAGGAACCAAGGGCGATGGGAGGAGGCTGAAAAGCTGTTTGTGCAAGTGATGGAGGGTCGCAAGACGAAGCTGGGACTAGACCACCCTGACACGCTGACCAGCATGGCGAACCTGGCGTCGACGTACAGGAACCAAGGGCGATGGGAAGGGGCCGAAAAGCTGGATGTACAAGTGATGGAGGGTCGCAAGACGAAGCTGGGACTAGACCACCCCGACACGCTGACCAGCATGAACAACCTTGCCTTCACGTTTATGGACCAAGGTTATCATAGCAGGGCTATTTCAATGATGGAAAAATGCGCCCATTTGCGAACACAAGTCCTTGGCCTTCACCATCCTTATACGATAACATCACTAGAGACGCTAAATACATGGCGTATAGGGATTGTGGACATCACTGGTTAGGGACAGTAGTCGCGCGTACTCTTATGTTCTCTTCTAACTTACGCGTTACCTTCCACATATAGCATTAGCAGTATTAGTGCAATAAATCGCAGAAGATCTTTCCTTCTGTAAAGCTGCATGTTTGAAGGTGCGCGATTTTCGAAGTGTCAGGGTGCAAAAGCATGCTTACTAATCTGCTATAATGCAGTGCTGGTCATTAGGTACACGATGTTGCCACCACTAGCGCGGATGCTGGCTGACCCGCTCCAACCCTGACCTTGTCATGAACGTCTGTGATGGATGGCATTGTGAGGAGATATAAGAATTATTGCTAATGATAGAGGGCAGCCCTAGATAGCATAGTATAAGGCCTTGTCGTCAGTACGCTCCCTACTAGCCCACTGTGGGGCTTTGGGTGAAGGACTTTAGTCAGGTGACCCAGTTCTTGGCTAGGCTAGTCGTCCAACTCTATATCCCCTCGGATCGCTGGATGTTGGAGACATCAGCGATTCGTCTATCCTTAGAGGGTACAAATACTATCTTATTGCAGCCTCTCTACTGCTTTGTTATTATTGTGAACACTACGCATCCTCGTGACTATATAAAGCCTCTTTGTAGACCTTGTGACCCTTACATTAATATAGTAACTTTATATAAATTTGCTTATAATAGTGCTTACAAGGCTAGTAATAATTCTTAAGCTTTAGAAAGAGGTTTTAAGGCTAGGATAAGTTTATTATACAAAATTTTAAAGCAAAAAAATCTTAATATTAGTACTATAAAAAAAGAAAGTCTATTATGCTATAAAAAAAAGCGCTATATAAATCTAGCTTAGAGGCAATAATGCAAACATAATCTTTAAGAAAGAGTTAATTATAAACATTTAAGATTAGCTATAGCAAATTATTTTTATAGAGTTATAGTAACAGTTGTTATACACATACATTTTCTAGTTGCTAAAAGTCAAAGTACCCCTATTTGTCTCGCTACGCAGGGATGCACGTTAGAGAACATTTGAAGTGGATGAGTAATAATGCACGTGACCAATTGATCATTGCTAGCCCGAGATGCGATTGTAAGACCATTGATTATTTGAAATTAAATCTCCAGATAGAGGCCTTTAGGATAGGGCGTAGAATCGGAGGAGAGTTTTCAATCTTATACTGATTTTCGAAAGGCAGAGGCCGGCCAGGTCTAGATCGCCCGTAGCTGGAATCTGAATGGGGCAGTCTTTAACGAGGCCAAGGCTGCAGCGAGAACCACACCTCTTGCACTCCTGAGCAATGAACCTCATCCTACCCCTCATCCACACCTTATCATATATAATCCTCTCTATATTTAGTCATGGAGGACCTCTTTTCGGATCTTACCCTCGACGAACTCGTCTACGGTGTCTTCGACCCAAAACGTGATTGTAGTATTTGCGAGGTTATCAAACGGGAGAAAGACCTAGTTAACACGCTTGAGGATATCGCGTAAGTAAACTATTCTCGTGTAATTAGTACTCAAATTATTCGCTGACTATCCTATTGCGTCAAGTACCGCGTCTCGCGATTATAGAGGTTGCGGCGCCTGTAATAACCTTCAGTCAGGCGTTCAGAAGTATCTTGATCAGTGCGCTCAGAAAGATCAACCAGATGTTGATTGGAAAACAATTAAGTTTCATATGGTTTACCCCGAACATCAAGGTCGTTCTAGGTATATGTTACCCGTGTTGGAAATTCTACAGATTGCCAAACTGAACCGTGAGTGAAAAGATCACGTTGCCATATTTGATTCATATTGATGTTTATCAGAGTTTGATCCACAACAAGTTAATTCGCATCAGAGCCCTGATTCTACACAAAGGCTATGGTTTCGTAGAAATGTTCCCACATCACTTGAACTATCAGCGTTGGTTGCTCAAATCTCGAGCTGGACGTCTATGTGTAAAGACTCTCATCCGATATGCCAGAATGAAGACTCGCCAAGGTTACCCAAACGAGTTCTTGATATTGGAGCCGACGACATCGATGGTATAAGATTGAGCCAGCCGCAAAACATCTCCGCACCCTACATCTGTCTTAGCTACTGCTGGGGCATTGCGGCAGGAACCATAACAACCACCCAAGAAAATGTTGACGATCATCTTCGCCATATTCCCTGGAATAATTTGCCCATACTGTTCCAAGACGCCATCCGCATATGCCGGGCTTTAAAGATTCGATATCTTTGGATTGATGCGCTATGTATTATCCAAAATTCCACTGCAGACTGGGAGATTGAATCCGCTAGAATGGCTAGTATTTATTCACAATCATTCCTTACCATTGCAGCCTCATCATGCCCGAATCCAAAGACTGGCCTGTTCGGAGACAGGTGGACAAACTTCGAAAGTCGAGTACCCAGAGCTCCAAAGCCTCGATTCCCCATAGGAACTATCACAACAGAGTCGGATGGTTATTTCGTTCATGTGAGACCGCAGCTACACTTGGCCCATGAGAGATTTCAGGACTCCGCTTCAGCATCCGAACATAAGATCGATGCGCCACTTTTGACAAGAGCCTGGGTCCTTCAGGAACGACTATTGCCATCTAGGATCATCCACATTCATTCAGAGGAGTTAGTATGGGAGTGCAAATCGGGATTGAGATGTGAATGTGGAGTTCTTGATGAATTACATCTCTCGAAGAATCGGGTTCCTCGAACACATTCAGAACTATGGCTCAAGTCTTCACTCGCTGATGCAGAGTTATCCCAGGATCTGAATAAACTTTCCGGGGTTTGGACAAAGTTGGTCGCAGAATTCTCCGCCCTACATATAACCTACGATAGCGATCGACTACCTGCACTCTCTGGCCTAGCCGCACAATTAGATGGCCCCGTTCTTGGAAAATATTTTGCAGGAGTCTGGACGCAATGTATCGCCCCTTGTTTACTTTGGGAAATAGTCAATATCCCTCGCAAGTTTCCGAAACGTCCCCTGTACCAGCCCAATGCTCCATCCTGGTCATGGGCATCAGTCCCCTTATCCAAGTCTCAAATCATCTCATATAAAAGTGTTGACTTTTTTCGCGATATAAACTCCGAATTCAAAGTAATCAATCTAGAAGGAAGAACTTTGGGCAATAATCCCTACGGTTGGGTGCAGGATGCGAGCTTGGAAGTTCAAGGGCTATGCGTGAGGACTGAGATACATCATAAGGACTATCGTGGTATCCATCTTTGGATACCTAGCCATCCTAGCTTCGTCAGCTTCACCATGATGCGATCGGACAGAAGTACCCGCAAGACGGGATTTCTCCTCTTATACGTAGGACTCCGCTACTGCCTCGTATTGTCAAAACTACCTGGACCTGGACGACAATATAGACGTGAGGGGTTTACTGAGCTTCCGAACAATCATTTGAACTCTTGGGTGGATAAAATGGAGCTCAAAAAGATAGTTATAGTATAAAAACGTTATGACACGTTGTCCTATCAGCCACCGAGCTAGAATATATTTTCGGCGATACGGTCACTTGCGTACTGGATACATTTCCAATTACCGAACAGAGTCTTCAGTGGCGAACAAAATTATCTCTCTCCCCCGAAGGATGGAAGGCAATGGTCTTCTCGATACTGAACTCGTGGATTCCCCAGATCGAATTAGACGATCCCCAACCACTACCCTTCACGCCTTTGATTGGGCCATTAGCTGTTACGATTGGTCAGTAAGCTTGTCAAAATCTATAATCGACTTGACTTACGCGAATCCATTGGCGTCATGTGGTTTATCTGCACCTGGCCGTACTCAAGCTGTACAGCAACATTATACGCATGCTCCCAGTTTTTGCTATGAACGCCAGCAGACAACCCATAGGCTGAATCATTGGCTTTCTGAATAGCATCGTCATCGTCTTCTGCCATATACACAGATGCGGAAGGTCCGAATGTTTCTTCGTCCTTGATTCTTGCGTCCTCCGAGATGTTTGTTACAAGTGTTGGCTTCAGGCTCGTTTCGCTGATATACTCGGTACCGTTCACCAGAAACTTCGCACCCTTTTCCTCGGCATCCTTCAGGACATCATAAGCATGAATTGCTGATTCCCTGGTCACCGCATCTCCAGCTTTAGGGATCCTCGACATAGCCGCAACGAGCAGCGGGATGAATTGGTCGTAGATTGCCTTGTGCACGATGATGCGCTCTGTGGAGAAGCATAACTGGCCATGGTGGAGAATAGCTGAAAGCGGTCAGTAGTATACCAAATTCCTGCGGAGACACACTCACCCCCTAAAGCGCAAAGGCCTGCAGCTTTCTCCAAATCGGCATCCTCGAGAACCAATGCAGGTCCCTTCCCACCCAGCTCCATGAGGATTGGTTTCAGGTACTTCGCACACACCTGGCCGATTTTGCGACCCACTGCTGCACTGCCAATAAAGTCTACTTTCCGTACAGCTTTGTGGGCGATGATTGCTTCGACCACGGGAGCAGCATCCTCTCTCTTCGCTTGGATTACATTGATGACCCCCTTCGGAATCCCCGCTTCCTCATAGCACTCCGCGATCAGATGATGCAATCGAGGACACAATTCCGAAGCCTTCACCACCAGCGTGCATCCAGCCGCGAGCGCTATGGTCATGGCACGCACCGGCAATACAACAGCGCCATTCCACCTACAAGAGTAAAACAAATCAGCATCTAGATCTGACTAGCATTCTTACATCACCAAGATCGAAACGAAAACGAAAAAAAACACTTACGGCGGAATAACCAAAACCACACCCACAGGCTCCCTCACCACCACCGTCAACCCCCCAACATCAAGCCCCCCAGGCCCCTCCCTATTCTGCGGCACCGTCCCCCTAAGCTCACTGGTCGCCGCCGCAATCTCCCTCGCATACATAACGCCCGCCTGGATATTGAACGCCGCGAACTCCTTGGGACAGCTCGTCTCCGCGACCTGCATTTCCATGAGCTCCTGCGCACGTCTCTCGATGATATCGGCGGCTTTGAGCAGGAGGGAGCGCCGGTGTGCGGGGGCGGTCTTGCGCCAGGTGGTGAATGCGGTGGAGGCGGAGGCACAGGCGAGGAGGGCATCGTCCGGGGTGGCGGAGACGGCGTTGTGGATGGGGGTGTTGCGTAGGGAAGATGTTACGGGAAAGAGTGGGGTTTTGTCGAGGGAGAGAGTGGAGGGGGAGGGGTGGGGGGCGCCGTTTATCCAGAGAGGGACGGTAGGGAGGGAGGAGGGGGAGGAGGGTGGAATGATAGGCATAGTGGGTGAATGGGTGGGGTGGATGTTTAAGGTGTAGACGGAGAACGAACTGATGGATGGATGGATAACTTGGTGGAAGACAAATTAGAGCAAGATGGACACGGAATGGCTTATATACTTACACTGAGAAAATGGTAGGTTACCGCCTCTGAAAGAATCTTATCTCCTAACAGCGAGACGCCGTCTCCCATTCCCATTCCCATTCCCATTCCCTATCCACCTCTCTCCAACCAACCCATCCAACACCATACCAAAAGCACGTAAGGTGGCCCATACTTCCCACCGACTCCATCTCAATCCAGTCTCCATCGTCCCTCCCCATAGCCAAACCCTATGCACCGCACACCAGACTGCTATCCTGAAATCACACAGAATGCTCTCCTCCGGCCCAGTCACGACTCGATTAAATCCGACCCGATCCGACTCGACTCGTTTCGTCTCGTCTTACGCAATGGCACGCGCACTTGTATTAAAACTACCGGATTAGGAAATGTTTCGGGGTGTTAGCCTTTTAGATGGGTTGTTCTAGACTGGTGTAGGGGAATTGGGGTGGGGTTTGTTTTTCTTTTTCTCTTTCTCTTTGCGAGGTGGATTGGAGAATTGGGGGGGAAAGGGGAATATCGGGGAACGGGTTGGATTGGTTGTGGAAGTGTAGTTGGTAAGTAGAGATTGTGGGTTCCGGGGGGGTTTCGCGGATTCGTGGACTCGTTGAGTCGGGGTCGGGGGTCCGGGGGAGAGGGCGGGCAGTGCGGGGACTCGTTTAATTGGTCGTGGGTTAGGGCTAGCGCTGTGGGAACTTTCTGTTTGTGTACTGTGCGAAAAGGTATGGTTGGAGGGATGGGGACTCGGTGGATATGTTCAGGCTTGACTTTACGTAGGAGTGTTTCTCATTGCTCTTCTTCTTCTGTTTTTCTCTGTCTGGATCCTGTTTTCCGCGTTCCTTTCTTCGCCGTTGCATCAACAAAAGTAATCAATCGGTAAGAATTGAAAGAAGAGCAGATAAAATCGCGAACGGGTGATGCGGGCTTACAGTCATGGGCTATGTACTAACTGTACTAGTTTAAGGGAGTGCGCGTCAAGGGAGATAGACATGATCCAGACACGTGACGAGGTCCTTTATCTACACGTGCAATTGAGTGGAGTTGTGTGATGCAATACATGACCTGTAGTTTATGGCTGGATGCATACAGATGTGTGTTTGATTTGAGTGTGAAGTATACGTCACGTGCTTTCATTTCATATTTAAGCTCATGATGCTTACTCCTCTATTCATTGGTTAGATACATTGGCAGTTAGTTGCATAGCTAGCCTTGATGCCGTTTACATTTCTAACTAATCCGTTTCTTCTCCCCTCGCTACTCTCGTACGTTCAGTGTTCTGTCCATTGTCTGATTCGATGGGGTAGAGTCAACACGCAGATAATATCAAACTCTGTAGATTATCTTTTTGTGAGGATAAAACCTACGACAATTCGCCAATTCCACTAAGGATTAGTACTAGTTCTTTTTAGTCTCAGATTTTTCTTCCGTGTTAAGAGTGGAGGAGCTAGAACCGTCATGAATTGATCTGTTCGCCAGAAATTCAACAGTATTGCTAGTTCAGGATTCGATTAGGAAGATGAATACATGGTGTTTAGATATATGAATGAATTATCGATAGTCGTTGAATCAAATGACGGGGTTTCACATTTCTGTCCAAAAACAGTAGTGAAATTCTAGAGAAGAAAGAGGAAATAGGATATAATTTACAGATCGCTAACATTGCAAAAAACACAGCGTCTATCCCGATCGCAATACCAAAAGCCAAAAGCCAAAAGCCAACAGCTAAACCGTCGTCTTCCTTCCCCCTCCTGCCCAACCCTCTTAACACACGCCATCTATTTCTTATAACCCTCCGGCCACCAAACCATTGGAAAAAACCGAACTCCCTCCCCACTCTCCTTCTTCTCACCCCTCTCATCACAAACGCCCCTACCCATCAAAATCCCCACCTCCCCCTCCCCATCAACCCCAGCATCCTTCTCAGCCCGAACATCCACATCCACAAACCCACACCCCGCATAAACCCCCCTACTCCCCCGACTACTCGCCTCCAACCAAATCGGCAAACCCTCCTTCTGCGCTTGGGCCTGCAAATCGCGTATGATTCCCGACGCGAGACCTTGCCCGCGTGCAGAGTCTAGGGTTCCGATATGCGAAATGTACCAGTAAGGCGTCGAGCCCGAGAGACCGATCGATGCCTTCGCGGCCTTGACCGGGATAATGTATTCGGTGTTGAATTTCTTCAGCGGTGAGAACCCCGCTTTCCACAGGAGCGGAACGATTCCAAGTCGTAACGCGGTCCAGGATGCGGACAGCGGTACATTGTCTAGTGATTTGTGCGGGGGGAAAATGAGAGATGTGGATTGATGTGGTTCCTGGGAGGTGGAAGGGTGCGCTTCGTAGATGATGCCGGAATTTGTGTGCGCGAGGTGTAGCGTTAGGGTTATGACGCGGTGGATGGCCCAGGGGCGGTGGGCGGGGGGTACGGAGTTTAGGACGTAGGTGAAGAGGGGGTCGGTGAGGAAGGAATGGGTGAGGGTTTTTATGGCGGGCGGGAGGGCGGTTGCGGAGGTGGTTTTGGTGATTGTTGGTGGGATTTTGGGTTTAGAGGGTTTGCGGTTGGTTAGGGTTGAGGCTGAGGCTGAGGTTGGAGCGGGCGGTTGTGTTTGTGTTGTTGTGGACATGGTTGTGATATTATGTTGTTGTGAAGTTGTTGTGGTTGCCGAAATTGTGTAGTCAAAGTCTGAATGCGGTACCTAAGTAGTGGTAGTAGTAGAAGTGTGGATAGTGTATGAAGTCAATTGATATGTCAAACTCGCACCATCCCTTCCGCCTCGCATCTTTATATCCTCTAATTTGCCTTCTCAGGCATCCGTCTTAATCACCCAATCCTTCCAAGCCCCAGACTGACGTACTCAATTCCAATTCCATAACGCCGTACATCCATGGAAGTTCGGACTTTGCCAAGACCCCCGGGGCCATGCGAAAGTGCGGCGCGATGTGATTGGTCAAGACAACTATACCCTTACCTCCTCAGGAAGCGACATGCGTAGAGAGGTGGCCGTATGCTTTGAAATATGGGCGACGGAGGGTTTGTTCGGCCGCAGGAATAGATGGATGAAGAAAATAGTGTGTTTTGTCAGATGAGAAAGACACAGGAGATGTTCCCAAGGTCCATGATGTAAGACGGGCGTGGTTTTCGTCTGTTTTGTGTTGGAATGAACGGAGGAAGAGCTTGGCGGTTCGCGACTTCCTCACATCAGATCATCACCAAAAGACAAAACACTCGCACCTCAGAACCGCAGATTGTGAGCAAACACATTTCATTCTCGCGTTCTCTTCATCCAACTCCTCGCCTCAAATCTTTATCATGCAAACTCTTCTCTCTTTTCAAACCTCAACCTCAGCCTCACATGACGCAGAAAACGACCCTCAAGGGTATACTAACAACAGGAAGAAACAGAACTGAAGCGCCACATACGCCTGGGACAGTCAATCCACTCCTTTGGCAATCTTCTCTGTCTCCATACAAGAAAGAAACACGGCAGTCAAAAAGCGCAAGAACAGGGAATAACCTATCATACAAAGTTGAAGAAGAGGCAAGATACTGGAAGACCCCACAACGCCGGCTGCAATGAGGGGTTCAAATGATAGTGAGAAGAGAAACTGGAAAGAAGAGGGAGAAGTAGAAACTTGAAGGATGAAAGGCCGGCTTCCGGAGAGGTATGTACTGAGTCCGAAGGTAAGGTCGTCTCAAGGGACGCGGGTGGATTACAAAGTTAATACAGGTGTGGTTCATGTATGAAATCGTGGATCCGACCAATATGGCGGGAGATAGTGTTCGACCGTGCCATATGCGTTCACTCATCGTTGCCGAAAATGAAGCGATGGTGTTCGAACAAGGCCTGGACAGCAACACGCTGGGTTTGGACATCGGACAACTCGCGTTGAATATCCATTGGTCGCATGATCGTGGGTGCGAAAACGACGGCGAGATTGAGGGGCGTCATCTAAACGATATGAGCAACATGAAACCATGAAACAACCAAAGAGCACTTACAAGGTTTTCGTTGGCATGCTTAATCACACGAGACAGATGGAAAACCAAGAATTGAAGACAGTCACGGTGCGCACGGGGGATATCGTCGAGGGCGGCGGCAATGGCTTGAGATTTTCTTGCGGTATCCTCGATTTCTGGAAGAACAGGTTAGTATTGGGATTTGGACTGTCGTCAGGGGAATACGTACGGCCTGCTTCGAGGAATTGATCGTAGACATCGAAAGTAATCAACGGAACTGGCAGTCGGCGAAGATACTGCTTCAACGTAGAAGTGACAGAATGGATATCCAGATCAGGATCTGAGATATCGAAGCTATCGTTCTTTTCAAAGCCAGAACGCACTTGTCCAACTTGAGAAGCACCACCACTCTTGCGATAGATGCCTTCCACGTCCATGCCTAGATAGTTATTAGCACAGGCACATTATTTCCATGGCAATTTGACATACCTCTGAGTTCAACCTCCTCAATGCAACGGCTGACAATGGCTGGAATGACCCGCTTTTCAAACTCGGTTCTCGCAGTCAGATCAGAACCGAAAAGAACAGAACTATTCTCGCCAACCAGATTGCTGCTGCTGTTGCTGTGTTGCGTCTTGTAGCGATTGTCAGGTCTGGCGTTTGTATTTGGTTTGCCTGAACCCCCAAACCAGCCTCGTGGCATCGGTTCTTCCTTGGATTTGAACGAGCTTGCCATCGAAGACATGTCCGGCTGGGCGTTATGAACCGACCCGTATGGTGTTCCAATGACTTTGATGTAGTCGTCTTCTCGTCTCGATTCCGATGGCCCAAATGCACCCTTGATTCCCTTGGTGACGTTCTTGGTGATGGCTTGGCCGCCCTTCTTCCAGTTGAACTTGTTCACTTTTCCTGTCTTGCGGATGTTCACAACCTGTGGCTGGGCCACAGTAACATCGTTGTCGGGGTCTTGAAGATTCGAGTAGGAATGCTCATGAATGAGCCCCTGTACGTCGAGCGACAATTCGGATTTGCCAGCTTTGTGGTGATTATGATATATGCCCAGACCGTTCGCTGGCGAGCGGCCAACATCAAGTGAACCACTGCCGTTGTGTTGCTTGTTGTCTCTCAGGGTCTTTTGGATCGACTCAACCAGTTCGCGGTTCATTGTTCCGAGTTTGGTGTTCTGTGCGCTCAATGATTCGTATTCCTGGAAACCCTTGTCTTTCATCTGAATCAAGTTGGATATCTCGTCTGTGAGCTCCGTCCGCTTTGCGATCAAGTCTTCGATATGTCCGCCGAGTTGGTCCTTGAGTTTCTGCAGAGAGTTGCCAAAGTCTTTCAAAATGTCCGACTTGAGTTGAGTGATATCCATAGCCCTGTTACTGTCTTTGGCGCGTTGCAGGTGCTCAGTCATAATTTCGAGTTCGCGAATCACCATCTCGCGTTGCGAATCCAGCACAGCCATCGTGTTGCGCTTCTCTCTCAACATGGTGTTCGCTTGCTTGATGTCGGCGGCGCTGTGGACAGACTCTTGGAGGCCATTCTTCTCTGCCTCCAACTCGGCGATCCTCTGCTGAGCCCTACGCAACTCGTTCCGCAGATTCACGTACTCCTCCTTTGAATCAGGTGAGGCAACGGTGGGGCTGCTGATTTCGATGGAGCCGTTTGTCGGCCACTTCTTGTGTCCTCGTGATGTTACTGATCCTCTGTCGCTAAAGCTACGACCATGTTTGGACACGGCATTGGACACCCTGCGAAGAACACCGGCTTCCTTCTCTTGCTCCTGGCTGGATAGCAAGCGGGCAAAATCCTCATCCATGGAGAAATCACCCTGTGCGCTGTACCGAAGCAGACCGCCCGTGGGCGAAGCCACGGTAGAGGTCTCACTCTGGATGGTACTGACCGATTCGTTTGGTTTGTGATTCTGGGGTGGTGGCGGTGGGTGCGGGGGAGCGCGGGGAGACGTGAAGTTTTCCGTGTTTGGTGCCGGACGCCCAGCCGACCGCTGGGGAATGGGAGGATCTAACAAACTTCTCGACGAAGGGGAATCCACTGGACTCTTGAACCCGTAGCTTCCGTTGGCTTGCGACGCGAGCGTGCTGGTTGTCGATAGCTTCCTCTCGGGTTGTGTGGCGGTCGGCGTGGTTGGCGATGCAGAAGCCATGTCGACTCGTGACGAGCCAGGTTTGAGGGAGGAATTGGCTAGAGAGTCCCCCCGTGCCGGACGTTCGACTCGTTGATTGGAGCTATACGAGGAGCCCGAGGTCGCTGGGGAAGTTTCCGAATCAAGAGCTCTGGGGGATGCTGTAACGGATGAATCGAGCGTAGGGCTCATCAAACGGCCGACCAGGTCGGCCGTTGGAGAACTGTAGGAAGTTGACCGCGACTCGGATTGTTTCCTGGCCTCGGCCTTCTTGCTCTTGGGTACATCTTGCAACTTGAAGGCCTCGGTAGATTGGGAAGCGGATGGTGATGCAAGCTGGCTTCGACTCGGTCGATCGCTGGCAACAGAGGGCGAGTCGCGAGGTGTCTCCTTGCGGTTGCGCAAGGTATCGACCAGATTATCAGATTGTTGTCGACCTTTCTCTTGAAAAGCAATATGTGGGCTCGCTTGCGATTGCCTCTCCGCCGAAGCAGATCGAGACCGGTTCTCCTTGAGCATCTCCCGGTGGGCCCCTCCCGAGGGCCTGTTGAAGTAGTCCCGACTATTTTTATCTGCTCCCTTATTCGGATTTGTCTCCATAAGACTCTCCCCCAATTTTCTCGTCTTCCCGAGCGGGGAGGGACCGGGGGCAGGGTTGGGGTCCAAGGCAAAAGGAAGAAGAATGCTGTCGTCTCCCGTATCAGAGGCGTCTGTGGAACGGCTTGGATCCTTGTAGGTGCTTGCGGGCAAGGTGAGGTTGTCTGCTTGTCGGCAAAAAGTTAGTCATGTCGGCGCACGTGGAATGTAGCTCATAGGTGGCAACGTTACCTTTGTGACTGTCGTCTAGAGAAGCGGGGGACGTCTCACGCCTGAAGTTGGCGGGGGAAGAGTCATTTCTCCGAGGGCGCGGGGGTCTAGGAGAGACATCGGCGGTGGTTGGCTCAGAGAAGACATCGGAAGGAGTATCCAGGTCAGGAGTGAATGAAGGAGCGGTGGGGGGGATGGGAGGGAGCGACTTGTCCACTTTTGCGCTAGGTGCTGAGGGCGGTTTTTTTGATTTCTTGCGTCGTCTAGCCATGAGCGATTCGTGACACGACATGCAAAAGATACCCTGGGAAGTGCGAGCATATCTCAGGTTCTCAATCTTGCGTTTGCAGTTCCTACAACGGAAGCAGTTTGCGCAGAAGGCCTGGTCTCCGGTCAGGATGGCCAGATCTTCAATCTTGTTTCCACAGTGGTTACAGCTGTATGTGCAGTTGTTACATATGAGGGAGCCATCGCCGAGGAGGAGGAGGTTCGCATCGGAGTCGAGGAGGGTGCCGCAAGTGTTGCAGCGGAAGCAGTCTATGTGCCATCGATTGCCAGCTGTCGGACCTGTCAGTACTACTCGAAGAAACGGTCGAAGCAGGATCGAAGCAGGGTCGAAGGCGAACGTCAAGAAGCGATACGAGGGATACAATGTCTCAAGAAAGAATGCATACCTAGCTCAAAGGCCTTTCCTTCCTCGAGAATCTAGACTGGGGTCAGCATTGAAGACGGCGAAGCATTTGACAGAGGGGGGGATTTTATGCTGACCTCTCCACATCCCTTGCACGGGTATACAACGTCGTCTTGATCCAGAGGGGACTCTGGATAGGCTCCTGGAGAGTCCATAATGGTGCGGGGTTTGCGCCGTGCCTAGACGTTATTGTGAGCGATCAAGTGCGGAGTGACGGCCAGCACTAGCGACGACGGCGAAGACGGCGACAACGACAACAACGACGACGTCGTGGTAACAGCGATGACGGCGGAAGATGTGTGGACCCCCCAACAAGGCGAATCAGCTGGTGTGGTAGGTGATATATGCTGTCGGGAGCGGAAGAGGAGGTGGGGGATATTGCCTCCTGGCACCTGCAGGAGAGCCGTGAGCGAAAAGGAAAGTAGTCGCAGCGACGGATGGTCGTGTTTCGCTAAGGGTGTATTGTTGTGTGGGTGGGACGGGAGAGGCGGTGGGCGGTGGGCGTTGGATGCGAGGGGCTGCGGAGGGATTGAGTGTCGGGCAGGGCAGAGATATTTTGGCAGCGGGCGTGGAGTGAAGGGGGCCGAGGGGGAGGAAAAGAGGATGGTGAGGATGGCGAGGAAGGACGACAACGTGCTAGTTGTGTGACATGGGGCGGGCGTGGGCTCAGTCAGGTTCAGGTACGGATACGGGAGTGTGGGAGGTTGATAGTATGTCGGGAGGAAGGGTGTGGAGTGGAGTGGAGTGGGAGACGAAGAGGCGGCCGATGGTCAACGCAGCAGCAACAGCAAGGGTTCAGCAGCAGCACCGACACCAGTAACAGATGCGGCGGCGGCGGCGACGACGAACAACTGTAGCGGCGGCGGCAGCAGTGAGGTCGAGGTCGAGGTCGAGGTTGAGGTCGAGAGTCTAGGCGGTGGGGAGGGGAGGAGAGGGGAGGTAGGGTAGTGTGTGGTGTGGTGAGGGTAGGTGATGGTGCTGATGGTAGGGTGGAAGATGAAAGATGCAGAAAGGAAGTGATGAACTGTCCCTCAATATGAGAGCCAATGACAAAAGTCAGAGACAAGCAAAAGGATGGTGGTGGTAAAGGTAGTGGAAGTAGTTAGGTTGTAATGGTGGTGAAGGTGAAGGTGAAAGTGAAGGTGAAGGTAGTCAAGGTGTGGAGAGTGTGTGCATCTTCGTGCTGTTCCTCTTTGCTTCAGACCCTCTCTCTCACACAGACACACTTTCTCTCACACGCAATGGCCCTCTCTCTCTCTTCCCATGTGTCCCCCTCTCTTCTCCAGGGCTTGGGATTGACGGGAGGGCGGTCGACGCTTGTGTGGGACATGTAGAGCCAATCCGCGCGGCCTTGGACCACAGTTTATCCCGGTCAAAGCGGCCTACAATACAATACAATACACCTGGTCGCCTGCACACAACCACCCACCAGTGTGTCCACTCCAGTGCAGTTCAGTGCAGTTCAGAGCAGTGCCCCTCCCAAGTGTGAAAGACCAAGTAATAAGGCCCAGCCTCAGTCTGATCTGCTGGGTAATAACTGTACATACATGATTGCTGTTGCTGCTGCTGCTGCTTGCTGCCGCTGGTTAGAACTTGTTGGTGTGCTGTTCCTCCTCGCACGGCACATGGCCCACACTGGAGGGCGTTCAGGGTCTACAACAACCCAGCAAAAAGACCTTCTGGGATTCTGGGCAGCACGACTAGGGCATGTAATCGACATAATAGAGCACAGACAGGACACCAGCACACGGCTCGTCGCCCAAACAGTCTCTGGCAGGCGAGAGTGGCGCGTTCCTCGATAGCCGGACAACTGCTGTTCACTGATCACGGTGCACTCGCTGTCGATGTCGATTTGCGGTTGGTGGTGGTGAACTGCTCGCCTTGTCCCCCTTCAGCTTCTATGTGACACACCCTCGACTCTTTTTGCACCAATCCACTCAACCCAACCATACACCCACACAGCAGTGAATCGCCTGCTGTGTGCCTCAGCCGCAGTGCTACACAGGGCCGGATTCCTGAAACGCTGCGCGGCCATGCGGGTCCCCAGAGTCCCTCCAGGCTCAGGAAGGGAATTGAGGATGGCACCCCAGCACCCGCGCTAGTCCCCATGGGTCCAGGCGAGAGCGCCAAGCCCCAGCGGCCAGAGATCACGACGCCTTCTTCTCCACATCGAAGACGATCAGAGGGAGAATAGCAAAAGCCGCCATGGCCGCCTCCGTCCCTGACTCTCCCTGACTCTCCCTCCCTCTCCCTGATTCCCTGCCCAATATTGCGATTCCCGTTAAGGGCCCCAGGACCAGCCAACACCTCATGTTTAATGTTTATTGTACCAAGTCACCACCCGTTCGTCAATAAATAGACGTTGACCTTCGAGTCACGAACAGACTAAACCTCCCCAATCACATACGGTGTACACGTCCTCCACATGTACCTACAGCTTCTACCGAAATGCCATACCCTCTAGAGATATCGCCTACCGTACCGTACCATCATTGTTCCGAGTCGACCGCACCTTGCCCCATCCGCTGTCCGGCATATGCCAATTTTTCGATACCCCAGGGTTTATAGACACGGCCGCGGGCCCTGGGCGGCCGCCGCGGCAAAAGGATGCACTTACGCACTGCACTGCACTGACTGACTGCACCCCTTCACAAGTTCAATGTAGCCAGGAACAGCCTCGATTTTTGACAACGGTCAAACGGTCAAACTGCCAACACACAAATCCTCAACCGAACTCATCCCTCTGTTTTCTTTTCTTCTGTGATTGATCCAACACTCCGCGGGCGCATGTTTCAGTTGCTGTCCTATTCCTGTCGTCTGATGGGGCTATAACCAGGGAACATACTGAGCGGTGAGCGAGCCCTTTGATCCCTCCATAACCTACCTACCTACCTAGGCAGATGCGAAGCTCCCTTATCATAAACCTCTTCGACTCTGGCCAAGTCTCCCCGTCCAAACAACAATGATGTGATGAGCCCCTTGTCTGCAATCAGCTGTCGTATAAAAACGAATAACATAAAAAAACACCCCCTAAAATAGACCACATCCAGCCTTTCCCCCGACAAATGTCGCCCTCGCTGCCGTCAGCTACAAAACGCCTCCATCAGCATTGCCCTACAATTATTCATATAATTAATGTCATACATATAATATACTATCAGTAGATTCAGGTACGTTGCCACACTGCCATCATCCTTCCCACCTCCTGAAATATTCCCGTAGGTAATCAATGCATCCCCGCTCCTCTCTAATCACACACTCGGCACCCGGCCCATCATCCAGCCAGCCTTCGTTCCCGGCGCACAACACACAGCACAACGCCTCTCCCCCCCCCGCTTTCCCATCGAACATGTACATGCACAACACAAAAATAATACACATGCAACGCGGGAAATAGCATTTGCTCTGCTCATCTTGGAAGAAAACAACTGTCGCCCCGCTCATTTAATCTATCGTACACGCACATCTCGCTTGTGCCTTGTCGGTCGGGGGTCGGGGGACGGGCACTGGCGAAACTTTACTCTGATACACAGGTACATGGGTGGTACATGGGGGGACGCGGAAACTGTGGTTTTACCTTGTTTCATATATCGCTCCGGGCGCGGTGCGGTAGGGTACGAGAGAGGGACACGGTATGTACTTGTATGCTTACTTACTTGTGTATGAAAGTTGTGTGCGGTATATGTATGAAAGAATGTATACAGAGAGAGACGTTTTGTATGTATGTACTTGTCCGTGTATCTTGGAGGTAAGGTAAGCTAAAGTAAGGTCTCGTGTTCTCATGTCTACTACCTACCTAGAACACAGCAGTATCTAGCGCCCTATGACTCTTGTCCATAGCCATGACAATACCCACCATCAAGGAAAGTCTCTCCAAACCAATCAAGCATCCGATTCAAGACAAACCCACCACCTTCACCTTTCCCTCTCCATTCCGTAGCCTAACCTAGCGAGTAATACCACACAATATCACATCCCACGGCACTCCCTTCCATGAATCAGATCCAATCCACCACTCCCTCATTCCCCACCAGCCTAGTTTCTCCACCTGAATCGCAACAACCTCGTTCTAGTCCAGCCCCGCTTCTCCACCCACCACCCACCAAACATTAAAAAGAAAACCGCCTGACCGTGCACCTTGCCCCCCCAATAATGACCTGCGATTCATGAGCCAGACCAGATTCCACGACTTCGGATCCGGATCGGCTTCGGGAGGGTTAGCGAAAAAGTTTGTTGCGTTATCGGGACTCGGTGACATTGACAGGCAAACAAACAAACAAACAAACACTACCGACACTGCCCATCCCACATCACACACACACATCTGCGGATGCAGAAAGTCCTCCCCTCCCATTTCCGACTTCCTCGCTCTTCGCTATTCGGCCTTCCCCGCTGCCCTCTCTCTCACATACATTCCGCGTTTGAGAAACGGTGCCACTATGTTTGATTCACGTATCGTGATCCGACAAACCCCTCGGCTCACATCCATGTTCACGCATTTCTCGTCTCCTCGTCGCTGATTCGGCGCAGGGAGGGGATACGAAGCAAAGAAAACATGTCGGGCTATTTGGGGGACTTTAGACAGTGTCGGTCGAAGGTTGACGGTTGGGAGGATATAGATGCCGGGATGGGGGATATAAATGGGTACAGTGCAGTGTAGTGCAATATAATAGAATAGAATACGAATTCCGCAATCGAATTATTTGTCATTGAGATCGGGAGATGGGAGCAGCAGGGCTATGGAGAATGGGTGCGTCTTGTTTGATATCCTATATGCAATACTAGTAGGAGTGTTTGGTAAGGATGTGAGTAAGGAGATATCTAGCTTGTGTAAGTCCCATGTATGTGATATCTATGCTTTAACACAAGGAATCCAAACAGATATACACATACACACATTACACATTACACATCCGCACCGTTACAGACCAACACTCACCACCAGCCAAATACTTCTACACGATACGCATCATTGACACCCTTTCCACTCCCCACTCCCAACGCAACAACAGCATCCATCAAACCAACAACAAGACCCCCATTTCCATTCCCCCCCCACAAAGCCACTCCCTCGCACCATCCCCCTTTCCCTCCTTTCCATTCCCGACAATGTTGTTTTTTCCCCATCCCGAGTCATGTCCGCTATGCAACCCTCCCTCGCCTCTCAGATCTCACTCTCCACCTCCCCCCAGACCAGGACCTCGACATCACAATCTACTCATTGCTTCTTCGCCCATCGCAGCGCTGCCCAGCGGCTCGGCTCGCACCCAGCTGATCCGATGCGATCGTGTCCGTGTGCTCCCGCCACCCGCGACCATCCATCCGTGCCTTCCGTTCCCCTCGAGTCAGGCACATGGTATAAGACGATCATATAACTAGTTCCAGACTGGGGATTCGATAAGAAGGGAGAGATAAGGAGAGGAAAGGGAGGGTGCTGTTGATGGGCAGGGGAACCCCCCGAGAGGAGGGAAGAGGGCGTGGATGGATGCGGAACTGGAATGGTCGAGTGGGTTGTTTGTTTGTTTTCGACCAAGTGAGTGAGTGAGTGAGCAGGCAGATGAGCGGTTGAGGTTGAAATCAAAGTCCCGTATATTAAACCAATCCTACAAAATAAAGACACCCGCACTTTCGGAGAATTAATCAATCAGGTATTTATACAATCACTTCTTCGCTCCTTTCTTTTCCCCTCCCTTCCCCTCAAAACAAAACAAAAGGAAGAGAGAAGAAGACTTGAACATAAGATAAATAGGTACTATAACATACCCAACCCAAAACTCCCCGCTCTGAGCTGTTTTCCCCTCCCAGTTCTAAACGCCTGGAAAAGACAGAGGTAGAGAAAGGGAAGAAAAAGACCAAAGTTTTGAATTCGAAGTCAATGTGGCAGGGAAGAAAGAAAAACACCACCCACTTCAACCACATCCTCACACACACAAACGTATAGTGTGCTATCCTGCCGCTCATGCAGCCTTCCCCCTCTTAGCAAGATAATAAGTGATCAAGCTCAAATGCTGCTCTCTCGCACCGGCAACCGCCTTCCAAAAACCCTCCTTCTCGCCACCAACCCGATCATGCAGCGAAATACACACTTCAACATCTGCTTTCCGCACGTCCGCATCCGTATCGTCTAGACACCGGACGGCTAGCTTGCCGAGTCGTGCTGTCTGTTCGGGGGTAAGAGGAACGCTCTTTGCACCCGAGATCTGGATCAATGAGGAGAGTGTGCTGAGGGCCATGGTCATGGTGCGGGTCGGTACGGGACCGCTGGTGCTTGAGACGGATGAGGCTTTTGAGTTGGGCGAGGATGTAGGGGTTGTGTTTGGGGTTTGTTCGATGAGGGAGAGGACGGCTTCGAGGCAGTCGGATGTTTGGCCGTATTTGACAATCTCGTCAGCGGTGGCTTCGAGGTCGGTCGCGATGTGCGACGTGTTCTCGTACTGTGCCTTGGTTTGCAGCAGCGAGCAGAGGACGCGTGAAAAGTATTTGGCTGTTTCTTTTCGGTATAGCGAAAGCATCGCGCGAATGGTCGCAAGTGCCTGCACTTTGAGGTTGGCAGCCTTCATGGCCGTGGTCTTCAACGCCTCCGCAGGTGCCTCCAGGTAGTCTAGAGACACGAGGAGAAGCTCTCCGAACCTCTCGTCATCGATCCCCCAAATGTCATGGTTTGACTTGATCATGTCTTGCAGACGACGGAACATATGAGCTTCCACTGTGCGGCTGCGAATCTTGTTAATGCCACTGGCAAGCAGTTGCTTGTTCTTCAGGACTTCAGCCCGATTGGCTTCGTTGCTGTCAGCAAGCATCACGCTGCCTGTGCTAGTAGTCTTGTGGTGGCCACGGAAAGTCTCATCTGCTCCGTTGCCCATCATCGTAGCGCTACCTGCGCTTTCGGTACTCTGCCTCCGCTCAATGCTCTTCTCATTGAGGGGAAGTTCTTCGAGCACTGGCTTCTCTGATTCATTCGATACAGCCTCAGGCTCATCGCCAACGAATGGATCCTCATAGACCTGTACTTCATCTTGTGCATCAGTACCTCTTGTGCTCGGTCGGTCTGGTGACCTCATGCGTGGGCTTCTGGTCGAGTTGAGTGATACTCCATTCAAATCACCCATTGATTTCGGACTCTTGAGCGCTGTTGTACGTGGGCTTCCAGCGGCCAACCGTCCTGGAGATGGTGTGGGCTTTGGAGGACTTCGCTGTGCTATCTGTGACACAGGTCGTGCCAGATTTGGAATGACCATGGTAAAATTATCCTCATCGCCAGCATCGATATCGCTATCAACAAGGGCTGGCTTTTCGATGCCGACGCGTTGGCGGAATGGAATCACGCCTGGCTCATGGTGACTCTGTGACCTGACGAATGGCTTTACTATTGTAAGATCCTCATCCTTTCCTGGGCTAACTGCCGGGCTCCCATGGCGGGAGCTTGTGCCGGGTGTCTTGCGATGCTGCGCAACACTGTCGCCTAACCTGGATTTGCTCCGAATAGGACTGACGTTTGGGCTATTCTGACTATTCTGGGTATTGGCTCGCGCTCGAACGGTGCTCTTAGGTGCCACGGACTTCTTCGTAGTTGTCGCCGCTGGTGTCTTCTCTGGTGTCATGGAAGGCGTCACATTCTTAGGCATACGCCGAGAAGCATAGGGGTCTGCCGTAGCCGGCCGTGTCAATTCTGGGCGACGAATTGGCCGCCGAACGGCCCCACTCATTAAGGATCCCGTTCCACTTGAGTTTGAAGACAGTACCGACTTTGTGGAACTACCTAATGCGGAGGGAGGTCTTGCGGCGCCTGACGAGGCTGTGGAGGCGTTGGATGCAGTTCTTGAACCTAAAGATTTCGCTGTTTGCGATTTCACAGGTGAGTAACTTGCTTGTGCAGAACTGGGGCGCTCGGGAACACCTTTAGCAGCAGCAAGTTTTGCTCTCCTTTGCTCAGCAATCTTCTCCTTGAGTGCATTCCGAGCGGCACCAGTGCCGGCTCCGACAGACTTGGAGAATGAAGAGACGCTGGCTTGGGACGACGCCAGTGACGCATTCGGGTTGTTGGGATCCTTCTCCAATCCATTCTTCTCCCGCTTTTCAAGTGTCTCGAAAATACTGTAATAGTTAGCGCTGTATGTGGTGGACAATCTGTGAACTTACGCTTCGGCTTTCTGTGGCCACACGAGGGCAAACGTCCAGTATGTGCTGCGGTACGATTCTCTCACTTTGGGGTTAGCATCTGTAAGTCCCTTCTTAAGGATCTTTTCCAATGCATCAAGACCTCCTGTGTGTTCCATTGCTGATTTATGCTTTCGTATCATTGTCTTCACCCAGTTAGCCGAGAACGAACGCGGTTGCACATTCTTATCCTGTGAGGCGAATTGAATGTGATTGACTAGACGGCTGTTGTAGGAGACGTTGGAGAAAATGGTGTCCACTGTAGTGTTTCCATTTTGGGCGGCAATGTTCTTGGTAGCAGCGCACATTTTGATGAAGTTTTGGAGCAGAATTTCCACCCAGGGATCCATCGTGTGACCGAGAGTCTTTGCGAGCTCTTGGATGAGCATACAGCCATTTGTAGACATGGTAGTACGCAGAGAGTTGGCAACCTTAAGGATTCCATCAAGCAAAGACTTGACGCCAGTCATGAAAGACGCATGGAACTCAGAAGGTGCGTTGCCCTTCGTTATCCGACGCAACTTCAAGACACTCTTATCTCGTGACATCCAGTTCCCTTCCGACTCCTTTCCTTCAAAGTGTGGAGCCATATCGCGGAATATATCGTCCAATTCTCGCTGTGTATACACATGTATGGGATCCATGGTTACGGTCTCGGCGGGCGGAGCTACTTCCGACAGCATACTCTCTGCCATGTCAATATCTGGCTGCAACGATTCAGCTCTCGCCACGGAAATGGGGCGTGCTACGGGCGCCGATGGAGGAGGCATCTCGGCTTCTGCGGAGGCGTCCAGGTGCGTGTTGATATACGTCGCGATCGTCTTGCGTACGTTGAAATGGACGAGCTCTTTCTTCAAGTTTGCTTTTGCATGCTCTGGAGCGTTCCTATTAAGATGTTAGCAAACTGCTAAGTCGAGGAGGAGAAATTGATTTCCCATAGGAGGAAGAAAAGTCGCGCACCTGAAAAGCTCAACAACGGCGGTTTTGGCCGTTTCACGCACGCCAGCATCGGCGTCTTCGAGGTTCGCTACGAGCAGAGGCACGAATGTACGGAAAGGGAGGTGTTCGGTCTTGTTCATCTGCACACATACGCATATCAGAAATTTGTCACAGAGTCCGGCACACACATCAATCACAGCGTCTGACGCACCTTGACAACCCATTGCATGGACATCTCCTTGGCGCGTGGATTGGTGCCCTTCATGGCATTTTCGCGCATCAACATCTCGACATCGGTATGGGCGAGTGGCCACAGGTCCGACAGAATCTGTGACGCAGCATTGCGGTGGCTCTCACGCGCATCGCCGAGGCGCTCAAGGAGAATGGGTAAGAGTTTAGACAGCTGCGCGATGACGACGGGAGTCTGATCCTGCAATACCAGGCGCTTGATCAGATGGCTCAGGGTAGAGAAGGCAGTCGACACGAGGGCGGCCGAGGTGGTTGTGCTGGTGGCAATACGAATACATTCAAAGATGGGAGCCTGGCAGGCGTCGGGAACGCGATTGTGCTTGATGCTCGACTTGATTGTGCTGAACTGCTGCAGCTTCTGGTCCACGTTGGTCGACGGCTTCTTGAGGGCCGCGAGAAGGGCGGCTGCTTGCTCCTCCATGGTGAAGCTGGTGTTATTGCGAGGAGAGGGTGGTGGGCGCGGGGCACATGGGAGTGGGATGGGCAGCAGAGGAGCGGTGCGAGTGTTGGTGTTGTTCGCCGTGCGTCAATGTAAACGGCCGACTGTTTTGGTCGGCGAGGGAGCTGCGTGCCTTGGCGCACAACCCGTGTCCCACTGGTTGCCATGAAACAATCTGCTAAGACCCACTCTTGTCACCCCGCACTATCGCTGCAGTGCCAGCAATTCACTCTAGGTACATATATGCCTGTCATTGCAGTAGGTAGTACCTCTGTAGTATGACATGACATGGCAACAGGCAGACGCTAATAGCCCTATCCTGTTGACAGTGCAATTCGACTCTGCCTGTTTTCTCAGTGATTTTCCACTTTTCCGTTCCAGAACCCTTTCTCTTTTCGCGCCGCCAGGACATAGGGGTAATACGGGCGCGGACCATGTTATCTCTCAATTGGGGGTGTTCAGTACAGGGCACCATAATATAATACAGAAATACATGTATTTGACCAACCTTATGGATGACCTCTTCTGCATAGACTTGATCATTTACTCGGACCATCTTTCTAGAACCTTGTTTGTTTCTAGCCCCAGACCAGGAGATACTATCTCTATATCAAACCTATTTTTTTTGTATAACATTTCTCTTTCCGTAGCTCAAATCTACTTGCGATATAGCCCTATGATGTCTACACTTCGTATTTTCCCTATTTCCTCGTCCCCGAACGAGAGTGTACATCCTTCATCGTCTTTCTGTACCAGTTCCATATAGACCTAGATCGCATACCAATTATACATATACATAACCTCAAGTTATTTGCTACACCTTCTTTTCCGGTATACAACCACCTAGGTCAACATAAGGTCATGGTGGTGTAGAACATCATCACTACATTCTGAACACTATGGTTTACCACCATCCAATCTGGACCTCATCGTCAAGAATGTGTCTTAGAACATCCCGACCTAGCATCCGCTATGAACACCGTTATCGAACATATATCAACACCATATTCAGAACATCACAATTGCAGTTCTCAAAGCATGTTAACAACATCACGGTTTATCATCAATCATTTCTACTAGACTCCATTGTCTGAACTCAATACATTTCATCGTTTGATCATTAAACCTAGTTCATCTTTAATCTCTTAACTCGTCAGAATCATACCTCCCTCCTGATCTTTCAGAATGGAAACGGGAGCAATCGTTCCGGGTATAGTGCAATATGCCTCTGAGTGAAAGAAAGAAGGAAATCGAAAGAAAGGGACAATATTACAATCTTTGTCGCCGGGAGATGTCAACCTAGCCGAACTCACACCCCATTCACACTTCTCATGCCTCAACCTCCTTCGCGGCAGGCGTCTCAGCGACCCCATTGGTCTTGGGGGCCGCCTCCTTCTCCTTCAAAGCTGATTCCAACTTTGATTCCAGGTCCTTCTTCGCTTTGGCCGCAGCCTCGAGCTGCTCCTCGACGACCTTGGCGCGCTCGGTCGCGTTGGCGGCCTTGTCCTCCGCCTCTTTAACCTCCTCCTCCAACCTCTTCTTCTCTGCCTCCATCTTGGCATCACGCTCCTTCAGGTGATTGAGCTCGGTCTGGAGCTCGGCCTGGCCCTTCTCGGCCTGAGCCAGGTTCGAAGCCACCGTTTTCTCTACCTGCTTCAGCTCCGCCTGGAGCTTCTTGCTCTCATCTTTGGCGGTTTTGGCCTTCTTCTTTTCTGCCTCGAGCTTCTTCTCGAGTGTTGCTTTGAGTGAGGCCAACTCACTGTCTTGTTTCTCTGAAGCTGCGGCACCGGCGGTTTTGAGAGCCTCAAGCTCTTCCTTCACCTTGCCGAGGTCCTTGTCGGCAGTGGCCTTCTCGGATGTGAGCGAGGCGATGGTGGAATCCTTCGAGTCGGATTCAGTCTTGCTGGAGGATTTGAGGGCATCAAGCTCCTCTTTGACCTTGGTCAAATCTTGCTCAGCAGCTCCCTTCTCGGAGGCGTGGGCAGCGGTGAGTTCGCTGACCTTTGCATCGAGATCAGCCTTGGACACGAGATCGGACTGTGCCTTTTCAAGAGTGGCGAGTTTCTCCTCGATACTCTTCTTCTCCGAGGTGAGGGACTCGACTTCAGCAACCTTGCCCTCAAGATCAGCCTTAGAGACGAGGTCAGACTGAGCCTTTTCAAGCGTAGCGAGCTTCTCCTCAATACTCTTCTTCTCCGAGGTGAGGGATTCGATTTCGGCAACCTTGCCCTCAAGATCAGCCTTAGGAACAAGATCAGCCTGAGCCTTCTCGAGCGCAACAAGTTTCTCCTCTGCCGATGCTTTCTCGCTGGTTAACGAGGTGAGTTCGACGGTTTTGGCGTCGAGGTCTGCCTTGGGAACGAGATCGGCTTGGGCCTTCTCTAGCGCAGCAAGCTTCTCCTCTGCCGATGCTTTCTCGGTGGTCAACGAGTCGATTTCGACGGTCTTAGCATCAAGGTCTGCCTTCGGGACGAGATCAGCCTGGGCCTTCTCGAGTGCAGCAAGCTTCTCCTCCGCCGATGCTTTCTCAGTGGTTAGCGATGTAATTTCGGCGGCCTTAGCTTCGAGATCTGCCTTCGGGACGAGGTCAGCCTGGGCCTTCTCTAGCGCAGCAAGCTTCTCTTCTGTTGATGCTTTCTCAGTGGTCAACGATGTAATTTCGGCGGCCTTAGCATCAAGATCTGCCTTAGAGACGAGATCTGCCTGTGCGGTCTTGAGGGCGGCTAACTCTTCTTCCACAGTGCCCTTTGCGGCAGTCAACGTTGAGAGTTCGCTAATCTTGGCGTCCAGATCGGCCTTGGGGACGAGGTCGCCTTGTGTGGCCTGTAGAGCACTAAGCTTCTCATTGGTGGCGGCGAGAGTCTCGTCGAGAGATTTCTTCTCTGTGAGCAAATCTTCGTGAGACTTCGTGATAGTTGCAAGACCATCCTTGGCCTTGGCGAGCTCCTCGTTGAGCGTGGTTTTCTCGGTAGTTAGGGTGGCAAGGCCAGTCTCCTTCTCTTTTTCTAGGGTGGACAATTGATCCTTAAGCTTGGTCAACTCCTCACTAATAGTTGCCTTCTCAGATGCAAGGGATACGACTTCAGCATCTTTAGCATCGAAATCGGTTTTGGACACCAAGCCCTCCTTCTCTTTCTCCAGGGCCGACAGTTGATCTTTGAGCTTGGTAAGCTCCTCACTGATGGTTGCTTTCTCAGATGTAAGAGAAGCAACCTCAGCATCCTTAGCATCGAAATCAGTCTTGGCCACCAAGCCCTCCTTCTCTTTTTCCAGGGCGGACACTTGCTCCTTAAGCTTGTTAAGCTCCTCGCTGACAGTGGCTTTCTCGGAGGTAAGGGAAGCGACTTCGGCATCCTTGGCATCAAGATCGGATTTAGACACAAGAGATTCCTTCTCTTTCTCGGCGGTGGCTAGAAGGTCTTTTACCTTGACAAGCTCTTCAGCAATGGCGGACTTCTCGGTGGAGAGAGAAGCGACTTCAGTCTCTTTGGCATCGAGATCAGCCTTGGACACAAGAGATTCCTTTTCTTTCTCGGCGGCGGCCAAAAGGTCCTTCACCTTCGCAAGCTCTTCGGTGGCAGCAGACTTCTCAGTCGTCAAAGCAGCAATCTCAGACTCTTTAGCCTCGACCTCAGACTTGGACACCAAACTCTCCTTTTCTTTCTCGGCGGCGGTCAAGAGGTCTTTGACCTTTCCAAGCTCAGTGACGGCGGCAGACTTCTCGGTTGTAAGAGTAGCAATCTCAGTCTCTTTGGCTTCGACCTCGGACTTGGGTACAAGGCCACCCTTCTCCTCCTCGAATGCAGTCACCTTCTTTTCGAGCGAGCTAATCTTCTCGTCGTTGGTGGCAATAGTGGACTTGAGATCAGCGATCTCGGAATCCAGAGTGCTCTTCTGGGCGTCGAGGTCAGATTTCGTTTTGGTGAGTTCGCTAGCCTGGTTCTCGTTGTCGGAGGTGAGCTTGGCAAGCTCAGTTACTTTATCGCCCTTCTCTTTCTCGAGGGATGCATTTGCTTCCTTAAGAGCGGCAATGTCAGATTCGAAAGCAGTGATGGAGGACTGCAATTTAGTCTTTTCTTCATCGTGGGCGGTCTTAACGGACTCTAGGTCGGCAGCCAACTTTGTGGTCTCGTCGGCCTTGGTGGCATGGTCAGTAGTGAGGGTTTGTAATTGTGCCTCCTTCTCTGCGATACTCTTCTCGAGCTCATCGACCTTCTTTTCAAAAGAGGCAATGGATGCCTTGAGGGTGGTCGCTTCCTCGCCTTGAGACGACTTCAGTGACTCGACCTCGTTCGTGGCCTCGGTGAGAGAAGTTTTTTGAGCGTCGATCTCTGAAGTCAACTTCGCGATCTGGGCGTCTTTCTCTGACTTCTCTTGCTCAAGCGTTGAGTTGGTGGATCCAAGCGATGTGACCTTCTGCTCGAGGGAATCGAGCGACGATTGCAGCTTGGTTGTATTATCATCATAACCAGCCTTGAGAGACTCGAGCTGCCCATTGACAGTAGTGAGCTCCTCTGCCTTCGTTTTGTTGTCGGTGGTGAGGGTTTCGATTTCGGCATCCTTAGTGTCAACGACAGCTTTGGTCTCTTGAAGTTCTTGCTTGGTCTCGGCAAGCTCCTTCTCGAGTTCAGCCAGCTTCTCCTCTAGGGCAGTGATCATGGCCTTGGACTTCTCGATGATCTCGTGAGCGTCAGCAAGCGCGGCCTTAAACTCGGCAAGCTTTTGCTCGAGGGTCTGCTTCTCTGAAGTCATTGTTTCTTCAAATTCTTTGCGACACTCTTCTCGGACTTGGTTGCGCTCTTTAGCTTTGGCCTCGTGGACTTGCTGAACCACGACGCTGACCATATGCTCTTCGAGGTCCTTCTTGTCCTGTTGGAGCGTGGTGTGGCGCTCTTCGAATTCCCTTTCTTTCGCAGCGTACTCCTCGTTGATTGAGGCGATGGTTTCGTCCTGCTGCTGCACGACTTTGTTTGCTTCGGCAAGTTCGGCTTGGGTAGCTGCGAGCTTTGCTTGTAGCTTCTGCAGCTTGACTTGAGGCGGATCGTCGGCTTTGGGCGACGGGAGGTCGATTGATTCTGAAGTGAAGGAGGTTTTGTAAGTAAAAAGTTGTGTGAAATTTGAAGAATTGGTGCGCGGAGAAATTTTATCTGCGTGTGGTTGTGGAAGTAAGAGAAGCTTCTCGTGCGGGCGCGCAAAGTATGTGATATAGCGCCGTGCGTCACAATAGACAAGCGCTATAACAATCTTCCGCCCACAATAAACACGGTATTCAAGTGGATTGCGGGCACGTGGGGCAGAAAATTCTGGCTACTTCACTTTGGGGGAAAGAAAATTGTAGGCACTTACTCGTCTCCCCAGCGGTTGCACTGGGATGTGATTCTACGGCAGGCGTTTCTGGAGGAGTTACTGGTGCCTCCCGACTCCGCACCGGCTCATTATCCCCATCCTTTGGTGTTCGTGGTGGTGAGGCCGTTGCCGTTGCCGTCGTGACCACAGGTGGTGTGGTCGTAGGTGAGGGCGGGCCCTGCTGGACACCTCCGAAGAAGTAATTGTACGCTCGACGCATGCTGCTCGTCCGCTTTGGCAGTCCCGGGCGGTTTGAAGATGTGGATTTACGTCCTCTACGCTCTTCCTGTTGCGGTTGCGGTTGCGGTTGCGGTTGCTGGTCGAGTTCTGGACTGAGGACCGTGACCGGAGTTATGGTCTCTGAGCTCTTCCCACGCTTATGCCCTGGCGCCGGTCGAGGAAGCAACTTTCTGCCAAATTTCGCGGACCCGGCGTTGATCTCGTCGAGAATCCGCTTCTGCTCCTTGTTGTTCACACTGGAACAGGGAAAGGGAAGTTAGAGAGGTGTGTTGCTGACAGGCTGACGGACACACAGATGAATGGGGAGGATGGGGGGCAGATGTGAGGGGTGAGATTTCGAGGTACAAGTTGAAAGAGCTAGAAAATGCTCAGTGGTACTCAAGTCGGGGAGCTTGAGCCTGACGGGAGAAAGGGGAAAGAGGAAGACGTGGTGTGACTGCAGCAAGCAGATGAAGATTGGCAGGCAATGAGGAGAGAGAGGGAAAAAATTGCGAAGTGACGGTGTAGGAGGGGACTCACTCGTAGCTCGATCGACTCCTTCCAAAGCTCGGCATGGCGGCGGCAACCTCTTCTGGCAGCTCTGATGGATGTCCGATGCACTGATATCAATAGCGGGCTAGCAAATCAAGGACCCGTTCTGTTGAGTCTTATCCCGTCGCTAGTTAGCTCTCGCCCTTCCCGCAAAAGGGCGAATGGGTAGGTATTGGACTTTTATGTACGAGCACAACAACGCGGCGGATGCATGCAACTGCACGAAGCGGTAAAGAAACAGGACGTAGGTTGCCAATCAGGGCTCAGCACGTAGTGGTACGCGAGTCGCGTGAGTGGTAGAAAAAAGCAGCAGACAGCCGGAGCTATACGACTATGTATGTATATATGCAGCTGCGAGGGTGCAAGAGAGACAGCGAATGCAATTGATGAGACGACGTCGCGGCGTGGGATATGTGCAACGTTTTCTATGCGCCGCCAGCGCACAACATACATAACAAATGTACCCTGAAGTGACGAGTAGGTGGCGGCGGGGGGAGCACTGGGGGGTGTGGGTATTGTATGCTGGCTTGAGCGCTGGACAAGTCGCCCGCCAGCCTGTCCACCACGGTCCCTCACGCCTCAACTTCTTTTGCTGGACTCGGCCCGTCATGCGAACGCGTCTCAAGCTTCCTGCTGCCCACATGGCCTGCAGGAACATTGGAACCTCGAATTTGGGCCTTGGATGTTTTGTCTCAGGCGAGCTGGGGCGGCGAATCAATCGTCATGCTCCTCCACTTCAGGGCTGCTGGGGACGGCCATGCTGGGGATTGCTGGCAATGTCTGATATCGTTCAAGCTCTCTGCGCCTGTGCCTTCGCGCCCAACAATCTGCCAACACCTGCCAACGGCTGCTGGCGGGCGGCAAAAGATGAGAGGGGACCGCGGACGGGGGACTGGAATGCTGGAGAGCGACGACCGGGGGAGAGGATTGTCCTGGCCATTTCGTGATGCGTTGTTCTCGGGGGCCGGCCCATCAGTCGTCGTTAAAGAGATTCATTCGCTTTTGGCGAGTGGAAAGATGGGGCCAGAGAAGGGCGAGGGGAAAAATGGGACGCTCCAATACCCCCAATTCGCTCATTTGTCATCCATACCACCATCACACACAAGAGGTCACGAATGGGCCGGCTGCAAACACTAGCTACCAGTCCTTCAATTAGTTTCCACCATCCACCCCATTGTAATTCTTCCCACTCTCTCAGAAGCATTGCCGACCCTCCACTACGTGCTCTGAGCTGTCACACCGAGTCACCGTTCTGGACTCTCCTTGATTAACCAGCGTGCCGCGAAGATCGGACAACTGGACAGCTGTCATGCGTCTGTGTGTGCACATCTAGGCGCCTGCATAAAAAAAAGCCTGAAGGGCCTGAGCATTGAGTGATGCGCGCCATGGCAACGGTAAATACGGTAATCTATCCACTCACGCCGTGCGACGTCCGAAGCCACGACTCACTAGCCACACCGAGGTAGCACCCAGTGCCCCACCTTGCACTGACGTTGGGACAGCTAGGAGCTTGTGTGCCAACGACCCCCGTGCGAGGAAGCTATGAGAAGAAAGACAGGAAACCTCGACGACGGCTCGAGCACACACCGCTGTTGCTGTGGTGAGTCGAGAGATTATGATGTCAATTGCTTGTCCATTCGGAGCCTACGACACGACCTGTCTCCTATAGTGTAACAGGATATCCCTGCCTTCATTAGCTGTTCAGATATCAAATATCTAGCTACTAAGCTGATCGTCAAGGCCATGCTTGCTGAGACACCAAACAGTCACAGTAATTACATATCCATAGCACAAAGAAACATAGATCGAGTCTTCCCAGTGAACACCAATCAATGTTCACATAGAAACGACCCCTTGCGGATCTGCCGGATCAATTATTCAAATAGGATCAAAAAACTACCCTTTCGCGATGTCGCTATTCCTATCCAACTCCATGAACGCCACGCATGCACGCCATCTCCCATCTCCACCCGTGATCTTATCCTTGCACATCTATACATGACCAATCAAGGGCAACAGGAACCTGGAAAAAACGAAAAATTACATAGGGAACTTGGAAATGCTAAACCTGGGATATGGACACAAGTAACCGAGTACTGGAGGGGAGAGGGATATAAAATTGCCGCAGCATGTACAGCAAAATCCACATCCTAGTTTCTGGCAAGGCACTGTTCGCCGAAGGATATTATCCAAGGATAGCATCAAGTATACGTTTCACCGCTGGGTCACCCAGTAGGTGCCCTCATATCAACGACGATTATGGTCCCAATGTCCATATCGTTGATGACTTTGTTCCGCAAGCGACGGCCACGACGACGACGACAATCCCGTTCTCGGAGAAATGTCCTTGCTGACAAGTATCTTCAGTTAGTCTAAACCTCAAGAAGAAAATTCTCATCATTGAGGACCAAACCAACCCCTTCGTATCCTCTCACCGAGTCCACCTCCAGATGTATCGTTTTCGGAGGCGCTCCCTTGTGCGTTCTGATTCTGGTTTGGCGATGGACTTTGAGCAGGGTCACCAGAGACCGTGTACGGATTGGTCGAAGTGCCCTCGCCCGTAACCTCAAACGACCCTGGCATTGGGTGATTTATGGGGGCTGCAGGCTGACCATCTGGTCCCGTGGGCTGTTGTGGCTGCTGTTGTGGCTGCCCATTATTCTCCGACTGTTTCGTGATTCCTTTCCGGCAATGTGGGCAGGTATCATGTTCGCTTAACCATGCTGAAATACATTGATGATGGAACCAGTGATGGCAAGGCAGCTCGGTCACTTCTTCCTCGATGTTGACCTCATCCATGCAGATGCTGCACTCGGCCCGGCCCTCTGCTCCTAGCATTTCTACGGTGACTGGTTTGCGGGGTAATGCGTCAATGTCGCTCTGGGTCGCTGGGCCAGGGGCATTTGAACTAGCGTTCTGCTCCATGAGTTGTGAGATGATTCGATCCAGAGCCTCCTGTGAATACACTGCATCGCCAATTTGCCCACTGCCGCCAATCATTTGGGAGATGAGAGTCATTATTGGGTTGAAGCCGGGATCTCTCATGTGACCTTCACCTTCGGGCACTCCAGGGAATGGTCCATGGTGGTGATGGTGGTGATGTTGGGCACCTCCAGGTGCATCACCGAACGCAGCCATAAGGCCTACTAGAACACTATTACATACGTCAGCCTTACCCTCCAAAAGCACAGATCATCGATCATTGCTAGGCAGTACTCACTTGTTAAGCTCATCCACTGGCTCCACCCGTGGGCTAGGGTGTTCGGGATCCCGAGGATATAGTCGCGCGTTGGTATACGTGAATCGATGTCCTCCGGGTAAGGTCCCGGAGCCCGAGAATCCTGAGGTCCGTCCCCTGGTCTCTTCATTGTTCTGTGCCTGACCCTCGGTCCCCTGGTTTTGATCTTGATTTTGGTTCTGGTTTGGATTTTGGTCCTGATCTAAGCCTGGGGTTGGCAACTGAGCTCTTCCACCTCCTAGTATGCTGTTCAACATGGATGCAAATCCACCCATGGCCCCGCCAGCCCCTCCGGCACGTCCAAGATCTGCGGCAGACAGCGTCCGATACATGGTACCAGTAACTGCGAATCTACCAGGTCCCAACTGCCTGAACTGTAGATTGCTAATGTCTGTTTCTTCTGGGTCGTCACTATCTCGCCATGGATTGTGATTATGGAGAGTGTGGTGAGATGGCGGGTCCTCTAGGCCAGGCACTGAATCCGTATCTTCACCTTCACTGTCATCAGGATCGTACATATGTTGGTTGCGAGGATCGTTGTCATCTTCTATCTGCCAAATTTGTTAGCGTATGTGCCTCAAGGATGTTTGCGCTTCACTCGTGGAAGTGGGGTTTCAACATACAATTTCTGTAAAGTCTGATCCGCATTCTGGGCAGGTTAAGCCTTGTTCGTCCCGATACCACTCGTCCTGGCACTCGTGGCAAAACATTGTGTCCCGATGCCCGCTGGTCTGGGATGGTTGTTGCGATCGTGGCTCGTTGTCCATGATGGCGGGGATGTGCGGAGAGAGGTTCAAGGAGGAGGGAGATTATAGGCGGAGATTGTAAGTCGTTATTGTAGCCTGATTTATATGAGAAACGCGTTCTATGTATCATACGGGGCTTGAAAACGCACGAGGTTGTGTCAGACTCCCAGTTGCAACTGGTCCTCTATGTCTTAAGCTCGGCGCAGCAATGATGGTAATCGGGGTTGGCAAGTCGTCATGCGTCTAAGGTTGTGGCTGACGTAGCTGCAGCAAGATACGAGGTGAGCGGAGGTAAGAGGATCTCAAACGATGGAGTATAGGAAGATAGGTAAGTAGTTAGGCTGTGCGTACCTGAGCGGCAAGTTTTCTGATTACGAAGTACTTGGACGGGAGTGCCCTTGGACCCCGGTGACGTTTGCTCAGAACCGCGATCGTCGGAAGTTGGCCGCCGATGCGTTCCGACTTTACTATGTGATCGCAAATTCACCAGCTGTGCTTAAGCAACAAAGAAAATAAATTGTGAAGAAACCTTCGCTGAAGAGTGACGCAGCAAACTTTTGTGTGTTCATTGTCAAGGCGCATTCAAAGCTGATTGTCCTTTGTGACTCGATCGTTTGTTGTTGGCCACATGCACAAATTCTATGGACTTCGATTTTGTTCTGTCTCCACAGCCTTATCATGTTGGGAAAGGTTATAGAATCGACGTCCAACACGAATTTGGGAAGGTTACAGAGATTCTCGCTGTAGCATGTATAGAGCTATGTACGTACTGTCCGATATTGAATAATCCTCTTCCGTCATAAATCTATTTGCAATAAACGCCCGTCACTCATAGCACAGATTACTATTCGCTGGTATGCACAGTGGGTTATGGAGATGTCGCTCATAGAATACAATCCAAAATAAAGCCCCAACGCCGATGCCAAAAACGAGTCTTGTCCAAGATGCTTCATTTCCCTATATCGTCATTGTCCTCCATGAATCTTCTCATCCGTCTACCTTCTCTTCATTCCCTTGAACATGATGCTCCCCACGATTCCTGCCGCGATCGCAACCCCGCCGATGATCGCAGCGCCCACCATGCCCTCTTTCGCGACCTTATCATTAATCAAGTCTTTCAAACTTTCCGCCTGTAGATTCCGCGGCTCTAGTTCAAGTAACAGATCATTGTACCGCTTCGCTTCTGCATAGTTCGCAAGCTTATAGTTTCCAAGTGCAAGGTAGTATAAGCATTCGCGCCGCCGTTCGCGTGAGGTACGGAAGATTTCTGAAAGCAGTCTGACACCTTCTTGTTGTTCGTTTCGGCTATCAGATTTAATCAGGCCCTAACATGTGTATTAGTTTCAAGAAGTCATCGGAGCCAAATATGCAGCATACCCAGGCGAAATTGAACTTTGTCTGAAGGCCGACGTATTCTCCTTCCTTTTCGTACTGTGAGCGGAGAACTTGAAGTTCCTCAGGCTTCAGGGGGCTTTCGACATCAGCAGCGTCTAAGGCACAGAAGAGAGTTAGCATATGCTATATGGCAGAACACACCGTTCATAGTAGCTTAACGCACATGGTAGAGATGGTGCCATGATGTATGTGGTGTCTCTTATCGTAGAGAGTCTGGCCGTCCAATTTGTGAAAACGAGGCGAATCCGGTATACTACAATCTTCGCGGGGCCCGCAAAGGTCGAAATGTTCAGGTGGAGTGTCAAGTGTCGGGGGCGAGACGGCAGGGATTGGCTTGTGCTTGAGCTGGCGGGCGAAAAAAGAAGCGTGACGTACTCTCGTGGCAGCGGGTTCTGATTTTCCGCCACACTGCCGAGGCGCCGTTGCCATGTGCGTGGAGAGCTGCAGGGGGGCCGTGCACACAAACAAACCAAGACAACATCACGACTTCATCGTGGACATTAAGTCTCTCTTTACTTCTCACCAACGCCAAATTACCACGAACAACATTGCTTGCGCCAGAAGTCTCGTGAAATCAACCAGTTCCAAAACGCGATCATAAACAAATTCGCAGAAATGCTTCTCGACGAAGACCCCGCCGCTGTACGTCTACCCTCTCTACACACTCTAGCAAAACATCTCCTAACGAAATCCCATAGCTCATCTCCCAATGTACCAAAAACTTCAAATATGACAAAGATCGCGACTGCCTTCTCCGGATCTCTGACTCTCTTTCAACACTCTCGCAATTCCGCACCCAACACCTCTCATCACTCTCCTCAACTCTTCAAAAGCTCTCTCGGACACACCAAACGCTCTCCTCGCAACACAATCACACACTCTCGCAGCACAACCCTACAAACCACGCGAGTGATATCCTCCGTCTTGATACCGAAAAATTCAAGATCGCAAAACAGGCGAGCGACTTGGAGATAGAAGGGGAGAGGTTGCAGAGTGAATTTGCGCGGTTGGGCGGCGTGCTAGCTGATTTGGAAGAGGAGGGAGTTGAGGGAGGAGAGAGAGAGAAGCCTGTGGGCGAAGACGCCACGGTGTAAGTCATTCATATGATATTGTGTTATGAACCAGGCTGACTAGAACGTGTACAGGTTGAAACTGAAGGTCTACCGTACGCTTGGCATTGATGTCGAAGCGGATAAGACCACAGGCATCTACAACAAGGCAGTGATTCGAAATGCAGCGAAGGGCGACGTGCATGTTGTTACGATCGATCCCAAATTCTCGAGGAACTTCTACACTCAGTATTTCTGGAGAACTCTTTGAGTCGTTAGGTGTGGGTTGGTACATTTGTGACAACGCCCATTTAGGCGTTGGTTGGATCATGAAGGATTATGTCGATATTTGTTCTGAGATACCTCTTTGTTACTGGTCTTGAGTATAGGCGTTAGTTTTGATTATTTCTGGGTAGCCGGTAAATGGATAATGATACAATCACGCCGAACGAACATCATGCCACATGTACAGTGAAATGGGCCTAGTCAAGAAAGGTTGGGAAGATGCTATTTGTTCCGAGATCATGCTACGAACGGCTGTATGACTTTGACATATATAGTTTTGCATTCGAGTCTGCTTAGTCCAAAGTCCAAACTACATGCAGAAACCGCGGCCCTCAATGTAGCATAAGGTAGTTAACATATTCGCAACCGTGATCTAAAGTCTGGTGGACATTGCCTTTGCACACAATCCCTGTTTCTTCCCATAGTACAATAGATCGCATGAAAGCCTATGCGACAGTTTTTCTTTCTTTGTTCATTGTCCGTCTTTGATCTCCTTCACCATGGTTGCATCAACGCCCTAACATCTCTGTTCCCCTCGCTTTCTAGTTTAGAATTGTAGCATGTGCAACGTTGTCTTGTTTTGGCCATCGTTCTTGTGCTCGTTCTCATGCTCGTGGAACATTTGGTGAAGGAACAATATCCTTTAACGTTTTATGCCCTTTCCTTTTTTGGCAGCAACAACCTTAAAATTACCCGAATCGAGAGAGCTCTGTTGCTGCTGTGCACCTTGTCCGCCCTTTTTGGCCACCTCGTTCCAACCGCCACTGCTAGCCCTAGCATCGGCCGGGCTCGCGGTACCCGAGTTGTCAAAAATGCCCTTGTCAGCTAATTTACGACGACGTAAGTACTCTTCAGCAAAGTGTCGAGAATCCAAAGTACTGGATGCAGAATGAACCGATTCCGTAATGAGCTCAATGTCTTGAGGAAAGATGAGCAATGAAGCAACGAATTCCTCGGCTGCAAAAAGTTAGCTTAATAATATACCACTTTGATGGTCATTGTTCTTACCATTGATTCCCTTGTTTAGATCTGGGCGAAGCTCACCAACAGCCCACTTACGGAATTCCTCCTCAGCATTGGCTTTGGAGGCAGGTCCTCCCATTGTGGTAGAGCGAGCCACGGTTGGCTTCTTCGCGATAGATGGAACCACACCACTGCTAGTCGTTCGAAGGGTAGCTGGTGGAAGGACAGGAGTGCCAGCTGGAGTCTTAGTTTTACCACTGGCCCCAACGGTTGTCCATGCTCCACCAACGGTTGGTTGAGTTGGGGTAGGCTTGCTTGCAAGATCTGCGTAACGTTTACCTGAAGAGAGAGCTTGAGTAGGTACCCCAAAAGTGGCAGTATTGACCACGGTAGCAGATTGGCGTTGCTTTCTGGCCTCCTCCTCTTTTTGAATTTGCTGAAGCGTCTTCTTGGTGGTAGCACTTGATTGACCGACAACTTTACCTACTACTGGCTTTGTCCAGACTGAACTGGCTCCACTAGGAGTAATGGGGGAGGCGCCACTTGCCCAATTAGCAGTAGATGGGAGGCCAGGCTGAGCAGCTGGAGACTGTGCTTGAGCAGCCAATTCTCTCTCAAGAGCTTCCCGTCGTGCAGCCACCATAAGAGCCTCACGCTCAGCGGCTTTCCTAGCTTCGGCCTCTTGGATCTCTTTGAGTGATGGTCCTTTCGGAGCCTCCGCAGGTTCCTTCGCCCATGGAGCAAGAGAAGCACTTGGAGTATCAGCGGATGGAGTCTCGGAGCGAGACCTAGACTCAGTGGTCAGGTTGTCGGCCACAATAGGCTTCCTCTGTGCAGCGGGGGCAGGCAGGGGAGACTGAGAAGGTGGCGGAGGAAATGGGTGGATGGCGGTATCGACCTTGGCCCAAGGTGACTGAGGAGCGGGTGACTGCTTAGCAGACGCTGCCTTTTGTACTTGTTCGGTCAGGGAGAGGGGCTCAGATGGATGAGTCACCACTTCTTCCTCAAGACCCGATGCTTGCGATTGAGCCATTGGGGATCTCCGTTCGCGTTCTACGACCTGTTCGTTCGACTCAAAAGTGTGCGGTTGACCAATAACACCTTCAACAGGCTTGCTAGATGGCTGCTCGAGATCGGTCTGTAGGCGGAGGTCCTGGAACTGTTGAAGACGGTCAGCGGTCGCTTGAGTAGCCTGCTGTTCGTAATGGGCTGTCCGTTGTAGAGCATCATGGTCGGCTTGCTCACGCTGTAGGCGGGCACGGTCATTAAGCATAGCGGCCACCTGCTGGGCATGTGCATTAGAATCCGACTGTTGTTGTCCAAAAGTTGTTGATGCGGTAGCAAAAGGGGGCTGACCAGTGCGGCCGAGATTGAGGCGATCCAACATAGCTGGCATGTCTTCTTCCCTGATGTTGCCAAGTGCGTCTATTCCAGGCCCGATTGGACCCAATCCAGGTACGGGGCCAGCTCGGAATGCATTATCGAACAAACCGGGCACAGGTCCAGGTCCTGCTGGGAGAGGGGCTTGGGTGGGTGAGGCTTGATAACCTCCTGGAGATGTTATGCTTCCATAGCTTGGCTGACTGTGAAGGCTGTGAGCACTAGAATGATGCTGCAGTTGATGTGGAAGGATGCCATGAGAAGGCATTCCCAGCTGAGCTTGCTTCGCGAGTGCCGTCTGTTGTGCAGCAAGATGTTCCTTCTGACGAGCCATAAGGTACTGCTCTTCTTGTTTCCTACGCTCGAGAGCATTTTGTTGTTCAGCTGTTAGGGTGGTTCCAAAACTTGGAAAACTATTCGCAAATGGTGGTTGCGCACCCGCGGTTGGTCCAGCAGCGCCAGCCCATGCATTTCCAGCTTGAGTAGAGGGGGGTCCATGTGGTATACCAATTTGTGGAACAAGGAACGGCTCGCGGGAATTCCCAATGCGTCGAATCAACTGGGCAAGAGGTTCGTATTCAGGGTCTTCCTGTTTCTTGACCAAGAGTTCGGGAGAGAAGAATCCTGCTTTATACCAGTCGTGCATCTCGAGGCCAGAAAATGGGCCTTGCGTATTACCCAGAGGATCACGATAAATCCATCTCATGCGATCAGGCATGACCATGGTACGCTGCTGCGCTGTTGGAGGTTGCGGACCTGGGCTGCTTACATTGTTTGCCTGTGCTGACGCTGTACGGATCTGCCCCAGTTCAGTCTGCGCGGTAGTAGAGATGGCGGATGCCGGAGTATCTCGGTTGTGATCGTCAATGCCGGAGGGTCCAGGCGCAGAGAATGCATCAAACAATGAGCGTCGAAGAGGGCTATCAGTATCCCTAGGTGGAATGGCGCCTCCAGGCATTTGACCACCAAAAGTGTTCCTTCCAAATGTTCCTGACCTGTATTGAGCATCTCCTTGGTTGGAACCTGCATCGATCGATTGTCGCTCACGCATCTGCTCTTGCATGGCGGTTGGGAAAAGTGAACCGAGTCTGCTCTGTCGAATAGAACCAGTGCCACTTCCTAAGCCAGTTCCAGCTCCAAAAAGCGAACTACTTCCTAGTCCTGCTAGACTAGGTGAGTTCATTTCAGCACCAGAAGGTCCAAACGCTGCTTCAAACCCTCCACCGAATCCACGCTCTCGAATCGGTGTTCCAATGGTTTGTTGTTGCGGGCCGGATGACCATGCACTGGACCCACCCAAGCCAGGAAGTCCACCTAGACCAGGAAGAGTGGGAAAGCCTCGATTAGGGCCAACACTTGAGGTCTGGCTGCGATCACTGGCAGCAACCTCAAAAGGGTGCGATGCGCGTCCCAGCCCAGGCAGTCCACCAAAGCCGTGAGCCCCGATACTGGGACCTGCTGAAGGATCAATTTGAAAGCTACCCATGCCAGGATAATTGGCATTAGGCAAATCAGAGGCTTCTGAGTCTCCATCATGGTTATCATCTCTCGCGTGCTCAGGACTCTGGTAGGGATTAGTGTCCGTAGGACTCATAGGCTCTTCACCCGCAGTCCCACCACGATGCTGTGGAGTTTGATGAAGGCTATCGCGGCCATGGAATATATCTCGTAGTCCGGTGTTATCCGTAGTCATGCCGAACGCTGAAAACCCATCTTCACGTTGGTCCTGTTTACTGGGTGTCGAAAATGTGCCGAAGGCCTGTTGACGAGGAGGACTATGATCTTGGCCGCCACCCAAGGCAGCACTCCCAGTCCGAAGATCTTCTTCTGCATAGGGGTCAGTGTCATTGCTGGTGGGCCTGTTGGACCTCGCTTCCATCCAGGAGGATGACTGCTTAGATGGCTCCGCCTCACTCAACTTCCCCAGGTTCGTTAACGATGCCTTCTCCTTCGCAACCTTGTCAAAGTCTTCGGTACTAGGTTTGTTCATCAAGCCCTTGAAACGACTCTCGCCGCGCACACTGCCAAACCCGGACTTCTTTTCAGGCTGTGGTAGCGCAAAGTTCCCAAATGCGCCAAACCCTCCGGCAGGTGGTGTTGCAGACCAAGGTAATGCATTGGTAGAAGCGCTCTGGCCGAAAGGACCTGTGGTGGTACGCTTGAGGGTTCCGAAAGGACCTGCATTTTCAGCAGAAGCCTTTTCTTTGTCGCGCTCATCAGAAGGTCCACTGGATGCGGGGTCCTTAAAGTCGGTACGTCGGCGGACCAAGGAGGGCGGGGGCGTAACTGCACTGGAATCTTCTCGTGCAAACCTCGACGTTGCGGGGGACGCCAAACCATTCGAAGGGAATGGGTAAGCCTCGCTAGTATCACGACGTCGATTTCCTGGTCGGGCAGTCGTCGGTGACGATAATCCGTATGGAGTTCCACCACCTTGGGATATCGAGGTTTTCCGAAGTGACAGACCATCCTTAGGAGTGCCATCCTTATTAGTATTCTGGACCGGCGGTTTCAGAGGTGAGTTGACAGACGAAGTGAAAGTCTAAGCGAGGGGGAAGTTTCGTTAGCCATGCGACATCAACTTTTAAAATCTTAGGGAACCGACATACCTCTCTCTCTTCCTCTGTCAAATCAGATAAGCTCAATGGAAGCGTTGTACCGTCTCGATTCCAGCACAAGTCGACTCCGCTCTGGGCATCCCTTCCGTGGTCGTCCCGCCGACCCCAGGTGGCGCCAGATGTGCCATTCGGAACATGTGGCTCCCATGATCCCACATAGAGCTCCGAGAGGCCTTCATTGGTGCTATCCGACTCTTGCTGTCTTTGGTATAACTCTAACATTTGTTCTCGTGAATACCGGCCCTCCACAGCTCCCCCGTTGCGGCCCGATTGGGCGTGTGGCGGCACATACACACCAGGATTCGTCGACACAGAATTGGGAGCCCCCGTGGCATCGCGCAGGATTGCTTGGTTCGAGCCTGAGGGGGTAGTTGCGTGTGATGGGCGGCGAAAAGTTTGCGTAGCACCATTGGTGCGTCGAGGCCTGTCAAAAAGTGAGTGGGAAAAGTTGTGAATAGGTGGCGACATGGTTGTAGTTTAGTGAGAGGAGAGGGCTAATGATATATAACGTTCGAAAGTTGCTGTAATGTATAGCATATGAGATAGTTGCTGGGGTTATTGTGTAGAACGATATGTCGATGCAAGGTACAAAGATGCTGCGGTGCGAATGAAAATGTTGAGACAGTGAGACTTACCATTCTCCGCTACTATCTGGTCGTGATGAGCTGGCGTTATTGCCGGCAGCCGCTGAGGCAAATGTGGGAGCCATGGCTGCGAGATGGGGAAGCGGCTTTGATGAGGACGTGCACTCAAGGCCAAAGAAGGAAGTTTTGGGGCGACGAAGGTGGGAGCGGCGATGGACAGAGGGAGGTGGTGTGACCGTCGAGTCGATGGCAAGATGTACAGAAGAATTGGCGGGAGAGAATGCGAGTATATTGAGGCACACGTGTGGGCGTTGTACAGGCAAATGAGGGCAGTAAATTGTCGAGATGGGGCGACGAGAGGTCTCAAGAAGGAGAGCTGTTGGTTTCGCTGCGAAGAAGTTCATTTGCTGGGCTAGCGAGCTTTGGTCACGTGTTACAATTTCAGCCACTTTTATTTCAATGACCACCTCGGGCCTGACGACGCGACTCGACGCGACTGCTTTGTACACCCACGCCGAGGAAGTATTTTTACCAACTTCGCCAGCCTCGGAGGCGATGGTTGCGATCACCATTATTCTTTATAGCTTGGCAGATACTGCCCACCTGCGTTACTCCTGCCACTCCTCTCCACTCTGCTAAGATGGCAACAGACGGCTGATCCTGGCTTTCATTGTGCTGAACTTTGGAATATATCGACATGGTAGATTAGGTCAGATATTTAGTCCTTTAAAGCAAATGGAGTCCAGATCGATTATTCCATCGAACCCATTCTACACCGGTTTTTAAAATTATAGGTTTGAAGAACTGAACAATATGCTATCGCAGAGCGCACCCACAGTGGTGGTACATGCACAGTTCCCATACCACTACCATTTGACCGTCATCCGGACGCAAACCACCTGCATACAGTACATCGCGAAGCATAGGTGTGCTCAAATCGTCTCTGTCCCGCACTTGTTTGCTATCTTTGGCCTTCAGTGGCAGCAGACCTGAGGCTGTCACTTCTCAACAATCCCGTGACTCTAAATGCCTCCTCTAGGTGTATTATCTCAATGCTCCATCATTTATTCCTATGAGGCAACTCTGGGGCATTGGTTATACCCGGCTTCAAAGACAATCCCCTTAGAGACATCGAGCATGTTTGCTATTCAACAATTTGTTTGCTCGCTGCTGCCGTCATCCATGCATCCCAAGCTCGCTTCGGCTAACCAACTGATGCTTACTGTAATGCAGAGTGTTTCATTCTCCGAGCACTATTCTCATACAGAAAGTTAGCATCGGGATAGCGATGGCAGACCTATTCTGCCCCTTCCAATGCATTCCTAGTGCTCAAGCAACGACGGCCCTGTGCTACACCTCGGGCCATATTATTTGCTTGCGCATAGACTTGAACAACGCTTCCTGCAATACAAAAGCAAGCACGCAGACAGTTCGCGCTCTCAATCTCCTCGTTCAAGTATGCATGTAACAGCGGGTCTGTAGGCAATCAAGGAACCACCACTTGGGGCTGTTTGTCACCTTGTCTAGTCAGTTGACCTTTTTGAAGATATCACGCACGCCCTGCGACTACGCCCACCGACCTCTTCTCTTTTATCATTTACAACCTCTTCCAGCTCCAATTAGTTGTTTGTTGCCATTCAATGACATCTTTGCCCAAGCGCACGAGTCCCGCACCCTGTAAATGCTCTTCCGACGAACAACGGCCCTCTTTTCGACACTGAAACTTTTGCTCTTGCCAAAATGCATCCTGCACTTACAACTCGCCTACCATACACGCCAGCAAGAATCTCTGATCGATCTTGGAAATGTGCAATTTACGAGGATCCCTATGCCAGCGGCAATGAAAACAAGCGTCGCAACCAGAACTGGGCCAAAAAGGTCATGGGCGATCGAGAACGCAGGAAAGCTCAATGCTACAGCCATTCGGGATTCTTTAATTCAAACTATAACTCTTCATCTTGGCATCCACGTACTTCGTACAGGTTACCATACGGCAGAAACTATGAATCTTTTTCCATCCCTTCTCGTCCCCGTCTATATCAGACACCCCGCTCAAACCCTTCGTTTCCCAGGTCCCGGTATCGGTCACCGTATCAAAATCAGTACCAATATCAATATCAATGTCAGCACCCAAACTTAGGACATGAATATCGCCCCATGCATCGGGGGGCCTTCCAGCGCAATCCTTGCTTTCCTTACCAGACTTATTCATCACCGGGCATGTATTCTGCAGCCTCCGCCTTTCAAAGGAACAGCTCATACTACTCGCAGTATCAAAGCATGGAGAATTATGAAGATTCGGACAACGAGGGTGATGAAAACGATGACGACACAAACATTGAAGGGTTTGGCGACGACTTTGATAATTTGTATCCGCCTCGATCGAACAATCAATTTGGCAGTAGCAAATCTCGGTTCAATGACTTGTATAAAGAAGACGAAGAAGAAGTCGAAGAAGACGAAGAAAACGAAGAAGACGACTTAGACAACTGGGATGATACCTCTTCACTTGACTGGTCCAGTCATTCGGCAGCTTATCAGCAGGAACATGATTATTATTCTCGGTGAAAGGGTTTCTGTTAACATTACCAATTCAATCATACTGTCCCTCATGTTCATTATCTACCGACACAACAATCGCTTCGACTACACTGTTGCAAGTAGTTTAGCCCGACGTTGCATTCTAGTGTGTTTCATCTTACATTGCTTTTTATCTCATGCATGCAATATTCAAGATTATTTTACAGTATCGATGCCCAGGCGTCGCAACGATCAGGTTTTCTAGGTTATAACAGTTCCATGACTATTCATTGAACTTCCTTTGTTGTTATTTTGTTTTAAAGAATATCTGGTTCCTTTGTTATCAAACATATCAAGTCTGCTGTTCAGCTCCCATAATGAATGTGTGTTTTCGTGACTGTTACTCCGCCTAAGAACCGATGAATCCAACGGACTACAAGACTCCTAGTACAACATTTGCACTCTCCGCATGACCCAATCCATTTCCAACTTTCATCCGTGCTACCTTACACTACAGGCAAAAGCATCCAATAAGGCCATCTCAAGACAAATGGATCGATGCCTGTATGACCAACGGAATTGCACAATGACAGCCACCTACCCGAGAAGTACCACCTTCGGTTCCAAGCCAGATAATCGCACAACTCACGTGTCCCCATGTCAATATCGTTTGCCACAAACTCCTTCCACGCCGGAACCACCAATACACTACTATCCTTCCGCATCCTAACTTCAAACCAAAAACGCTTGCTTTGGGTGCCCGCCAGCCTTATGCTTGGCAAACATGCCCATCCACTCCCCTATTCCCAATTAATCTCACCGTTCACAATAGCCCGCCGGAACCAGCGCTCTCCGTTCGCCCAGATTCTAGGCTACTGACTTTTGGTCTTGGCGAATCGTTTGCGAGGAAGATATTATCCACGGTCAAGTGCCTTGGAAGCTTATAGTTCCAAGACCATCTTAAAGATGGAATTCTCCCGGGGCCAATATATCTAGAGCATGATTATGTAACTTGTTGAAGAATGCAAGGATCTGGGCTTCGTTCGCTGTCATACAACGCCCTGGATTGTTACATGACGCGCGGAAGGTGAAAACTATTGGAAATAGTGCGGGTACATAGGTATTGATTGTAATGGAACAATTATTGGCGGAGGCTGGAAGTGCTTGTGAAAGTTCTCGTGACGAGGAGCCAAGTATTGGGGCTCTTGGTGAGTAACAGTTCAAGAAGTGAGCTTTTTCTGGAGAGATGAATTGCGAATATTGAAGTATCTCACTTCTGTTACATATATCCTCGTTTGGTTATTTGGACATGCGGAGAGCTTACCTATTTTTCAAAGTTTGAATATCGCCTCCAAAACACAAGTTCGGAACAACCCGCATTACACTCATCATCCTTCTGCGCCAGTCTTTCCTCGAAAACCGATATGTGTCTCATACTCCGCTACAATTATGCTTGCAACCCAAAGCACAGCGAAGTGCTAGCCCAGCCTTGCCAAAACGGGCCCGCGGGGATCCAAAAACATAATGGTCGGAGATGTCGACCAATACGTTCTCCCATCGAATATAAGACAATAAGAACGTGCCCGAAACTTTGGAGCAGAGAGATCCAACCGCCGATGTGTCTAATCTGCACGACGAAGAGTAGGGTTGGGTCCGAAACCGACAAGGATGGGTATAAGTTCTATTCAGACCACTGAAAATCAAGAAGAAATCTATCAATAATGGGGACTGCTATTCATAAGATGACCATTCGAGCGTTCTATTTGTGTACCTAGGTAGTTGTTATTCAGGAATCGGCCTCCGTGACGGACTGTGTAAAAATGACTTCACCTTGGCGTGGTCCTAATCTAGAAATTTGTATTAAGTATAACTGCAAGCAAGAAATCCAAATGGCATGAGCAATGGTGTTTGTAACTCACTCTTGAGATGTATGCCAAGGTAACATAGCTTGGTTTTGGAAGTCAGCGGGTTTATCAAAGAGTTCAATGCTAAATAGTCAAGAAGTATCACATACATGTAGAAAAAACATTGACGAGATCACTAGGAAGGTGTCTACGTACATGTGTAGAGGCGTTTTGGTATCAAGCGGTGTCAGGTGTATTTATCCGAGAATTTCGTGATGGCAATAGCGTGGTCCAAAATCCCAACCTCCTTTGAGTGCGGTAGGTGCCTAAATGCGGTCCCCGCATAATCGCGCACTTCGCCTCCTTTGTACATATGTATGCGTCAGCGCAAATGTCAATCCCCGACAGATGGTAACCCGCGAATGATTGGGTGCATTCACAGCCATGCTAGTCCTCCACCTAACGTCCAATCGCTGATGGGCTTGTCCCGCCTGAAGTTGGAGTAAGACCACGGTGGGTTCTTACCTTCTCCGCACTTCATGAAATTCTTGCGTCTTAACCTCCCCTCTCCCCCGCTATCTGTGTGCTCATACACCATCGGTAGCAGCTAAGCACTTCGGATATCGACAAATTTCATCAAAATGTCGAGGACTATTCAAATCGTCTTCTCGGCCTCGGTAGTTATTGCGGCTGCGCTCTATCAGCTGATCCTCAAAGATTTCATATTTGTCTCTTTTGGCGCTGGTCGGGTGATTCAACCTATCGAAGATTTTCCTTACAATTGTCGACGGCTGACACATGAGCGATTGGAAGACTGCGAGGACATCTGGCTTGACGCAGAGAAAAGAGTACTTTATGCAGCATGCACGGGCACGGACCATCGTATAGGTTGGAACCAAGCGTAAGAACACTTGAACATATCCCTGGGTACAAGTATATGGTAGCTCATCGAGAAGACAGGATTGATCGGCTGAACGCCTCGGCGCGTCGTCCTGGGGATGGTGAGCTCATCGCATTAGACATCGATTCTCCGGGGTCAGATGGCCTGTACAACTTGCGAGTTATCAAACCTGTTGGCTACGTTGGTGCTACTGGGGGGAGTGATAAGAGCATCGACTTTGTTGGTTTTGGCGCTCAAGTAGTGGATTCAAAGACTCTTCAGTTCTATTTCGTCAACCAACGACCCCCGGTCGATTCCACTCTAAAAATCCTCACTGGCCTAGAAAAAACTGGAGCCAATTCCACCATCGATGTGTTTGAACTCAAACGCGGCAAAAACGAAATGAGACATCTTAGGACTGTCTTTAGTGATCAGGTTTGGAGTCCAAACCGCGTAGCAACCCTAGGCGACGGTGCCTTCCTTGCTACCAACGATCACTCTAGAAAGGTGGGATTTAGGAAACGGTTTGATCCATTCCTGGGTGGTGGAAACGTAGCATACTGTTCCTCCACAGGGAAGTGTCATGCAGCATCAGCAAGTCTAACATTTCCAAATGGTCTGACTCAGGGTAAAGATGGCTTGATCTATGTACCTAGCTCTGTTGATGGTAAGGTTCTCGTTTTCTCGCTCAATCCAGAAACCAAAAAACTGGATCTCGTCGACAGTATTGAACTAAAGATGCCACTGGACAACCTGGCAGTCGATCAAAATGGGGACATATACGCTGCAGGTTTCCCAAATCTTCTAAGAATGTTGAAATTCTTTCACAGTCCCTATGATAATCCTGCTCCATCAACTATATTGAGGATCAGGAAGGTAGGCACCACGTATGAGGTCAGCAAGGTGTTGGAAGATAAAGAAGGAAAGATTCTAAGCGGTATCACCACTGTTGTACATGACGCTAAGACCGGAAGATTATGGCTGGGAGGTGAGTATCAATATATGATATGCGGACCGATACTAACGCGAAGCAGCTGTTCTAAGTCCATATATTGTCACCTGCGATCCAAAGTAACCCCGCGCGGAAAAAGCAGAGATTCAGACGAATGCAGACAGCAACTTGAACTAACAAATACATTACGAGAATGTTACAGGTGCTTGCGAGTATTCTTTGCCGAAGACCTCGATTGCACCCTTCTCTAATGGGTGAATAGAAAAACTGGGACGCGTTTCAATTGCGTTGTCACGGTATGGCCGCATGGGACTGGGGGGATGCCTTTTCATCGGCATCTACGTTATTGTAGATGAGAGGTCTCAGAACGCAATGTATCTGTCTCATTTGCCTTAATACGTCATGGTGTCATTTCTTTATGTCTAATCTATACTTAAGCCTCCACTTGCCACGCTCTCTTTGTCTGTCCTCGGGGCTCGTGCTATCAAAGGACGAATCATTATTAGTCCTTTGAAAGTTATTACGAGAAAGGCATTGTAACGTCCTTCATTGTGTGATTTCTTGTCTTATCTTTTCAGAGCCTTTGTAAATCGTCTGCCTGCCCACAATGTTGACAATTTTCATCAACACCTTGACATACTAATCCTTCTCGAATCTAAAGAAAAAAGGGATCCCTGATACTTAGGCACAAAGTTGCTATTAATCAAAGTTAGAATGTCCTTCCGAATCGAAAAAAACTCAAACATGAGTTTCTCAAATCAGCAACCCTCGAGCCCTATAATCATATCAGGGCAAGATTACACATCAAAACCAACGACCCCAGTGCAGGAAACTGCCCGACCCCGAAAGAGAGTACGATTTTCGATATCCCCAGTACATGAAATTTCTAATCCATTTCCACCTACAAAAACAAATTCTAGTCTTCTTGAGCCAATGGACATTGATCCGGTAGAAGAGCGTCATGTGTTATTCTACGATGTCAGATCAGACAAGAAGCCTTCGGGTCAAGAAGGATTTGACTACAAGCTATCAACATATGAGCCTAGTTACGATACTCTAACATATTATCAGGAATGGCATCGAGCTGAGGAGTTGAGTGGCAAACCCGTTGCAAATGCACCACCTTATCACACCGACCTTCCATGGGACGAGATGGAGGATATAACAATAGAAGAGCTCATTGTCTACTTTCCAAATCACATGATGAGATGGCCTGGTCTTGCATACATGCTACGAAACGTCGGATGGGATCGTTTGTTCGAACGTGTAGCCTGGTTAATTAACGTTGGAAGGAGGTCAGAACAGTACCCCAGAACTCACCGACATGTCGAGCCTTTTCCGATAATGATGAAAGTCCAAAGAGCGGTTGAGGAGATAATTCCGAATTATCTAGTTTGCGACCACGACGTCCGGTTTTCAGATTACGTGAAAGATGTACTGGTAAACAATTTCTACCGGAAATGCCACCCAAGATCTATGCAGGGATGCTCTAGAACTGTTTCTCTTCTTGAGCTGGCGAGTTACGTGGATCCTCATCTCCTCGCCCATAATCCTTTCTCTCGACGCGTCGCCGCGCTTTATGAAGATTATATGTCCAATAAAAACACCGATTCCAAAGGCAAATCTACTAATGATACTCACTCCGTCCGACGTCAAAGTGACAGGTCGAATTCCAGATCATCGTCATCCGATAGCCAGCGGGAAGATTTATCACCTAAGCAACAAAAGTTGTACCAAAACTCACTTATCCTCGTCCCAGAATATAATACGATATCGGATAACGGATTTTCCAATATATGCCAGAGCGGCAATGACTGTCCTGACATCGACTGTTCAAAAATGCACCCACCAGACAAAAACTTCCCGCATGCTCAACCCGTAGACCCGAAACCAAACCAGCCCTCGTCCCGATCACTACCAACCTGTAGATTTGATCCTAAATGCAAGAATGACCAATGCCGTTTTGAACATCCTAGCCGCAATGGCCAAAGGAATAACGGAAACAACACTCATCAGTCTAAATCTCAGTACCAATCTAACCAGTCACATGGGCGCAAATGTAAATTCGATCCAAACTGCAAGAACGGCAATTGTACGTACAGTCATCCTCTGCATGAGGCATTGAATAAAATGGATAAAGGAGCCAATAGACGTGCTGACAAGTACGAGAGCGGAGGAAAGTGGAAGAACGACAACCACAACAGCAGCAAGAATGATGATTTAAGTAACAATGGGAGAAACAAATATAACAAGGGCAACAACGGACGCAATCTCGGGCGCAATCGGTGCAACAACAGTAATAACGGAAGCAAAGTTGGAGTAAGCCACGGTCAAAATGGTAGTAGTGGAGGTAGTAATGGAGGAAACAATCACAGGAATAACCAGAATGGAGGTGGAGGGAATCGGCGCAACGATGGTGGTAATAAGGGCAAGAAGCCTGATTATCACTAATGAACCTAGTATGTTCTTTCAACTTTAAGGGAATGAATAGACTTAACGTCTAATGTTGATGTATTTGGACGGTATTTCACCATTTTTCACTGTTGATGTGATGTAAACCTTTCACGTTGTAATAATCCACAGTATGTAACTCAGCGTATCTCTCTCCTATGAAGTCTATAATTTGATTCCTTATACCCCCATACCCGCCATCTATACCAAAAAGCCCTCAACAGCTTCCTTCACACCATTCAGGTCCTCAAAAACATGCCAATGTCCCACACTCTCCAAAACCTTCAAACTCGCCCTTCCCTTGAGTGCATCCACATATTTCTCACATAGATGCGGCGGCGATACTTCATCATCGCTACCAGTAATAATCAAAGTCTGTGCTTGGATCCTACTGAAATCCAGATCCTTCGCCCCCACAAGAGCACCACACGCCTTCGCATAACCTTCAGGGTCCTGTCCGAGTAAGGATATCCGCACTGCCCCGACGGCAAGTGGATTTGTCGATTTCGTTTTGTCTGAGGTGCTAGTTGTTACCACGGTGTCAACAATAGCGGCAAGACCTTTCGTGCGCACAGTCTCGGCGCGTGTATAGAGTGTATCGATGTGAGATTGGGAGAGTGGAGAGGGTGGTGGGCCTAAGAGAATGAGTTTGGAGATTTTCTGGGGATGAGATAGTGCTAGTTGAATGGCGATAAGTGCACCTAGGGAGTGTGCGATGATCGTTGCACCGGACGTGACGTTTGCGTGCTCAAATACGGCGTTTAGATCTTTGGAAAAGGACTCGATGCTTAGTTTGCTAAGAGGTGAGGTGGGAGATAGCCCGTGGCCTTCGAGGTCAAGGAGGTGGAGGGAGTGCAGTTTGTCCAGGTTGAGGGCTTGGATGAGTGGTGTGTAGAACTCATTGGTGCCGCCGAGACCATGGACGAAGAAGATTGGCAGGCCCGTCTTTTCCCCTATATGTTTGTAGTACAAGGGTTTGTTGTTAAGGTTTGTTAGTGAAGAGCTGTCGACAAATTTGGCTGCGTTGCTGTTTTGTATATGTGAGAGCTTCTGAACTTGCTCTAGAGTACGATTCGGTGTATTTGGGTCTGCGATCCGATTTTTTAGGGTACCTAAGCCTGTGATAGAAACGGATACAGTGTCACCTGCTTTGAGATAGACAGGCGGGTTTCGTCCAATGCCCACACCAGCGGGCTGTTTCACAGTCATATTAGCTTCCTAAATTCAGCTTGGTATTGAGTATTAGACTCACAGTTCCAGTTGCAAGGACGTCGCCAGGCGTCAGTGTCTGTCCTTCGGACATTGTCTTGATCAGATACGGAATGGAAAAAATTAAATCTTCAGTTGTTGCGTTTTGCCGAAGCTCGCCATTGACATGTGTCTGAACTTGCAAGACTTTTTCTAGCTTGGAAGCAGGTACTGCTACCGGGCCCTTTCGGTATGTGAGCATAAAAACTGATAGCACGTATATTGAGTAATTCGTACCATAGGACAAAAAGTATCCGGAGACTTTCCAATATAAAATTGTTTGTGATCTCTCTGTCGCTCACGAGCAGTCATGTCATTAATGATTGTATACCCCCAGACATGGCTAAGAGCATCCTCCTCTTTGATTCGAAATCCTGACTTCCCAATGATTACGCCAATTTCACCCTCATAGTCAGCCGTTTTGGTGAACTCTGGATGTGAATAAATTTCCTCGCCATTGGCGATGATAGATGTGAATCTTTTCGTAAAGATCACAGGATGAGTAGGTTGGTCAACTTTATCCGAGCTGTCAAAACCCGATTGATTGAACTCCTTTGCGTGTTCTGCATAGTTCTTTCCCACACAGAGAATATCGCGGCCGGTGATTGGGGGCAGGATCTTGGTAGATGAGGCGGGTATTGGGGCGGATCCTGAACTGATGATGTTTGATTCGCCGACTTCGATGACTTGATACAAGTTGTCTATGGGTGTCCCGGAGATGAAGCTGAGTGGAAGAATTGTTTGGTTATGGTGATCATAATGTCCAATTCGGGCCTTTCCGTTTTGTGGATCTGCGTAGGAGATGTAGTTAGTGAACGATGTATGTTCACTGGAACCGGCAGAGGACGTCATCTCTATCCTGTTATAAAAATGTGACCTAGGTACTAATATCTGCTAGCGACACACTGCTTTGGGTCGCTTGAGACTTCGTGATTTATCCGTACCTGGAAAAATTGTGCTGGCAAATTTCTGGAAAGCCTGCCTCGCAAGAGGCGGGGTGTATGGATATAGCGGTGATCGCGAATTGCATGGTTTATGGCGTGTCCGAAGTCTGCGCGAGGGTGTCCCGAGACGGAGATAGCGGACAACGCCTTGCCTAATTCGGATACCCGAATCTACCATTCGTCATTCCAGTGGGTGTGAATGTACGCACCTATCCCAATATTGATATTTATTCGTACATCACATGAACTTGTTCTCGTGTCAAAATGTTTGCATACTTCTCTCTGTCTTCTCATGATTAAAAAATGGGTTCCCAATCTTGCCACATCGAGGAAAAAGCCCACAATCCCGCACTTCACTCTGCCTCGATCCCACCATAACCTATTGACCCCACAGATCTGGACCTCCATTTTTTCTTTGGACAATCTGCCATCCCCAATCTTGAGAGTCCTTCCCCTTTATGCACTGTGGAAGCGCTAAGCTTGTCAAGGGGGCGGAAGGTGCTGACTCAGACTTCCGCACTGATTTTCTCAGCTCAACATAAACACTCTTGCACGACAATCCCACGCAATCAACCTCCCAAGTTTCTAATGCTCCAAAGCTACTTGGTCTCAAGGATTCCGTCCAGTACGGTCGGAAAGAAGCCGGAACACGGTCGAGGGTTCCGGGCCGCTCCACCATTTCCAATATTGGGTTCATCCCGAGTTCAGCCCTACACTATGGTGAAACCTCCAATGCAAAAACGAACATTTGCCGTAAACTAAAAAAGCTCTCCTTTACACCATGTCAAAAAGCTTGGACTCAATAACCTCACCTACAATTAAATTGCAAAAGCAGATTCGCTCGTCCAAGAAGAGCATCTATGCCGACAAGATTAGTTCATCCCCCAGTTGAGTCCCCACGATAGGCTCGCTGTACTTTCACTCCTAACGACAGCGTTCATCGTTTCAACCTATAACACCATACATAGTATGTTTCATTGTCTTCCAATGCATCCTTCCACCCACGTTATCGGCCCGTTTCCACTCGCCAAGCGCGCCATTTACAGAACCTCAGCCGATGGCGTGCACATGGTGGATGCCTGTCAACGGTGTACCTACCCGAAGAAAACCCGCCCCTCGAAAAGATTCAAAGAATACAGTTCCTCCGATGATTCTCCATAAACCCGTTTCCCCACTCCGACAGGGCCCAAGAAATCCTGGGGCTTTACATGCTGGAAACGTGGAGTTTGACGTATTCATCGCTCGTTCTTGATTACTTTCTATTCACGACAGGATTTTGGAGTTCGCTTGCCCTAGCTACGCTTCGTATGAAAGTTCTAGGTTTGGTATTGTTCCACGGATCCCTGGTCTCTGGTAACTGGAAGCTGTAGCGTGGAGCTTGGCTGGTGTGAGATATAAGGTTTCCCGCGTTCCCCACCTTTTGACAAAGATATCTGGGGATTGTATCCACTCTTCTCTAGGTGATCCGCCTTGTTATTGCTTTTGGATTTTCGTGAAGGTCTTGTTTCTGATATCAATCCGAATCTTCGTGTTGGACATCCGGCATCTGGCATTATGTCGTCAAAGGACGCAAAGGTTGTTGGTGAGGCTTTGGCGGCCGTTCTGCCTCAGCATGACAAGCCTTGGTACCGAGTCTCGTATCTCCTGCGACTCAATCTGTTATTGGTGATTCCCCTTATGTCATCTGCGGTCGCTGGGTATGATGGTAAGTATTCTCTTTCCTTGAGATTTGTGAATAGATGGATATTGACCACCACTAGGCTCAATGATGAACGGACTTCAAGCCCTTCCATCCTGGAAACGCGATTTCGGGAATCCCAAAGGTCACACTCTAGGCGCTGTGAACGCTGCCCAATCCGCCGGTGCTATTCTCATGCTTCCATTCGTGGGTTGGCTTTCTGACGGACTCGGCCGCAAATGGACGTTGTTAGTCGGCGGTGTTATCGTCGTGATAGCATCCGTGATTCAAGCTTCGTCAGTAAATCTGGGCATGTTCATCTTCTCTCGAGCTTTAGTGGGCATCGGAGCAATCACGATCTCGCAACCGGCCCCTATGTTGATTTCGGAGTTGGCTTATCCTACGCATCGAGGTATCTATACTGCTCTTTTCTGGACAAATTACTATCTTGGAGCTATCATTGCGGCGTGGAGCACCTATGGATTGCAGAAGAATTCTCCGGATAGCCATTGGGCGTGGAGAGGCCCTTCAATCCTACAAGGTGGCCTTCCAATTCTCCAGCTTCTTTTCGTAAGTAAGCCATTTCAAAAAAGGTTACTATACATGCTGACATGCATAGTGGTGGTATCTCCCTGAATCTCCCCGCTGGCTTATTGCCAAAGGTCGTCACGGGGAAGCTCGATCTGTTCTCGCAAGACATCACACGGGTGGCGACGAACAACACCCTCTTATCAATCTCGAGATGATGGAGATCACGCAAGCCATCGAAGTTGACGAAAACGCCAAGGAAACAAAATGGTCCGCTCTTGCGGCCCCCGTAAATCGCAAACGAATTCTCATTACTGTCATCATTGGATTCACCTCTCAATGGGCAGGGAACAGTGTCGTGTCGTATTACATGACGCTTGTTCTTGACACCGTCGGCGTCACCAACCCCGACACGCAAACCTTGATCAACGGACTCCTTCAGCTCTTCAACTGGGGCGCTGCCATCGCTGCCGCTGCCATGGTCGATCGTTTTGGTCGCCGTACCCTTTTCAACTGGTCTGGAATTGGCATGTGTGTCTCGTTCATCATCTGGACTGCATGCTCTGCCCGCTTCGCCATCACCGGGGGCTCTGGACTCGGTTCCGCAGTTATTGCATTCATCTTCATCTACTTCTTCCATTACGACATTGCGTATACGCCGCTCGTGATCGCGTACCCGACTGAAATCCTACCTTACCATATTCGATCCAAGGGTCTTAGCTTGAACTTCTTCGTCATTTATTGTTCGCTAGTTTTGCTATCATTTGTTACGCCGATTGCGTTGGAAGCTATTCAGTGGCGGTACTACATCGTTTTCTGCTGCACTTTATTCGTATCTGTGATCTTGAATTGGTTCTTGTTGCCGGAAACTAAGGGTAGGAGTCTTGAGGAGATCAATGATCTATTTGAAGACTCGCACATTAGGGCGGCAGCTGAGGAGAAGCTAGAATTGGGGGGTGTTGAGAGGGTGGAGGTTGTTGATAATAGAAAAAAATGATAACCTGTGATGTATCTGGTGTTATGAATACCGAGATATCTTTAGAAGGTGCGATCGAAATGGATGAAGATATCTCCTGTACTCAGGCTTACCCAAATTTAATTTATTGTGATGATTGTGACTGTGGTTAAGCTGTGATTATTCCAGCGCTGCATACTGACGACTTTCCTTTGTAGTTGATGTACGAAGCTGATTGCAACTTTGGAATAGCGGAAGATGCGCCTCTCCCGCGCGTCCACGAGTGGATCATTTAGTGCCCACACGTAATTGTCAGCGATGTCATGTGGTGCCATATCCTGCCTAGATGGTTTACTTCGTACAAGATTGTAACTCTGATGCTGGCCAGGCATCTTGAAGAAGTCGAGTTCCACAACATCGAAACTAGTGTTGGCCTTTGAACCCAGAGCGAGAGAGCGTCTGTTTCGAACGAAATTGTTTGCGCTTCCAGAATTCGCGTCAAATTGAAGTCTGATTTTACGATTTGGACAAACCGCGAAGGAATGTTCACTAATTTTCCAATGCAAATCCGACTCTGCTAAGAAGCATCCTGAAAATCTTGTTGTCAAGCTGTCAGGTTTTTTTCTTGCCCTTGTATGCTTGGCGTAGCGGCACTAGACGACGACGCGTAAGCATCTTGAATCTTAGCATACGTGCCTGCTATGAAGGTTTGGGTTGAAAATGCCATGTTCCGGCAATAGCGGAATGGTTTCATCTTGGCGATGTGTAGTTTGGTTCAAATAAGAGCAAGATGCAGCGAACAGAGCGGGGTGATGTTCTTTTAGCTTTAGGCCACGATGACCTCACGAAGTTGTTAGCTTGGACAGGGGCTAGATCGGGGGTCGTTGCGGAGGTTGGGGTGCCGAGAGGAAACATTGGAATATCTCTCTCCATACTAAATGCCTTTATAACCAAAGCACCTAGAAGTCATCTTTGAATAAGCTAAAAGTTTGAGATGCGAACAAGACACAGCAAAAGAGAATAATTGTTGTGACCAAGACGAATCCAAAATTGGTGCTGCAGAACCGGATTGGCGTGCCGCTAGCTCCTGGCTTAGCCGGCAAAGACTTGTTTTGATGAAGTTGTTGATCAAGAAAAGTTGCGTGAGGGATTATATTCTCCGCGCACATGGTGTTGAGCCCGGCGCGAGGAGTCCTGGAGGATTGACATCGCTTCGCAATTGATTGGCTGGATCCCTGTCCCAGTTGTGTGCTTCGGACGCCCGCCTTCGGAACATGTTGCGGGTACGACAAGGCAAGGAAACCGAAAAGCTACCAGATGAGTGTAGGGATTGTGTGACTTCCACGGTTTACGCCGTACGGTGTTCTTTGTGCATTTTACTTTAGGCTTTGTGCCATGTCGTGGGAACTGGGGAGACTTTATCCAATGGTGCAAGGCTGGCAAGCCATGTGCAGGGGAGGGCAGAAGGGGTGATCACGTAAGCGCGGTGCTGGACAGTTTGGGCAGCGTGGGATGATCGGCGATTGCGGCAGCTTCCGAATCTTCCCTATTTCGGGCTTTTTCCCAGTCTTTATTGATCCTTTGAGAGGTGGAGAGAAGAGTTGGGAAAAAACCTGCGCGACCCGAAACTAGACAACCTGGCACTCTCTTCTGTGCCGGACGTGTCATGCTGTGAGGCAAAGGGGGGAACTGAGGAGTGACAGGTGGCACTGATGTCAAGAAAAATTGGGCGTTGGGACCACGCTCTCCCAGTTGTACAAAATTGGAAGCGCACAAAGGCGACAGTGCGATGTGCAATCGGTGGCTGAAGCTTGGCGAAATGCATGGGGGCAAGTCATTGGGCTTATTGATTCCATGCTTCCCAGTTTCATTGCCGCAAGCGGATGGGAAAGACTCAGACTAAGGCTGTGGTTGCACTGGGTGAGCCAGCAGAACGTGACAAGAAATAGGACACAGGACACAGAACACATGTTCACCTGCATGCTAGACCCAGAGAGAGAACACTGTCTCTCGGGGCATCGTAGTCGTCCTGCCCTGAACTTCTTCTGGTGAGCATTTTGAACTATCGCTATCCTGGCAGTGGGTAGACTCCGCAACGTCGTCATTTGTCCGTTTCGGCAGCCTCGCCCTCGGAGCTGCAGACAGGGCCTGCAGTGCGACCACATCAGGCACATCAGTTACAATAATCCCTTCAGTACCTAATCCTTAGTCTCTTTTTGCGTCCCGCCGTCGCCGGCCGCCAGCAAGCTTCGTGTTTGTCGTTCTCTTTCCTCGCCGCTGTGTTTGTTTCTCCCTTTGCTCGTACCCACTCCTCTCGAGATTCGCCCCCCGGCAGCTCATCAGTCGCTCGTTTGGTTCGAAGAATTCGTTCGCTCCTTGGCAAGATTGCGTCGCCCTTTCCCCATATCCCACACCTCCCGCCAGCGCCCGCCTCGTTTACTCCCAGAGCTTCCATTCCTCACTCGTGCAACACGCCATTCACCTCCCACGATCCTGCTCCCTCCTACCTGTCCAGTCCAGCAGGCTTGGTTGTCCGCGCAGACCTGCCATTAGATGCGGCATCCCTCGAGCTCATCTTCCGACGCTGAGGACCTCGACTCCTCCTCCTCGAGCTTCCACCATCCACCAGCAACAACTCTTAGACATGGCGACAAGGTGATCGATGGGAGGAGAAGAATAGAAGGAAACATACGCGACGAAGCACACAGATCGGCGAGGTGGAAAGAGCATGCACCTGAACCGCCGCCGTCAATTGGGAATTCAACCATTTACGACTTCACCGGCACCTCCGAGACTGCCGCACCACCAACCGAGAAATCCCAATTCAAAATGCACCCAGCCAAAGACATTACGCAGCACAGCATGGCCGAAGCTCCCCCCAAACGTCCAGCTCGATTACTGCGGAATCCATGGGCATGCTCGCTCTCTACCGTAGTCGCGACGCTATTGGGATTTGGTCTTCTGTTCCTTATGGCTCATTCCTTCTTGACACGACAATTGGATACCAAGGGCTGCGAAATGAGTTACATGCGACCCATGTTTACTCACTTTGACGATTTCGACACCGAACACACACGCTTTGCTACCAAATATTCGCTGTATCTCTATCGCGAGGGTGGCATAGACGAAGATGCCAGGGTAGGATTGAAAAGATTTAATTTATGAGCAATTTGAGCTGACAGGTCAAACAGGTCAAAGGTGTCCCTGTTCTTTTTATTCCAGGCAATGCTGGAAGCTATAAACAAGTTCGCGCTCTTGCCGCCGATTCCGCATACTACTACCACAACACCTGGGGAATCGGTGCAACCAATGCTGCCAAAAGACCACTGGATTTCTTCTCAGTTGACTTCAACGAGGACATTACTGCATTTCATGGGCAGACATTGCTAGATCAGGCCGAATATTTGAACGATGCCGTATCGTTCATCCTCTCTCTGTATCACGACCCGTCGCGTACTCTCCGTGATTCTGATTTGCCGGATCCCACATCGGTTATCATTGTTGGGCACTCTATGGGGGGCATCGTCGCGCGGACTATGCTCACTATGCCCAATTACCAGTCAAACTCAATCAACACCATTGTGACGCTGGCAGCGCCACATGCTAGGCCGCCTGTTTCTTTCGATGGTGACATCGTACGGACATATAAAGGAGTCAATGATTACTGGCGACACGCATATTCGCAGAAATGGGCCATTGATAACCCTCTATGGCACGTCACACTTATCTCTATCGCCGGTGGTGGGCTGGATACAATCGTGCCATCTGACTATGCAAGCCTCGCATCCCTGGTGCCCGAAACGCATGGTTTCACCGTGTTTACGTCGTCAATACCACACGTATGGACTGGCATGGACCATCTGGCCATAACGTGGTGCGACCAAGCCAGGAAAAGCGTAGTGCGGGCCCTGTACGACGTGATAGATGTGTCAAGGCCAACACAAACATTACCCCGCGCAGAACGCATGCGAGGGTTTAAGAGAGAGCTTTTGACTGGCCTAGAAGATACAGCGGAAAAGACTCTATCGGATCAGGAACCGAAAACCCTCCTCACTCTAGGCAATACTTCTAATTCTATTGTAACCCAGGGCAACAGGCTTGTCCTAAGGAGCCTTGGGCGAGCGGAGCAGAAGCCAAATGCTTATCTATTACCAGTACCACCCCAAGGAGCGCCAGAGGGGAAGAAGTTTACACTCTTGACAAACGAGCGGTTGGACGCGCCTGGGGAGCATGGCAAGCTCGAGGTTCTGTTTTGCAGCGTCTTTCCGTTGCAAGCCGGACAGTCTGCCACGCTATTCTCCATGAACATGGATCTTTCTGGAGATAGTTCAGGTTCTACAAGACTGGCTTGCAAAAATGCCGCCGCAGACGTTATCAGTCTTCCTGAGTCCACTCGCCATACCATCCATCCCTTCAGTTCGGAACAGAATCCCTTCTCATACCTTCAATACGACCTGGAAGACCTTGCCGAGCATCAGTTTGTAGCCGTGGTTGACAAAGCTGGTGAGCACAGCACCGGATGGGTTGTGGCAGAGTTCAATGCCCAAAGTCATTCAGAGCACAACATGAATATAGGCTTGCAGCGCCTCTTGACTACTGGGCTTAGCTTCCGACTTTCGTCACAACGACCTTTAGTGTCGGACATCAAGATTCCAGCCCTCCATTCGAGCCTCTTGGCATACAATCTTCACGTAGGCGAACAATCGTGCGTCACAGGCGAGCTGTTCGCACCTCTCCTGAGGCAATACATTACGGATGTCTATGAAAGCAAATACTTCGTCAATATCAAGGACGCCAAGATCAACCTTCATGGAGTTGCGCCATATATGCCACCCTCGTTCCTCTCAAAGCGCCCTTCCAATGGAATGTCATTACAGATTTGGTCCGACCCAACCTGTGACAGTAGTGTGGAAATTTCTTTGAAAGTCGATGTTCTAGGAAGCCTGGGAAAGTTATGGATGAGATATCGAATCGTCTTTGCGGCCTTTCCCTTGCTTGTTGTGGCTCTTGTCCTCCGACAACAGTTCAGGGTATACGACGAGACGGGAATCTTCATGAGCTTTTCTGAGGGGCTCAACGAATGCTTGCGATCATCTATTCCTGTGGCTTTTGCGGCATTGACGTTTCTGTCTATATCGTTGGCGGGTGCTCAGCATCAGACATCAAACACCGCCTCGCATTGGATCAACCCTAACGGCAGTAATATCACTGATCCACTGAGCTATACAAATCATGAGCTCCTTCTTGGTTCAGAAGACTCCTTCTTCTGGTTTCTGGTACCTCTGTTTGGCTTCATGTGCATTGCTGTCTGCGTCGTTATCAACTATATTGCGCTTAGCATCACATTCCTATTTGCTCTGGTCTATTCTGTTTTTCGAACCTCGCGAAACGAAGACGGCAAAAGGACGCCAACAGCATTTGCTGTAACTTCCACTCGGCAGCGCGTTCTTACGACCTGCATTCTTCTATCGCTAGTCTCCACGGTGATACCATATCATTTCGCCTATATGGTACTTTGCATTGTTCAGATTGCGACATGCGTGCGTGGTTATAGACTTGCGCGGGACTCGGTAAAGTTCACTTCTCATTGTTTTCCATGCGTCAAATCGACTAACAGTCACAGAATCTGGACTCGAACTACAACTTCTACAACTATGCCCATTCTATTCTTATCCTTATGATCTGGATTCTTCCAATCAACCTGCCTGTTCTCGTTGTTTGGGTACGAAATCTAGCTGTCCATTGGCTAACGCCATTCTCATCCCATCACAACATCCTCTCAATCACGCCTTTCATCATCCTCGTCGAGACACTCAGTACCGGTCGCATGGTCCCCAGAGTTCAGAGCCGTTTCCGCTTCTTCACTAACGTTTTTCTCTTCTCTGTTGCTGCGTATGCAGCGATATATGGCGTATCTTACGCTTATGTGCTGCACCACCTGGCCAATATTCTATGCGCCTGGCTTGTCGCCATCCACTTCGATGTTTCCTCAGTGTCCCTAGGGAAAATCGGCAACATTGTGGAGACTATGACCTTCAATAGTGTTGATAAGAAGCGACCATGATGCGACCGGTTTCCGTTCTGTTTTGCGTGCTTCGCGATCAAACATTGACAATCATCTCGTTTGAATGTCACTGCGAGCTAAAAGGGTTACGTGCGCCGTTCGTGCTACACGCACGTATGCTCTCTTCGATTCAGAACAAGGCCACAAAATTCTGGTGCCTGCTCATCACTGAACGCTTGACGATCAAGCAGCTCCAACCAATACCACATCTTAGGGCAACGTCTTTTTCAATTCACGACATTATACAAAAGCCGGATATATACCTTTCCCGCTTAACTATCCCATTCACGAGCATTTCAATACGGCGTTTTGAGGAGTTTTTAGATTTACTTAGCATTCCTGGAACGGCTTTTCCTTGTACATATATTTCTATCCTGTGTGGGTATGGTTAAGGAGCGATAATTGTGGATTCAGGTTTCCACTTCTCTTTTTGGTGTCAATAGCATTGGGCGGGTTCCTTATTTCCGGGTCTGGTACCGTATAGAGGTAATAAGGGATCACTGGACTGATGGGTTTGGATACTCCAAGCTCCCCTACGATGGTTGAATTTTTGCTCAGGGCAAATAGGCATGTTGCTGGCGATCCTGTACTGTCGTGGAGCAACGGTGCAAAGCTGGCATGCGTGCTACATCAGATAATGTTTATACCATTAAATGGCAAAACTGTTTTTAGAAGAAAACAGTGAATAAAACCATGCTTGATTCGGACTGTCGTGAGAAAACACGCTAACAAGATCCGGGTTAGACGGGTCTTGGCATTTGGACATTTGGACCTCGCAGCTCAATGATGCAAAGTGTCCAAAAGTTACACGGTCAATTGTCGCCTTCTAGGCTGCCACAAACCTTTAAAACCCACGGCTGCGCTTCAGAAATCATATTTCTGTAGACCGAATAACCCATAGGGGTTCAGATATTTATCCAGTGCCTGCACCGTCTACAACACATCTGCAGCATCTTATCCACCCGCGCAATCCATCATGGTATGCTTTTCACCACCTCGTTGCAATTTCTCTAACCGCTACACAGAACGCCCTTTTCAACTCCGCGCTCCGCCAATCTACCTCCATCCGCAAAGATCTCGATGCCTTCTCATCCACCTCGACCCCAACCCCCGCTCTCCAAGGCCAAATTTCCGCATCCCTAACCTCCTTCTCCCGCACCATTGACGACTACGCCAAACTCGCAAAACAGGAACCCGTCGCCACAAAGCAAGAAAAAGCCTTCGAGCGTTTAAAGAATTTCCGAGCCGAACTTACAGAATATCGTGACTCGTTCCAACGCATAAAAACCGTGAATGAGGAAATAGGACTTCAGGGCGCGCGCAGCGAGTTGCTGGGCCGAAGACCTCACCATGCTGCGACACCGGAGAACCCATATGCGAGGGAGAATTCGAATTCATATGCCGGAAGTGCAGGAAATGCGCCTTTTGCTCCCGCACCACAATTTGCTGGCCCGAATGCTGCGTACCGACCGAATGCGTACTCTTCTGTAGGAGGTCCATCATCTGGCGACAATCCATATGATCGCGAGTCGCATGCTTTCCGGGAAAACAATTTCATCAATCAGACGTCGGCTGCGCTGGACGATTACCTGGATCGGGGCAGAGCGGTGTTGGGGGATCTGGGACAACAGAGGGAGATGTTAAAGGGGACGCAGAGGAGGCTGTATAGCGTTGCGAACACGCTGGGAGTTAGCGGGGATACGATTCGGATGGTGGAGAGGAGGGCGAAGCAGGATAAGTGGATTTTTTGGGCTGGGGTGGTCGTTTTCTTTTTGTTTTGTTGGTTGGTGTTGCATTATCTTCGATGAGAGAGGGTAGGAGGGGTAGCAGAGGGGTGAGATGGGTGGCGAGGAATTCGATTCGATGTCTATGTTTTAAACGGGTAATTTCAGAGATGGAGGATCAGAGAGAGATAGGATAGGATGTCGGGGTTGCATAGGCATTTTCTCGGACAGCGAGGCGTCATGGTGTCACTCAGGTTTAGGAAAGTTAGAGCGGATATTCGGCAATTCGCAGTCGACTACAGATACTGGTAACATGGTAATACATCATTGGCACACATCTATATACGCACTTCCCCATGTTCTCCCTCTGAAACCCCAATTCCTATTTCCCAACGGTCCCGCTCAACCAAACCCCCCACAAGATCAACCATGACCCGCTGGACCACCTACATTCTCTTCCTCCAAAATCCACAAACTCAACTTATAAACTCCCTTCTTCACCTTATCTCTACTCGTATCTACGGCTCTCGTACAGGACACCTAACATCGCGCTCGACACGGGCGGCAAAGTCGTGGACATCGCGACGTCCAATGCCATTGCGTATTTAGTAGTGAATAGGGACGAATGTTCCATGAAGGTGTCAAATAAACGGATATTTTGCGTTGTGAGATGGGGTAAAGTGATAGAATGTACACATCACTTTCAGGCCGCAGCGAGTATCCATACCATCTTCCTATCAAGATCTAAATTTTTGAGATCCGCAACCTTCACGATCCAAACTTGCATAGTGTTCCTCTGATATGCGAGATATATTTGCTGCTGTGTCTTAGAGAGCTGGGTGGTGCTGACCTGTTACGCTTTCGTCCGTCGACAGGTTTCAAGATAGCCAAAGTAGCATTTTCGGTTCGGTTTAGTTCGCTGGGAATTGGGAGGCGCTGAACTTTGCTGCTGTTATAATCGCTTTGTTAGATTGTTACGTCGTTTAGGGCTTCATGCTAGCTTGATGTTAGCCACTACCTTCCTGTGACAGGTCAGGTAATGTCCTCAGAATGCTTTTGGTGAATACTGATCTTGTATCAACACTCCATTTGTGGGACTGGGAAAAAATCGGTCTTGTCAAAGTGTACTTCTAAGAACGCTTTGATGGAAATAAATCACAGTAAGGAGTTGTTTGGGTCTAGTGTTGGGCTGGCTGTAATCTTTCCGTTGCCGCACATTACATGGGACCATACAGCCTCGTACGATTTAGATCCATTTGACCCATCTTCCATGAATTTCTTCACATTGTTTCGGTCTCTCTTCCGGTCCCAACGTTCCATTTTCTCTTTATAATAATAGTAATTTAGCAGCAGTATTGATAACTTAGAAAATGACGACAATTTGTAGTGAATTGCTGTTCAACTTTAGAGTTGGAAGTTTACCTACGCTCTCGCCGATTCCCATGATTGCAGCCAATAACAGCGCTCCAGAAATCAGATGTTGAAACTGTTCACGCAAGCTTGGTGGCATACAGCCATAAGAAGATTTTGGAGCAGCGTGGTACTTTCGTTGCATATACAGTGGACTATCGCGGCAAAGGCCCAACCATCTTCTAGCCTCAAAATCAATATCCGCGGGATCCAAAATCTGACTTTGCATGAGAAGGTGGAGAAAGTGGAGCAAGATGGACAGTGGAGTGGATCGCGGGAGCAGAAAGCTTGGTAGGAAAGCTTGGAGTGACTTTGATCATTCGAGCGCTTCGGTCTAGTCCCATTATGGACTAAGCTGTGAACTTCTTCAATCTTGATGATAGTGTGTACGATGAACTCTAACGGGATTTTGTCTTAAAGTTCTTTGCGATGCTTCTAGGACTATCTCCCGTGTCCGCAGATCACTGGCAACTGCAAGGATAGTGGATCTTTCAAGTTTTCGAGCTTAGGTGTGGACAATCATAGGCGCTAGCCGCTTTTATTTCGCTTCTTGGATGGAAAGGGAGTAGAATTAGCTAGGATACCATTGGAAACTTATATAGGGCCTTTGTCTTTCTACCGGATAGAAGGAACTGAGTTACAATATCGCGAATGCCTCGACCTTAATTGGTTTCATTGTCGATCTGTCTAATTTGAGGAAAGTGCGTATTGATTCCGTAGCTTTCATGGAGACTGTCGTAGGTTGAGTTGGATACTCTTGATGATCAATGGTGAGTGATCTTTCAGCAGTCCTGACTCCGAATTCTCCGATAGTTTGCTCCCCTACTTCATTACTAAAACTCCGTGCAAAAATCGACTGATGAATCCAATCGTGTCGCAAGAAAGCTCAGAGATGTTTCGGAATGGCAAGAATCAACTATAGCAGGAGCTTTATGTAAAAGATTATAAGGCTGCCTTTGCGATCCCTTCCCTATGTAAGAAGAGAGAGAGGCCGCGGCAGGATGTTGGAAGATTACGGATAAAATCTAGGATAATGGAACAAAAGTCGAGACATTGCTTCTTGACTGTGCGATTCCCACCTCATTGGAGAGGATCTAGAGGGAGGATTTTCTCGTCGTATCTGGAGCTTGAAGATGTGGTCGGTTTCCAATGCAACAATAAGAACGCCCCCTCTCTCGTTCATTAGTTTGACCAGTTACTCTTTTCTGCAAACTAGTACAACTGATCTTAAACGAAATGAGCTAAAGTGGATATACATATCGGCAGATGAGCACAAGCAGTCACAATGTGATGGTGGACACAAATGTTGGATGCTAGATGAAGAGAACAGAGGAACTGAAAATATGCGCTAGAGCGAATTGAGACTAAGTTTGTTTCCTAAAACCAGCCACCCCGATCTCCGTCGCGATTCCTCTGCGCAACCATCATCTCTATTCCGAACCCTCAAATTTTGCATCACAATGGGGCCCAAAAAGCTCCCCAAGGTTCAAAACTCACAGCGAATTCCGTTTTCTAAGAGCGCATCACCGATTCCTGCAGTCCTTCCTCCTTCTCGTTTACATTCTACGCAATATCATTGGCCACTGCTGTTAGAGGATCGGAGCAGCTGTGATGCACTTTTGGAATGGTTTGAAGGGGTTGAGCAGTTGAGGGAAATGCCTTGGAGAAAACAATGGATCGATCCTGACGAAATCGATCATAATGAGGTGGACGCAATTATGGCGAAAAGGGCGTATGAAGTTTGGGTCTCAGAAATCAGTAAGTTGAGATCATGCACGAGTGTAGCTGACGCTCATCTGCATATCTGAACATTCATTATCTTCGACCATTATGTACTTCGTACACTGGCTTCAGCGCCTGCGAGTGTGAACACCCAGTGTATTCTCCTTTTTTGGACGTCAGATATTGCTTTGAAATGAGCCATTATGATGTATATCGTTAATGATAATACTTTTGACTCCATCGACATTACAATCAGCAAATGTTCGCCAACTCACCACAGTTGAAGCATCGCTAGCTCTCTTTTCGTTTTATTTTTGTTTCTCTACTTACTTAATTAGTGTTACAACAGACACGAGTTTCCACCGTTATACCATACTTCACTAATTGGGTTTCCAAATGGCCCACAGTTGAAGACTTGTCAAAAGCAGATCATGACGACGTTTTGGCCGCATGGAAGGGCCTTGGATATTATTCGCGCGCGACCAGACTTCATCAAGCTGCACAAGAAATGATGAGCAAGAATCCTGTATGTCCTGTCCCGAGCCAGGTAGAAGATCTTCTCGAACTTCCAGGCATAGGAAGATACACGGCTGGAGCCATTTCTAGTATCGCATTCGGAGAGGCCGAACCTGTGCTTGACGGAAATGTCATTAGAGTACTCAGCCGACAACTTGGTTTGTGCATCGATCCAAAAGATAAGAAATCGACCGACCTCCTGTGGAATGTTGCGGATAGCCTGGTCAAATTTGTTTCTGGATACCCGGCTTCGAGGAACAGTTCGATTCCAGGTCAATGGAACCAAGCTCTTATGGAGCTTGGTTCAACGGTCTGTACTCCTCAGCCGAAGTGTGGTGATTGTCCAGTGCGATCCACCTGCCGGGCGTTTGCGGAAGGTGAAATCTTGATAAAGAGATCGAACCCATCTCCTAGCCTTCCTGATATCGAAGACTCATGTTCGTATTGCGAACTATTGGACACAGAAGATTTGGTCATGATACCCGAAGAGACTAATAATGAAGAGTCTGGGAGAGAGTCAAAAAAGAGGAAAGGAGTCGCTAAACAGGGGAACACGATATCGCACTACTTCACCGCTAGCCAAGCTAGTCCATCATCCGAACTAAGCGTCCGAGTTAAAGTCAAAAGTGCCGAAACTACGGATCGAAATAAACGGAAGGCTTCCGACGTGGATGTAGCCTCCAAACCAATTACTATGTACTGCTCACTGTTTCCTAAGAAAGTCGCCAAAAAGAAACCCACCGAGGAGGAATGTGTAGTATGCCTCATTGAGGCACAGGGAAAGGATGGGTCTAGCAAATGGATGATAGAGCAAAGACCAGACAAAGGTAGGGCAATCTCGTACTACATAGAGAAACTACATGCCGTGCACGTGGGAACCGAACCGCTAACCCAGGCTCAATTCAGGATTACTTGCATCACTGTGGCAGTTCCCCCAATGCCCTCTTCCGCCAAAAAACCAATCAACCTCGGATCGGAAGAGTTCGGCCAAATCTTTCGTATCAGCGATGAAATTTGGACACATCGACATGAGCAAAGCAAAGTATAAGACCGAACTCGAGTCATTGGTCCATATCTTTACTCACATCAGACTAACCATGCATGTGCATCATTTCAAGCTCGAATTGGACGCCCCCAAGGACCTGGATTGTATAAACGCAGGTCCACCGAAACGGAAATGGGTAGATACCGATGCAATGGACCACGAAACGCTGTCAACAGGTATGCGACGGTGTTGGTCTCTCGTCAACGATACAGCAGCAAGGAAATAAGCGCCTCGTTCGTGGTATCACGCTGGTACCCCCACCCCGCATTGCACTCGAGCGTTATCTCTATGCCAAGGCCTTCCATATCTTGGCTCCCGCTCCGCTATCTAAACTCGACCCACCGCTCCCCAGGATTTCATGAAGCTGAGAGATAACGAGGCTTGGTATCCGTAGGCTCTAAACCCTGTTTGTTAATTGGATCCAGTGGAGGCTGTTTGGGATCAAGTCCCTGTATCCTTGTCCGAGGCTGGATGGTTGGCATGATAGACCAGGATGTTGCGACGCGTGGATAAGGCACAGTACCTCTGGATATAAGCGCGAGGTTTCCATGCGCCTGGTGCATGATCTGTAGTTCATTGTTCGACGCGTAGTCTGCGTGTAAAACATCAATTATGGCGGCACCTCCAGCTCCTACTCCCATTACTGAATGGCCCGATTACAATGTGACACCCACGGGTGGTGATGTGATGACACAGGATCTGAATGCGCTGTATGACAAGGGCGACTTATGTTGGTTGCTTGTGTGCTCATGTCTCTGTTGGTAAGTACATTTGTATTCAAGATGTACCGCTACTTTATCTGACACCATGTAGGCAAATCACTCCGGTAATTTTCAATATCAAGTTGATGAAATCGTATTCTGACTTTATGAAAGGCTATTGGCTTCCTATACGCCGGAATGCATAGACGAAAGGCAGCACTCACTATGATCTTCCAATCACTCTTCTGCGCTTGCGCTTGCGGTATTCAATTCTGGGTTTATGGGTATGGCGACTCTACACAATCCTTACGCACTATATTCTGAACTGTCTCCAGCTATTCTCTCTATCAGTCACATACTACTGGTCCCTTCATTGGAGACTTGTCGCTTGCTGGCTTGCACAATGTGCTGGCATACCCTTCCCTTGCAAATGCCGATATCCCAGACATTTTGTATGCCTGCTTTGGCTTCACTTTCGTGACAGCCACGGCTATGATTTTGGCTGGTGCTATGTTGGAGAGAGGAAGACTTTGGCCAAGCATGCTTTTCCTGCTTTGCTGGACTACGTTCGTCTATTATGTGTAAGTTTTCTGCAATTGGGTTCATTGGCGAAACTAACATCTGCCAGTCTCGCATACTTCGAATGGAATCCAAACGGCTGGCTTTACAAACTCGGAGTCATGGATTTCGCAGGCTCAGGTCCAGTCCATATTGCATCTGGTTTCTCCGCTCTCGCTTGGTCACTCATGCTCGGACGCCGCAAGGATCCGCAAGGCGAGTCTGTCCACCATAAGATGCCTCATTTCAGGCCGCACAATCCATTTCTGGTCGGTCTCGGGACGATTCTGATCTGGTTCGGCTGGTTCGCATTCAATGGCGCCAGTACCGCGAATTTGAGTCTCCGCAGCATTTACGTCGTAGTGAACACCAATCTCGCAGCCTGTGGTGGCGGAATTGCATGGGTTCTGCTTGAGTATGCATTCATCAGGAAATTCAGTATTATCGGTTTCTGCTCCGGTATCATTTCTGGATTGGTTGGCATTACTCCCGCCGCGGGTTTTGTTCCGGTTTATGTTGCTTCACTTGTCGGTGCTCTTACCGCCATGTGCAGTTTTTTTACTGTGAAGTACAAGTATCTCATTGGTATTGATGAGGGCCTGGATATTTTTGCCATTCACGGTGTCGGCGGTTTTGTTGGTGATATCCTGACCGGCTTCTTTGCTCACAAGGCTATTCCAGCTCTTGATGGAGTAATGAACACATATGCCGGTGGGTGGTGGGATCATAACTGGAAACAAATGGGTAAGTCATCAATGAGTAGAAACTCGCTTAGAAATTGGTGCTAACACAAATTGACAGGCTACCAACTCGCTGCTGCTACTACATGCGCCGCCTGGTCTTTCACCATTTCCATCATTCTGCTCTTCATCATCAACAAGATCCCAGGTCTCCACATCCGAGCTAGCGAAGAAGACGAGCTACGAGGATTGGACTTCAAGTATCTGACGGACGTTGAAGGCGATACTATGGTCCTCCATGGATATGGTGCTGCTACCCCTGGCATGACTACTTCTGGGATAGTCGGAGGCGGCAGTACCCCTAGTACCACTGAAGGCGTCCCTGTTGTACAAACTAAGCAAGATTAGAATTATTATTGGACATGGGGTTGTTTGTTTTACTTCACGCTCACATTTTCAATATAGGGAAACTTGGAGGATACAGGGAGCTCTATAGAGTACCGATAGTTTATTTTCATAGTTGATATTGCATATCTTGATATTTGAAATACGTTCATATCTAATGCAGTGTATAGTCGGAACTTCCGTCATCTCTTGGCATCGCGCTCCCACCTACACCTAAAGATAGACCATTAAACACTGTTTATGTTATAAAAGATTGACTGAAGAGTAGTCTGACATTCTGAAGCAAACTAGATCGTTATTCACTACCCACTTCCCATCTCCAGTAAACTCACATTACAGCTTTCGAAAAAAGGAAAAATCAATAAATGATAGCATACAACAACAACAAACTCCAATCCCTCTTAAACCACTATAGGAAATAGAACAAATCCCAAAATCATGAACGAAACATCATATCTATAGTTCTCTAATCCGTATCGTCCAATCTCCTATCTTCATCCGAACTGGAGTCGTTTTGATCCATCTCTGTGTCCATCTAAACTTCCCCATCCCAGCAAATTTGATCGACCTCAGCCATATTCAGATCCATTTCTTGTCCTGCATTACCAGTATGATCTGCTTGATCGAGATTTTCTCCGGTTGCACCGTGTTCAATAAGAAGGTCGATGATTTCATGATGTTTTCTTTCTCGTGCCAGATCAAGAGCTGTTTTTCCGCGCTTCGGCTCCCACCAATGATTTTCGCCCACGCGAGAATTTATGTCAACGTCTTCGCGTGATAGCAACAACTTAACAGTCTCAATTTTTCCTTTTTCTGCAGCTTTGTGCAACAGTGTGTCTCCGGATCGTGTGTTGCAATCTGCTTGAAAACCCTTTTGCCGAAGCAGGATATCTATCATATCGAATGTTTCGTAATTTGTAGCGATTTCAAGTGCGGTTTCTCCCATATTTGTAGTTACGTTTACATCAAGGTCTGTTTTGTCCAAAACTAATTGCACAAGTTCAGATTTACCAGAGATTGCGGCCGCATGCAGAAGGGAGCGTCCGTCACTGTCTTCTATGCTTGTGTCGATTTCTTTGTGATCGAAGAGCATTTTGGAAAGTTCGAAGTGGCCGCTCTTTAAAGCAAGACTTAATGGTGTGCCCCCCCATTTGTCTTGATCATTGACGTTGATGATTGTTTTATCCAAGACTAATTGCACAATTTCAGGTTTGCCTGAGATTGCGGCCGCATGCAGAAGGGAGCGTCCGTCACTGTCTTCTATGCTTGTGTCGATTTCTTTGTGATCGAAGAGCATTTTGGAAATTTCAAAGTGGCCGCTCTCCAATGCCAGACGTGATGGTGTGCTCCCCCAATTGTCTTGATCATTGATACTGATATCTGTTTTGTCCAAGACCAACTGTACAGCTTCGACTTTGCCTGAAATCGCAGCAGAATGTAGAATGGATCTTCCTTGCCAACTTCTCACGCCCAAATTGATGTCTTTGTGATTCAATAGCCCGTCCGAAAGGCTGAGGTGGCCGCATTCCAATGCCAAATGCAACGGCGTATCTGATTGATCATCTGTATGGTTCACGTCGATGTCCATTTCCCGCAACACCAACTGTACAGACTGAATGCAACCAGAGATCGCAGCACTATGGAGAAGGGATAAACTGGGGTGGTGTGTTGTCGGATCTAAGTTGGTATCCTCATGATCAAGCAGAATTTTCGAAATTTCGAGGTGTCCATGCTTCAATGCTGCATACAACGGAGATCCATGGCTCTTGTATCCGTGGTTTATGTCGATGCTGTTGAACTGTAACAACATTTTCACCACTTCAACATGCCCTTTTCTAGAAGCTGCACGCAGTGCCGACTCTCTTGTGTCTGATGGATTGATCGCAATCCGATCATGTAGCAGTAGAATAGCTACGATACTAATATTCCCAAAAAGGGATGCTAGATATAATGGTGTGCTTCTTTTTCGGCCACCAATAGAGTTACGCCAAGAAAGTTTTGAGTTGATATCAAACCCTTCTTCTTCAACTAAAACTCGAGGTAGTGTTTCGTTTCCGTAAGCCGCCGCGTAGTGTAGTAAATCTGGGGCAATCTGCGTGAGATAAACTCCAGCTGATGCCCCACACATCAAGTGGGCTGCAGTCTTGAGACATTCGATCATTTCATAACTACCTCCATCTCTTGCCACATCGTAGAAGGTATCCCGAAAGAAACTGTTTTTGTGTATCGAGCTCTTATTCAATGACCCTCTAGGTGGTAACAACATCCTGAGCGCTTCAAGACTTCCTCCAATTGCAGCCTCGCATAACGCCGTTCTATTTCTCTTATTTCTTATCCAAATATCTGCCCCTTGGGCTAGCAGGAATTGGATAACATCAAGATTGCCTGCTCTAGCCGCACAATGCAGCATTGTAGAACCGTCTCCAGCTTTGCTTGAGATGTCTCCTCCATTTGCGCAAAACTGTCGGACCAGCTCGATCTTGGCTATCGTTGCTGCATGCCATATATCGAGCGATGCTACCGTTTGAGGATCGATGATCTGAACGCCTAACACCACATCGTCTTCTTTTTTAGGATGATGCCGGCGTATGTGCCGTTGTAGGGTGTCCTTGCGCGAGAAGTCTTTTCCGCATTGGCATGTATGCTTCTTGTTTCCAACTCGGTGTTGTAATTGCATATGGCGTCTTTGGTCGGCTCGGAGAGCGAACCCTTTGCTGCACAAGCCACATTTGAAAGGCTTCGTATGGGTTTTCAAGTGTCGACTGCGGAAGAGTTAACGAAGCGTTGTAGTTCATCTCAGTTTTGCTTACTTGTATGGACCGCGTTTGCCGAACTGGCTTGTGCACTTGTCGCAGGTCCAAAGTTCCCCGGAGTCAGCCATCTTGTGGCAGTCGTACAAGCATTGATTGGAAATGTATAGATTGCGATGCTAGAGAGCTTGTACGCACAATCCAGCTTACAGGTGAAGGAACCCAGATTTCAATGACCGTCTCGAGCAATTCGTCAGCCACGGTGGCTGGGGACTTATTTAGCTCCTTCGTAGCATGGCAACCTCAGGACATATGCGCGAAGAAGGGAGAAAGGGGCGAGGCATGGGTGATTCCGTGTATTGGTCGCCCCTTCTTGGCTGCATGACACTGGGCCACAAGCAAGGTGTCTTTGGAAGAATGCTTGTTGTGTAGTGTGCTTTATGGAAGAGAGTAGCAACCTCTTTCGTTCCCCTCCTTTCCCAACTTTCCTCCTTCACTGAACTTCTGCTCCAAATTTGTTGCATCACCATCGCGCATCTATCGACATTACCTAGGTATTTAAGAACAACTGCAGCGGCTCTCACCTCCTCTTCCTTTCCTTTCGCAACTGCCACCTTCCTCGAACCCTTCGACCACCCGGCAAGATGCTACCAAACTCCCACGAATATACCTCGCCCGCGATACCAGACTTGAAAACCCCAATTATCGATCGAGCTCAGAGGTAAGTTTTTTTTTTAACAAGATGCAGGTATGCCACCAGAAACTTAAATCCGACCTTCTGCCTTTTTCAAGACCCGCCCCTTCCTTCCACCTCCGCCAATCATGGATACTTCGCCCAGCAGCAGATGACGCCCCACTTCAATTTGGTTGGCTCACAGTCTGCCTACACCGCCGCGAGCCATGGAACTACTTCTGCGTCAATCCCGCTGTACAACATCGCTCGTGCTGTTCCTCAGCCACAATATATTGTCAGCCAAGCTGAGCAACATCATGATCCCAACTCTCTGAACCAAGGTGTTCCATGTGGACAATCGTGTTCCACTCCATTCTCGGCTCCATGGCTCCCAGAGACTGGCTTCCAATTCAATCAGTACACTGCCTCACAGGCGGGTGCTACTCCATTCATCTACGGGAACGGCTTGCATGCGACTGCAGCTGATTTCAGCGATTGCTCCGTTCCTGCTACTGGTTCTGACACTGCCTTTGGTCCTAATACCATGTTCGACGACAACTTCCTTGATGCTCTCAACCTGGATGATACAAACTCAGGGCCGTTCGACCTGGACATGTTCACCATCGGAAACGATCTGATACCCAACACTCTCGATCCATTGCCAACGTTGCCGGCTGCCTTCCGGTATGGCCCAACCCCAATAGTACCACCACCGGCACAGTCCATTCCCCCAGTCGTTGTTCCATCGAGACAACGTCGTCAGGGACAGGTCCAGGTACAGTGTCAATACTGCTTGAAGTCTTTCTCCCGTGAGCCAGACCGGCGCCGTCATGTCAAATCCGTGCACGACAAGATCAATGACCATCTGTGCCGGTTTCCTGGATGTAACAAGTCCTTCCCACGTAAGGATAAGTTGACTGCTCACCAGAAGTCAAGGAGTCACTATACTCTATGAAATTGCTAACATCAAGCTCATGTCATATGGCTTGAACGTTTGCACAGATTGGAATAGAATGCCGTGGGTATCAGAAATGGAAGGACAGAGGGCAAACTGTGCAGATCAAACTGTGTGTTCGTGTTGTTGGATTTCTTTCCTGGAGTTTGCGTTGCTTCTGATTTCATTAATCTTACTCTTTTGTAGCAATGTCATTTAGTTTCCACGATATCTGCTTTGCACTGGCTTTTACAGTTGACTTACATCACGCCCATATCCGTCGAGACTCGCACTTCTCAACCACCTTTTCACCAACCATGCATAATCACAGATCCCGACACCAAATCCCATCATCCACATCCCCTCATCCCCTCGATCAATCCCCCCTCCTCGCAAACCCTTCCATCTTCGCCCTCACCCCCTCCCCACCGAGCCTCACCCTCAGCCTTGTCCCCGTCGCCCTCTTTCTCTTCAGCCTCGCCACGTCAACTTGCCTCATGCATGCACGCCCTGTTTGCGCCGTGCATGCCGCCCCCTCAACAGATCCTGCGCAAATACACCCTTTCGTTGGTCTGGAGGTCAAAGGGGCGCGTTGTTCGACTTTTCAATGCGTCCCGAGTGCCCCTTTTGGAGGGGCGACCAACAGGGGCCCGCCGAGTTGGTTTCAGCTGGTCACGCTTCGTTCTGTCGCTGTTTTGGGCCGGATGGAGAGGAGGGTGCGGAGCCTCGTGAAGGTGGGTTTTTGGGGTGGAAGGTGGTGGGTGTCGTTCGTGGAAGGGTGGTGGGTGGAGGGTTTGGGGAGGTGGTGATAATAGTATGAACATTTGATTTTCCTGGGCATGTCGCTTGGTTTCTGGTACTCGTTGATCGTTGGAATGGTGTTCGTATCGACCGCTGGCTATTGGATCATTTCACATTTCTCTTGAAAGTTACAGATGGGTTTTGATGAAGGAAATAATCAATCATTAGAACTCGTGCACACTCAGAAACAATTTAGAAGTCCTTGCGATCCCGTCAAAACACTTGTCACTTACCTGTCGACTCTTTTTCCCGCTTTCCCGATCGATCTTGAAGATCTTCCATGTTGTCCAAATTCCGGTTATCTTTAAGAATGCCTATACTTCCTATCAGCATAACCCAACATCAGACGGACCGTACCCGTCTTCAACTGCTCCATTGTCCAGGAGTAATCTGGCAATATTGTGATAACCCTGGCTCCTCGCAAGTTCGATAGCAGATTTTCCTCGCATCGAATTTTCCCGGTATGTATTCAAGATTCGAGCATTTACGTCAACGTCCTTACATTTTGCAAGTAGCGCCACGACACTGATGGAACAATTGTTTACAGCTATGTGCAATGGAGAAAGGTTGTTTGTTGTTCTCGGGTCCTTTTCGAACTTTTCGTAGTTGAAGAGGAGCTCGATTAGAGGGAAATTATCTTTGTCGACTGCACAGTGTATACAAGTCTCGGACTCATCGTAGCGTCCCGGACTGGTTACGTTCACGTTGATATTTTCGCAATCAAGTAGAAGTTTGACCATCTCTAAACGCTTGTACGAAATGGCTATATCCAAGGCGGTTTTTTGCGCTTCATTGCATCGGTTTATGTCGATTGGCTTGTGAGAAAGGAGAAATTTGACTATTTCTATACGGTCGGTTAATACGGCTACATGTAGGGCAGTGTTCCCCGCATAATAGGTTTGGTTGATATCGATTTGCTTGTGAGAAAGGAACTGTCTGACCATCTCCGACCGGTTCATAACTACTGCCTCAAAGAAAGCGGTATCGCGACCGCCATTGCCTATGTTGACATTGATGTCTATGCGGTCTAGCAGCATTCGAACTATTTCAGTATGACCAGAAGAGGCTGCTTTCTCTAAGAGTGTCAAATATGTTCCAGCGTTGACTTTGATAGATTCGTGTGCAAGTAACATTCGAACTATTTCGGTATGACCAGAAAAAGCTGCTCTTTTTAAGGGTGTTGAATGCATTCCAGCGTTCACATTGATAGATTCGTGTGCAAGTAACATTCGAACTATTTTGGTATGACCATAAGAAGCTGCTTCCTCTAAGGGTGTTGAATATGTTCCAGCGTTCACATCGATAGATTCGTGTGCAAGTAACATTCGAACTATTTCAGTATAACCAGAAGAGATTGCTTTCTCTAAGGGTGTCGAATATGTTCCAGCGTTGACATTAATAGATTCGTGGGCAAGTAACATTTGAACTATTTCAGTATAACCAGAAGATATTGCTTTCTCTAAGGGTGTCGAATATGTTCCAGCGTTCGCATTGATAGATTCGTGGGCAAGTAACATTCGAACTATTTCAGTATAACCAGAAGAGATTGCTTTCTCTAAGGGTGTCGAATATGTTCCAGCGTTGACATTGATAGATTCGTGGGCAAGTAACATTCGAACTATTTCGGTATGACCATAAGAAGCTGCTTCCTCTAAGGGTGTCAAATATGTTCCAGCGTTCGCATTGATAGATTCGTGGGCAAGTAACATTCGAACTATTTCAGTATAACCAGAAGATATTGCTTTCTCTAAGGGTGTCGAATATGTTCCAGCGTTGACATTAATAGATTCGTGGGCAAGTAACATTCGAACTATTTCAATATGACCAGAAGAGATTGCTTTCTCTAAGGGTGTCGAATATGTTCCAGCGTTGACATTAATAGATTCGTGGGCAAGTAACATTTGAACTATTTTGGTATGACCAGAAGAAGCTGCTTCTTCTAAGGGTGTTGAATGTGTTCCAGCGTTCACATCGATAGATTCGTGGGCAAGTAACATTCGAACTACTTGAGAATGGCCTCGTTTCGCTATGACAGGTAGAACGGTCGATAATTCAGGAACATCAACTTCGTCATATTTCAAGAGAAGCTCAACTACGTTGTCGTGCCCACGAGAGGCCGTGAGCCATATTGGGGTTGCATTGGATGCACGGCGGAAATAATAGCCGGATTTGGGGAGCCTAGAACAGATCTCATTCCGATTCTTGGCCAAAATGGCTTTTACTAGCGTGGCATGTCCGTACGCAGCTGCATAATGTATTACACCACAACCAAATTTGTCACGATTCTCCACGGTCAACCCTGGGTAATCGAGTAGTCTCTGTGCCATATCTTGCTGTCCAAGTTTCGCCGCGTGATGGAATAAAGATAAGTCGATCATATGATCCATCCCAAACTCTGTGAGAATAAGATGAGTCACGTCTTTGCTTCCAGCACCAACAGCCTTGTAGAGAAGATCTTTCCACTGGGGACCGTTTCCAGTCCTTATCTCTACCTGTAACAGGGTTTTGAAAGTATCGATGTTTCCCCCAATGACAGCTTCATCTAGTGGTGATCTATCAATTGCGTTTCGAGAATTTCCGGCCCCTTGATCTAGCAAAAATTGAGCAGTGTTGGAGTGACCTGCCCTAGCAGCGCAATGAAGCATTGTCGAGCCATCATCTGCTGCACTGTCTATTTCTAACCCATCGGAAACAAGACGTTGGATGAGGCTGATGTTACCGGTACTTGCTGCATCCCATATATTTGGAAGAGCTGCAGTAGATTCTGCAGAGTTGATATCTTTTTCAATTTGGTTCTTCGGGTGAGCCATTCGCATATGCTTTATGTAGTTGTCTTTTCGCGAATACTCGTTGTGACAAATGGCGCACATATGCTTCTTATTTCCAACACGATGGCGCGCTTGTTTGTGGCGGTTCAGATCTGATTGCGAGGCAAAAGCTCGGGGACATGATGGGCACTGATCTGGTTTCGTATGTCTTTTGATGTGTCGGCTATCACAGGTCAACAGAGCCTTATTTAGAAGTTGCGCTTTTTTACTGACTTGCATTTGCCCCTTGTTTCGAATGTTTGAGGGCAAGTATCACAGCTGTACCTTTCGGAATTCGACATTTCTCAGTCATGCATCGAAAGAAGCTTACTTAACTTGATGCTGGGTTGCTTAAGGTGAATATTGGGAACATCGGCCAAAATAAGCGTGAACGGTAACAGGGTCGATTGCAAGCAACATATAAGATTACCTGAGTAAGCGAGCACGGGAGCAGTGAGCGAACAGGGGGGTTAAAATAATCTATTGAATGCGAAAATCAATGCATGTACAACACAAAGCTCGCTTCCCACCACCCACCTTCGTTGCTGCAAAGGAAGAGAACTTCTTTTATTTTTGAAGAAGATTCTTAAAATTATTAAGGAACACTTTTACTACTATAGAACTTTGCTACTAAAATCTTAGAGCAAAATATTTATAGAAACGTAAGTAATTAAGGAAGAAACTTTTTTATTTTTAAGAAGTTCTCTTTCAGATATGTTACTAAATTAAGCGAAAGCTATAACATAGAAAAAAGCTAATTTCTCTAGAATTAGGTGTGGGTGGTGGGAAGCGAGCTTTGTGTTGTACATGCATTGATTTTCGCATTCAATAGATCCCGGATTGGTCGCCCCTTCTTGGTTCGCGAACATGGAGGCTCCCATGAGCCTAAGGTGTAAGGTAGCAGTAGGCAGGCTTTAAACCATGCGAGGTGCACTTATCCTTCATCGCTCCTGCTCGACCCTGTTCACCTGCTGTCGCGTTGTCCACTATCTTGCTCAGCGTTCTCTACTCATCGCACCGCCTACCTGGCTACAAGACCTTTTCTCGTTGAGCGCCAGCTCTACCAGTCAACAATTACTCTCGACATTAATTCTGTTGCCGAAACTCATTCTTTACACAATAATTCCGACATCGGCCAACCTGCTTAACAACATCATGGATGCGACAAGACAACAGATGACCATGGGTCTCGAACGAATCAGAAGGTATTTTTTTTTTAACATGATGCAGTTCCGCCTTCCTAGACGACAAAAAAACACGCCAAGGCTTGAATGCACCCGCATTTCCGCAACTGGCTTGTGCAATCGGTCATGCCCCTTCGCCCCCCACTTGGCACATCAATCCCGAGGGGGTTTATGACCCATCCCAGTTAGATACAACCTATTCATTCGACCAAGCGCATTATTCTGATCGAGCTTGGGTCACTCCTGGGGATTTTGAGATTCCTTCCTCTCTGGAAATCGGTTCCCAAAGAAGAGCATCTGTGTCCTCTCCTTTCATAAGCCCTCAACAGAATAGAGTCTCAGGATACGCTACGTATGTCGACCATTCCACTACTTCACCGGCGTCAGCTTTGGGCATGACCCTTGGTGACGACCTATGGACGCCTGTAGGTGGTGTCGAAGACACCCTCTCCGCCCCCATCCACTACGACTCCAACTTTGGCTTTGGCTTTGATCCCATCTTTGACTTTGACCTTGACTTCAGTCCGAATGGCTTCAACCAGATCATGCCCGAGGTTGGCAACGAGATGAATTCAAACAACATCGACTTCTCTCTGCATTCTCTCGACGAGCAGCCAAACATCTTCCAAATCAACGAATCAGCCTTGTTGCTGCAAACCCCACTGGCCATCCCCCCTTTGCCTAACCTTGCCAGTGAACAACCCCGAACCCCATGTCCAATCTGCTCGGCCACTTTTGCTCGGCCCAAAGACCTTCGCCGTCACATGGGTAAACACGGGGGTCGAAATATCAAGTGCACCTTCCCTGGCTGCGACAAGACGTTTTATCGCCTTGACAAGCTGTATGCCCATGAGAGATCTGGAGCTCATGCCAGGATAGGTCGCCGAGGATGAGGCCCGAACTCGGCTATGATGGGAATTCTGACGAGATGAACATCAAACATTTGCCTTGGGGGAGTTTATCGTTTACCCACATTTCGTTTGTCCCACACAGTTATTACACTTCGGTGTTGTCCCTGTCTTTACCAGAATGCGCGAAGCACTTAGGAACATGTAGCCTGTTTCTTAGTTGTTTCTTCATAGCAATATCACTCGTTCTGTTTTCTCTTATCCTATCCCACGATGTCACTGATCAGCCTCCAAACTGGGAAAGTGTACCCCCGAAGAGAAACCCACAATGTCAAGCGCCTCAACAGCTTTCATAAACCGCTTACCTTCAGATTTCTTCCTCTTATTAAGCAACTAACTTTTTAGAAAATTTGGTGTTTTCAAGGTTCAGTGATCCTCGCAGAGCCTCAGCCTTGCCAGTCTCATTCCCAAATTGTCTTTTCCCGAGCCACGTCGTCCTGCCTCATGCATGCGCGCCCTCTTTGCTTCTCAGATCCCCTCTGCGAAACCAATCGTTACGACTAGCCTATCGCCCTCAGGGCCCTCCAATCAACATCGATTGGGCCCAAGCCTCTAGCTAAAGCAGCCTTTAGGGGGCGACCAATGACTGTAGTCAAAGTCGCCCTTTCGCTGTAGTGCGACCGAGAAGACAATATTCTCTATCAACTGTGCCGCATAAAAACGGGAGAATACGAAAGAGCATCAAAGCTGTCTGCCTTCCATTGTGCGAACTCATCAGGCTGTTCGCTGCAGGTTCAGCTTTTCTTGGCGCCTGAGACCCACGAAAGACTTTCCTCTAATCGCTCTCGGGCGCTCAGAAAATTGATGGTACAAGCATGCGATACCGTTTGTGAACTAGCCCCTAGACCCCCCATCTGCCTCTTCTACCATTCAACTCTACATTCCCATATCAAATAAGCACGAATCTTCCTTCCCCTCTTACCCCGCACCCACAACCATCATCACGCCCTCCAATTCCACCGCATCCTACGCGCATTCCAATATCCAAATTACTCGTAAGACGCAATGACCGCATACCAGGAGCCTCAAGCTGCAAGTCTATGGCCCAGGTCCCACATCGACGATTGACACTACACTGTAAATCCCCGAAGCGGTATCGCGGGCCCCGCATTTAGACCCTGAGGATCGATCAGCGCGAATAAGACGTCACTGGCCAAGACATGCCATCATAGCTTCCCGGGGCAGGAGCCAGGAGCCTTCAAATAGTGCTCTGGGTTCGAGAAGGTCCGAATTCGATGAGTATACCATCGACTTTTGACATTTGATAGCATTGGAATTTGCACAAATCCGATTGTAACTTGTGCTAGTTTTCTAAAACACTATTAGGTACGCCGTTGAATCCTCTAAACATGAATCCCTGTTTATGTCTCTAATCCGCCCAAGGTACAGCACAACGCAAAACCGGCACCGTATCTGCAACCAAACCCCTCAATCGAACGAAACCCCCTCACCATCCTCAATTCTCGACCCTTCTCCCCCGCTCTCGCCCTCGATCTCGATCCCCACACCAAGACAAATCACCCCAGGCCCCAAACTCTATCTCCACATCACACCACATCTGCCCACCCTCCCAACAAAACCAATCTATAAGAACCTCCACAATGGGCGACGCAAGTCCACCCCCATCTCTCCTCCTCCCCCCGTCAACCGGCACCTTCACACCAGGAACCCCCTCAGGCCTAACCCCAAACACACGCTCCGAAGCCGAAGCCGCTCTCACGCTAAACTCCATCGCGCAAACCGATTCCGCAGCCCCCACAACACCACTCCCAATCCACTCGAAGGAAATGGGCGGCGCCGAAGGCGAAGAAAAGAGACTCGGAGCGGGAAGCGAAATGGACGATCTGTCCATGACAGAAGCCCAACACGCGTATCACCGTCCCATGGGCCCGATTCGCACTTCCTCCACAAACTACCAGCAAGCGCTCCTCCAGGCGCGTGAACGATCAAGCGTATCGTCAAACATGTCCGATACCATCGGATCGCCTACATCCACCACCCTTGCCACTTCTCCCACAACATCCACCCCCTCCCTCTCGGTTACCTTCCCTCAACCGGGCCAAGGCGTCGTACCGCTGAACCCGGGCATTTCGGCCGGCCAGGCGGAAGTCGTCCGGAAGGCGAAACCAAGCGGATTGAGTCTGGGCGAGTTGGGCAGACAGCAGAGTTGGAAGGAACAGGATCGGAGACATGTTTATAGCCAGGGGTTGATGGCGGAGGTCAGGGGAGATGCCGGGTATTCTTCTGGGAATGAGGGAAGGGCGGTTGAGTCGTAGAGAGAAGAGAGAGAAGAGAGAGAAGAGAGAGAAGAGAGAGAAGAGAGAGAAGAGAGAGAAGAGAGAGAAGAGAGAGAAGAGAGAGAAGGTGAGGGAAGTTGTTGAGGAAGTTGTTGGAGATGGGGATTGGAATTATTGTAAGGTTGTGGAATGATGTGGCTGTCTTTGTCTGAGCTGCGATGCGGAAATCTGGGTTCAAGGACAAAGGTCGAATGACTTCGATTTGAGGTCATCAGTGAAATCAGCAATATCTCCAATGTACTTTTACTTGAATGAGCTTGTCAAACACAGAGAGCCACCGTGATTACATCGAAGTCTGTAAATGGTTACAATGCATGGCCCATCACCACGCAAAACCATTGTGAATAACCCCTGTATATTCCTCAGGGTACTATCTGTGTCCACTAACTGTCGTGTTATCATGATATCTGTCCCTCTAGCTTCCTTGAATCACACATTGATATCAAGATAGACTCGTTATCCGATCCACGTTTTCAAAGTGCCCTAAGAGATTTTCCCCCCAATACTAATCCAGTCACCAGCCTCGTCGTGCCTAGCACATATTCACCTCATTTCCTATGCACCGCTGGGATACGCGGTATGAGATATCTGCAGCGTGGTCTGTGGACGCTCCCGGCCTGGCCCGGGCCAGAATGAAGACTGGCAGGTGCAGTATTGGAAGCAAGGCGGATAACGCACACCACAGACGTTTAGGCACTCATCCATGTTCCCGAAGCCATCTGGAGTGCATTTCGGCTGCGCACTGCAGGATTCTTTGGGGGGGATGTTGAGCGCGCATGGTGCTCCACATGCGGAGGCGTCGCACTGATTCATTTGTTAGCTATCTGAGTCTTTTGGGAATGGGAAAAAGCGGCGAGCGGGTGGATGTACCTCCCAACGTGGACTCAAACATATGTCTTCACGGCATTGCCGCATTTGGCAATGGCTCATCTAGGTGGCGAGTTAGATTGATCATTGGTAGTATGCAGAAGCCAGATGGGACTTGAAGGAGCTAGGGGAATGAAAGATCCTCAATGGGAAATATCAACGTACCTTCTTGCAAGAAGCGAGTGCAGATGTGCAGGTATGGGAGCATATTGCTTCAGCTTTGTTAGATTTCTCGAGCGCTGGAGAAGCCGGCTGGTCTCCATCTGTAGTACGCTTGTTCTTGCAGTCGGCATCGCAAAATGCGTTCATGAGTTCGGCGCTGTAGCGGCAGCAGTCCGCTTGACCACATTCGCTTTGAACGATCTTTGTAATGGGTCAGTTGTTGAATAAACCATTAAGATTGTCATGAACTCACCCATCTCCGAGTAGCATCGCAGCTGAGGACATAGGACTTGTTCCCGTCCTTCCATACACCACAGTTAGTTATGCCAGGCCAGCACGCATCGTCGAGCTGGCTCCCAATTTCAGGCTTCTCGGAGTTGGACAGTGAAGTATCTAGGTCCACGGTTCCTGGACGGAGTTCACGCTTGGTTTGTTGCGCAAGACAGGGCCAGCAGTGCGCCATTTCATGGTCATAACGTTTCCTGCAGCACCCAATATGACCACAGACGCTGGTTTTAACCTTGACGAGATATTAGCATCTGGTTCTCTGAGACCTGGAGAGGAATCAGTCTATAACTTACCCATCTCCCTGCGTCCGAGCAGATCCAGACCTCATGCTGAAGAGGATTTACATTTGCCACACATATGGAAGCGCCAGGGCTGCACGTTTCGAGTAGAGAAACACCGTCGGATTTCCCTACTACCTCTGGTAGCGAAGAAGTGGTATCGGACGATTGACGGATAGCTGAACGCTGGCGGCAATCACAATATGCAATTCCACGCGCGTCTTTTTTGCAGCAGTTTTTGCCTCCGCAAATATTGTTTAAAGCCTAATAGAATGTAAGTTGGCTGTTGTTAAGACGATAGTAAAAATGTCAACACTAACCCATTTTCCGGATTCATGCACGCAAACCCAGATCTCACTGTTGTTCTTGCGACACAGAGTCTCGCCGAGCGTGCAGGCGAAGGGACGCACGTCGTCCACTTTCTCTACTCTATCTACAACCGCAGATGTTGATTGCGAAGTGTCGGGAGCAAGTGAGCGTTTGCGGCAATCGCAGTAGGCTATTCCCCGCTCATAGTCTTGTTTGCAGCAACCGGGTGGACCGCAGAACTTGTTTTTAACCTTGTTGAAAATATTAGTATTTGATTCCTAAGATCCTAAAAGGAACTGCTGTTTGCTTACCCATTTCCCAGATTCTTTTACACAAAGATAGATTATATGTTGGTTAAGTTTCAAGTTTATCACACACATGGTTTCGCCAGGTGTGCAGGCGAGTTGAGACATGTCGTCGTCAATCTTTGCGTCATTTGATGGAGTTTGGCGGGTGACCAAATCTCGGGTTTCCGGCTTAGCATTCTGTAATTCTTCATGGTGGTCGCAGTATGGAACTGAGTTTCCATCGAATTTGCAAGAGCTTTGGGTTTCGCCGCAATGTTCAACATGCTCCTGGGAATTTATCAGCATCTCAGTATATTGGGTCTGCGGATGAATCACTTACCCATAGTCCACCTTCACATTTGAAGATGGCCGACCTACGATTCCTGCTGTCCCAGAAGCACTCCGTTTGACCAGGCTTGCAAACCTTGGGCTCTGATGGTGAAATAGCACGCTTCTCGACATCTCCTGAACGGGATTCTGGCAGAAGCTGAGACTCATCTTGAGGCTCGGCACCGCAAATGCAGTAAGGAAGGTTATTGAGAACAGCACAGCACTCTACGAAGTTAGAGCCGCACTTGGTATGCAATATCCATCTCCGTCCGGGGCTGCAGATGACAACCCAGGAAGTGCCGTCATCGAAGAAGTTGCACAAAAGTGCACCGGGTTCGCAATCCTCCGCAGCGAGGTTGGTTCCACGCATAGTGCCGGTCGCAGCATCGATGGAAGCGGATACATGGCGAGTAGCTGGGGATTGGTGGTCATTGGTGATTGAATTGGTAGTGGGCTCACGAACGACCCCGAGGGCTGCTGCGAGCGGCAGCGCTACAAGAAGCAGCGGGAAGGCTTTCATGATGACTGTGGTGGAGAAATTGATTGAAGAAGATGGGTAGATGGGATATGGTGATGTAAAAGAAGTGAATTGAAGAAGATAGGACGAGGAAGGCGGGTGAGAGAAAGAAGGAAGAATCGAAAGAGAAATGAATGAGCCTCCTTTATATACCCTGATGGCCAGCCAGCAGAATCAAAAGGGAGGAACGGTGAACCGAAAAACTAAGACTTGAGAGCTAGGACCGGCCGTTTGCAAGAATCCACTTTACCTTGACACAGAGAGTGGAGAAGAAGCTTTGGTGGAGACTGTCGAATATCTATTCCTGTGGCGTGGTGATGCTCCGCCGGCGCCTTGATGGAGTCAAACGGACAATTCTCGAGAATGGGGATTCGGGATTTTGCAAGGAGGGATGAAAGACTCACTATCGATGGTACAGGTTCTCCGTATTACTTGTGACCGTCAACATACCACATTAATCTCAGTACAACGATCATTTAGGTGACGGTGTATTGACCACTGACCGCCCAATCACTGTAGACACAGCCATGATCAACCAGTTCGCATTAATCAGACAAAGCCGATATCATCCTCTTGCCGCAATACACAATCTCTGGCGCCGTATACCCCAGCATCGCACCAGCCTTCATCTCCTTTACAGAAACCATTCAAGATCTCCGCAACACCGTATGTCCCTGGATCCCCGTGTCCCACAATCCCATAGCCCTTAACGCAAAATCTCTACATTACCATGATCCCACATCTCAAAAATTGTAGTGCTTGTTCTGTGATTTGTGTTCTCCTACTGCTATCTCTAATCCATGGTGGAAATATCCAGGTAGAACATGACCAAAAGTTTGTGGCGACATCGAACATCAACATCCCCAGGGGGAAACGGTGGTGCTGGAGTGATATAGTTAGTGTTACGAGGATGAAATGATCTTATGGAATCGGATGGTGGTTAAGTCACACAACCCGAAGACAATGTTGAACTTTTTCAAAAATCAAAAAACTTTTCATCCATAGTTCCGATCCCTACTCTATACAAAGAAGCCAAATATTCCGTATATCTTTCGCAACAAATCGCCGGTCCCGCCGCCGCTTCGTCCCACCCAGATAGCATACATGCCAACAGCAATGGCCAAGCCAATGGAACCAGGTCGCCTGTAACGCCATGCATGTAGCTTGATGCGACGAGCGGCTCGACGAGACTTTTGATAGGCCTGTCTGATTTGCACTTCCGTCTCTTGTTTATGGAATAATGCTTCTCCACGTTCCAGGGATAATCTAGCGACGTCGAAGGTGGTACTAGTGGCTTTGAGCACGCTGGAAGATGATACTTTCCACCAAGCCCAGCCCTGGAGGGTGTTGGGGGGTGCTTTGCGATAGAGCTCTAAGGTTTGGGCAATGCGGAGTTCAACATCAAATGGCTGCGGTAACCTTCCGAGCATCACATATACAATGGCTTCATCTTCATCCTCTTCCAGTTCGAGTAGCTCATCCCTCCGAGATAGGAGTATTGCTGCGAAGAAATAAATGGGGATGACAGTGTCGTTGGCTAAGAAGAAATCGAACAGTCGCGTTATATCCCCATAGGCCTCAATCACATGCGAGAACAAAGTCAAGGTCGCTCCCAAAGCGTAGTTTGGTTGTATCCTAGGGAGATGGGCGTACAGTTGCGGGTCTACAGCGTTTATGATAGGCGGTAGCAGTTCGAGGTGCGAGATTGCGGGATCAAGCGTAGGAAGCATGAAATCTCGGATTCTGAGGAGACTGAGTCGGGTAGCCGCAGCAGGTGCGGCTTGGGATCCTAGCGCCAGGTATAGCACCTGGACGATGTCGTGGTAGCCCTGGAAGTAGCACAGGGAAGGATGCCGTCGGAGAACCTCGATAATGACGTCGGAAAGCTCTTGTTTTCGCGTTTCCAGCTGCCGATCTGACTCGTTCGGATAATGGACGAATGCGCGGTTGACGTCCTTTGCAACCTGCTCTTCTTCGCGGTGAGGGGGCAGTGAGCTCCATGGTACGGTTTTCGTCTCGTGTTCGGTACATCCAAGCAATATAGGCCCTATTGAGGTGGTTAGGAGGGGTAGAAAGTGGTGGGGGGTGGAAACATACAAGCCAAACGCCGCAGACTGTCGGCAACAAGACCATGCGGGCCTGTGGCCAAATCTATCAAGGCCTCGAGATCATGAGCATCGCATGCCTTTTTAATCAGCTCTGTCTTCTCCTTATGTTGGTTGTGGCTGGCACTCAGATCGTCGGACCTATCGACGGTCGAAGGAAGGCTCGCGGAGCTGGAAGACCGTAATGAGCGAGACGGGGTGCGAGAGGCCATGACGTCGGCTCGTCAACAAGCCATACAATCGGGCAGATCAGGCCTTGTGTCGGAGCGGCGAGTTGTAGAGATGTTCCATTGGTGGTGATGGGTTGATGGAGGCGTGGGGCGAAAAAGACGCAGCGGGTGTGGAGGCCATGGTGTTGTAGGCGTGACGCGACCTTGGGGGAAACCTCCAGCAAGGCTTGGGGGGAACCTTGGAAAAGGCCACGCGGAAAGTCGTGACTTCCCTGAGCTCAATCGTGCCTGCCCTGCCACGCCAGCCCTGCACCCTAGAAACAAGCAAGCCGCGGACGGGACTGAGTGGGCCAAACACTGGCGGAGCTCGGGAGCTCGGGAGAGCAAAGCTTGGCACCAAACCCTCTCTGAACCTCTCCTCCGCGGTCGTCTGCTGCCCCCCACTTCCGTACCACCCCACACCTCAACACCAAACATATGGCCTTCAGGTTTGTTTTATCAACCCCAAGAACCAGGGCCCGTCAACAGCACGAAAAGAAAAGAAAGCAGCATTCATCTCTACCAACTCACGGACAAGGCATCCAACACGCACCACAAGGGGACAGGTCGCTGCCTCGAAACCGAGCGCCGGGAAACCATCCACCGGCCGCTGCGTGGCTTTTCACTAATTGCAACGCTGCCATTGCTGCCCATTGCTGCCATTGCCGATTGTTCAGTCCATGTCCGCCGGCCTCTGTCCCACTGCACCCACCCGCCGCCAGTCTGGTCGCCAATCGAGACGCATGAGCCAGACCCGGCCCTGGAGTTGGAGCGCATGAGCACATGCCTATGCCTGCAAGTCTGCAAGTCACCGCAGCCTCTCCCACTCAGCACTCAAGATTCAGTCTTTCTGCTGCCAGACCCCTCCCCCCTCCTTCGTACATTGCACCTGGGCAACCAGCTCTTGTCTCTCTCCCGTGACGCTGACATCGCCCATCACGCCTCACGCCGCCCGCCAATACGCGCCCTGAATCTTCAGTGCATGCTTCCACGCCTTTGCTCGGGTAGCTGCAAGATCCAGAGCCTGCATCTCGATCTTGCTCCCTGTCATCAAGCCCGTTGCCGACCGACTCCACCAGCCGTAACACCTACCTTCCTTTAACACGCCTAGTCTCACGGTATATCGCTACGCTTCTATAGCTCCAGCAGCAAGTCACTCTGCAGCCTCTCCTGCCAGGCCTATCCCTACTCCCAGGAATCTCATTCGTTTCTTCACTCCTGCAAATAACTCGTCTCATGCTCTCACTGGCCCATCCATTCGACATTTCATAACCTGCAGTGCCACTCCCTGCAGCGTCCATCTTTTACCCATATTCTGTTGAAATACCGCCTCAATCGCTATCTGACAACACAGCCCGCCTATTGCCCCTCCAGGCATCAACATGTTCCAAGACCAATCCCTCATATCCGTGCTTTCTTCTTCCATCCTCTTCTTGCCCGCCTAGCTTAATCTCCACTTGAGCTTGTCTAGCGGGCTGTGGCTCCGGCCTACCTGCCTTTTCTGCCGACGTCAAGTGCAGTCACTCGACCGCCAACGCCGCCGCCCTGCGCCACTGATTGGCCTATTTTCCTGCTGTAGAACGTAACCGCCAGTTTAGATTTGTTTCGACGCCTTCATGGACTTCCAACTCCAAGGTCTCCGGTTCGAGGACGGAGAATGGGTATCCAGACCTGTCGGTGACGTCTATCACATAATGTCTCGAGCAGACCAGCAGGTCGATGTGGACATGGAGGAAGCGGACAACAGCCCCCAACACCAAATTCCCCGCCTGGGACTTTTGTCCAAGACCGTGCTCTCGAGTCCCTTTATCAAGTTCATCATTCCAGCAAAGATACGCAAGAGAAGAGTGAATGATCTCATCTTCATTGGTGAGGACTTTGTTCGTCTTGTCGAAATCCAGGCCAAGGGACATCTTCATCACGTTGCCTCCAAATCAGATTTCAAAGGACGTATTCTAGCTGCTAGAGCTTTCGGCGAGCCACGTATCTTGGAATGGATCGCAGGTCAGGGCACGCCCATCAAGAGGAAAGATGTACATGCTGCAAGACGATCGACTATGTCAGAAGAGAAAGATATTCTACCTTCGGAGCTCATCGTCCTGACCCTATCATCATTTACTCTCATGTTCTTGTGGGCAGTCCAACTCCCTTCAGGCATCGTCACATTTCGCCACACAAAGATCAAACTTGCTCCAGGTATATCGTCAAATGACAAACCAGGGAGTTTCCTTGCTATCGATCCACGGTGTCGAGCTATTGCCGTTGGTACTTCGGAAGGACAATTCACCCTGTACAAGACGCGATCTCTCGATAGTTGGAGAGAGGAGATAGGTGCAGGAAGGGAGGGAACACCTATCGTGGATGAGCGCCACATGACACTTCAGGGGCGCATAATCCATATGGAATTTCTCTCACCCAGTGTCGACAAGGACGACCCCCATGTTATCCTACTATTCGTTCTTGCACATAAAGGAAAGACCAAGATCACCTGCTATGACTGGGATGTAAGACAGGATTTGAGTAGGGTGGCTCTGAGGGCCGAACGAATCTCCTTGGATTACGGTAAGCCGAAATTCCTCATGGGAGTTTTTCTTTTCGCAGGATAGTCAACAATACTGATCAAAATAGAGGATCACAATCCAGCGTTGCTCATACCGGCTAATCGAAGTCCTAACTTCCTGCTTGTTTGCGAAGGCCACATAGCTACGTATACCAATATTCTTTCTGGCATACCAGGAAGGCACCCCTCACGTATTTCGTCCTCGATACTCGAAGCGCTGCGGCCTGGTGACAGTAGAAGCCGTCCTTTATGGGTGCAATGGGAAAGAGTCCTGCGCAATCCCGATTTTACCAAAGAAGTTTTCTATGTTGCACGGGAAGATGGCGTGCTGATATATGCTGAACTCTTGCCATCTCATTTGATTGATATAAGCCATGTTGGAGAATGGCCGTATCCTCTGGATCGGGCTTTCGCAACCCTTGATGTGGATATCGGCGGTCTCAACTCTATGAACGCTGACGTTCTTATTGCTGCAGGGACATCCAGTGACGGACTAGTGCAGAAGGTTGGGTCGTGGGTCAACGAAGCCCGTAACCTACCTTATGAAAACACATTGGACCCTGTCGTATCATTACCCAGCTGGACCCCAATTTCTGACTTCATTGTCTCAAAACTTTCGGGCGTACGCTCTCCTTTTGAGCGCGATCGTGATAGTATGTTCGTCGCAAATGGAAGGGCATCGCAAGGCTCCGTCACCGAGTTGAGACATGGTATCAAGGCAGAGATTGACGAATATGTTAAAGATAGTACTGGTTATACGGGAATATGGATTCTGGATCACAGGAGTGAGAAACTCGAAGAGGTCGTAACAGAATCGTACCGACACGTCGTTACTTTTATTCTCGGCTTACCCATGGAAAGTGTGGCCGTCCGTGCGTCATACACGAACGGCATTTGGGAACTGGACCAACTATCGACTGAAGACGACGAAACCCACGATACTGGCATGCCTGTTGGGGAAACTATATCGGCGGGCACATTGTCAGATCGCTTGTCAGTACAGATCACACGGAAGGAAGTTAGAGTTCTTCTCTGTCCAAACATGAAGTGTGTCGAGTCTCTGTCTATCAACAATATGATACAGGGAGGGTCCGATATATCAGAGTTCATGCTCGCTACTGTCACCGCACACCCATATCCACAAATCGCCGTCGCTTTTCGGGAAGGCTCATCTGCAGTGTTACTGGTGACGCGAATAACCGAGGACGGCAAATTTGACAGAGCAATTCGACAACAATTGACAGCTGATCCAACTTGCATCGAGCTGCTTAACATCAATGGCATTTCTCACGTGTTTGTTGGCGGCAGCGACGGATTGCTTACACTATTTACGATCCCCGAGGAAGGATCACTATCTCGTGTTTTTGAACATCAAACTGATATTGAGACAACTGGGCGCGCTTCGGCCATGCCCATGGTTTGTGAAAGCGTTGTCTTTCTAACCTCGGGTAGCCTTTGTAGGATTGTCTGTGGGATGCGTAATGGTGTTCTCCTCAGCTTTTCTATCGAAAGGACTACAGGTGAGGCATAATACTTGAACAATTCTTTTTCAATTTCTGATATACCCAGTTGTCCCGTATACATCGACCCGGATTCACGCCACAAGACTTGGACATACGACTGCTCGTATCGTACCTAGCGCTACAGACCCTTCGATAGCCTTTGCTGCATGTGGATCAGATTTTTGCCGCATTCGCTGTCCCCAAGTCTCATCTTCATTCCTCGAAATTGACTCAATATGGTTTACACAATATATGGAAAACGAGTACCAGCAATTTCCAGTTACCGCTCTTGATCAAGTTCCTATGGGTGTAAATGGAGAGGACTCAGACAACAATATCGGGGGGTTCATGTTTGTCATAACCACAGGAGGTATACTACTAGCCCGACTAGATTACGACAACGCTTCGTCAAGCCTTGGGACCACGGTTTCATTTTCAGAGGGAGGAAAGGCTGTTCCTCGCAGAATGATTACCAAGGAAACAACAACGAAGCTTGCATACACAGATAAGCTCAGGAAAATGCTGGTGGCCACTACGACCACGAAAGAAGAGCGAGCACCACCACATGGACATCGCGCCGTTCACTCGAAGCTCTGCCTAATCAATCTTGATGATGGTAAGCAGCAGATCAAGCAAGAGGAAGGGACAGAAAGTCCTCCCAGTAGTCTCCTGAGTATCCAATATGCCTTGATGAACTATGAGCGAGTCCATACAACGATGGATTGGGTCATCGAGGACACCAAGGGCCGACCGCATCATTTCCTCTATGTTGGTACAGGCATCATGAGAGAGCCAGGTAAAGAGATGGGACGCAGATTGTTCTTCCAAGTGGTGGACAACAATTTCAAACTGAAGAAAGAGAAGACATTCGATGCTCCTGTGCGCTGTCAAGCCTTGCTGGATAAGAATCATCTGGTCACCATCATTGGCAAACGTCTGCTAGTGGAAGAGTATCACCTCGAAAGCGCAAGGTACGTACCATACTAAGCTATCAAAATCCATCGCTAACATCGACAGGTGGAACAAATACGCAGAGACCGAACTTCCATCAACAGGCGTGCACCTCTCAGTGTCAGAAGGCTTCATCTACGCTTCCACAGCATACCATTCCCTAATCTGCTTCGAACTATCCCCAGCTCCTACCACCACCGACCTAAAAACCCTCAACAAAGTCTTCACAGACAGCCGCGAAAGAATGTCCCTCCAACACACCATCCTCACTCTCTCCCCTCCCACCCTACCCCCCTCAACATCCTCCCCAACTTCCCAATCCCACTCCCCCTCCCATCTCCCCGCCCTCGCTCTCCTCTCCGACAAACGCAACAACCTAACCGGCCTCTACCACGCCCCTTACCGTACCCTCAAGTCCGACGCCCCTATCCTCTTCGAAGCGCACCTCCCTCGCTCCATAATCCGCCTCCATCGCGGCTGCATCCGGCCCCCCTGGCGCCAAACCTGGTCGCCCAACCTGACGCACCCACTGCACACCCGCGGCCTCCTCATCGACGATATCCTCGGCGCCTGCAGCGACGGAACAATCTACTCGCTCTCCGTGCTCAGCGAACCTGCATTTAAACTGCTTAAGCTGCTGCAGAATATTGTGCTTGTGAAGGAGGAAAGGGATCCGCGGAATGCGTACGAGACTACGAGACCGGGCGGGAGTGCGAGGATTCATGCGTTGTTGGTGAGTGAGAGTGGGGGGAATCAGGATGGGGATGGATTGATTAGGGCACGGGAAGTGGATCCTGGAGTGCATGGGCACTACGGGCAGGGGAATTGGAATCCGAAGATGGGACATGTAGATGCAGATGTGCTCTTGAGGTTTTTTGGAGAGACGACGGGGGTGGATGAGAGGGAGATGTTGGGGACGTTGGTTAGGGAGGGGGTGGAGAAGGAGGTTGAGGGGTTGTTTTGGGAGTTGGTGGGGGAAATGGGACTGGAAGGGAAAGGGCAAGATGATGCTGGTGGGGAAGATGGAGGGTTTGAGAGGGTAGCGGAGTGGATTGTGGAGGTTTTGAGACCTTTGCTTTGAAGGAAGCATGGCGAAGGGGAGACCGGTAGTGGATGTCCATTGTCCAAGCGTTTTTTTGAATGTTTGGAGATTGGTTGTTGTATCTGTCTCTGCTTGCTGCTTCGACCTTTTCGGATTCTTCATCTTCTGCTTTTGCTTATACTTTCATCTCAGTTTTCGGCTGTGGGGGAACTATAGTCAGTCCTTCTTTGGCGATGTATGGGTAGGCAGGGCGGTGGGATACGCTTACCTCTCTTCTCCTCTCTTCCCTCTCACCTCTTTCCCATCTCCGGGACGCATATCCTAGACCTGCAAGCGAGCAAGCGAGCATGAATCACTTATTTTGTTAGTGAAAGCGTTATTTTAGTTCCAATCACGAACTTCACGATTTCAAGAATATACATGATATGCGCTGTACTTGTGCACCATGACGGGGAGTTTTTTTATTTTTATATTTATTGGGTTTTTATTATGCTGATGATGCTTGTCTGTGAGTTTGGTACCGATCCCCGGCGAGTTTCAAATGCACTGGCTGCGGTTGGCTAGGTAGAGGAGTTTCCGATACAAGGACCTAGCCATATCCAGAATCTTTGGTTCTCATGCAAGTCGACTCGGAACCAAGATCAGAAGTGACCTAAACCAGAATTGTAACCGGAAGTGCTAGTGATACGAAATCCAACGTCTTTGTCGCCGTGTGGAGTTCGGGTATAAATCGCTGGGATAAGGAGACAAACAGGATACTAAGAAAGATAATCGGATCGGCCGTCTACTACAAAAACGTCGGGACCGTGCTAAGAGTTTGATTAAGCAATGCTTCAAGGCTTGGGGTCTGATGCTGAACGGTTTCTTGGACCTGGAAGTGAGTTGCCCTCGGCAGAATCGAGTAGATAATTAAATGACCGACAAGCTCGTTCGGTGTTTATGTACGGCTACATGTTCGAAGTACCAAAAGAAAATGTGCTCTGGCCCTCTGTGAAGCATTTGTCATGCTGGGTGAGTTACACAACGGGCTATGATGCATCCTCTGGTTCTTCACCCGCCAGTTCAGCAGCATGTCTCTCTGTTGTTGCTGCCTCTGTTTCTTCATCTACCTCTTCAGTAGTAGAAGGTTCTGTCGATGCCGACTCTGAGGCAGTATGTCTTGCAACTCTAGCTGCCTCCATCGCCGCATAAATGGGAGCAAGTCTTGAAGTAAGTGTAGCAGCCTGACCCGCGTCATATATCGCATCCATTCTCTGCTGGTCCGTGAGACGTCGCTCAGCTAGTCCTTGATCACGCGCGACATATCTCGCAACCCGTCTCGCTTCCGCAGCCGCAGCCGCATCTTTGACAGCTCGATCGCAAACGTCGGACCGGGTTTTAGCGGCGCGGACTGCATCTGAATACCGCCAGCTACGCCGAAGCATGAGGAATTTGATCATGTCTTGGTAAACTGGATGTAGTCCCTCCTCGATGGCCATTGCGTTGTGATGAAGAACATGCGGGTGGAAAGGGCTACAGAGAGAGCAAAGATATGAGACCGCCCATCTGGGTTGTCGTGCGTTATTGTCGGCATCCCCAACAGCTTGGGTTGTTGGTAAAACTGGATCTTGAGGTGCTGCTGTGATTGAAGAGAGGATTTCCTGCGCAACTTCGTTCCTGACTCTCTCCATTTCCGAATCGGTAGGCTGGGTGAACGACGCTGAGCGCCGGTGTCTGGTCGTAGGCACCGATATAGCTGTCGGCGTAAAATATTTCCGTTCGTGATTGTCAGGGTGTAGGCGTTAACGAGTGGGAATATGAGTAGCGGTAGACTATCAAGTTTGGGTGGATAGTGATGCAACCTGAAAAGTAATGCACGGTGATTGTTCGAAAAATCGGTGTGCGGAGTGGAAGATTTTCGCGACGTGATAGAAGACGATGTTTGGTCTTCACGTAACGCTTTCCGATTAGCACAAGTGTGCCTGCTTCTGTTCAGTGTTTTCTACGTGAGATTAAGGCAAGGGCAAGCCCTTGATGTATCGTCAATGACTTATCCTGAACTCTCTTGGAAACAAGCGGTGCTTGACGGATTGACTGCCAGATTTTCAAGAGCAGAAATGCGCTGCGTGAAAAATCTTTGTGTAAAGTTATGAGTATACGATGCGTTCTCAAGCGACACCGACAGCGATGTTGTCTACCCTGTTTTTTGAACCTTTAGGACGGCCACGTTTTCGCGGGACAGGTATCTCCACATCCGCCTTTTTCGTTGTCCTACTCTTAGAACCTGGCGGTCGGCCTATCTTCTTCGCCATTTTCCCTACAGGCTCCACTGCGGCCTTACGTGATCTCCCTCTCTTCTTCCTCGGTTCCATGACTTCAGACTCCAGCTCCTCCCCCAGGATTTGTTTTCCCAATTCCAGAGTCTCTTCATCCAACTTTTCTCGATCAGGGAAAATTGGAGTTCCCATCCATGTCAAGACAATATCCCTCTCTGTTCCAGCACTCGCGGACAGATGTTTCCTAGGTTTCCAGATCTTTTCAGGAACCTCCCAAGCTTTTCCCGCCTCACCCTGCTCGAAGACCAATCCATTCACTGGCTTGAGCAGTGCCCTCGGAGTATGACGGAGTGTCACACCAAGGCCTTCTAGGCCACGGGCGCCTGCCGCTCTGTTCCAAAGGAATTGTTCAATCCTTCCTTCCTCTGTGATCTTTAAGAAACCCAATGGACGATCATGTTGTTCTAGCGACTCCATGACACCTCGAGAAGCCTTTTGTGTAGATATAAGAAGGCCGAGGACCGACTTGTTCCTCCACTCTGGGGGCCTGCCTTGAAACGCTCCTTCGAGTTCTCGAATATGCCGAGGTGCAAGACGAGCTTTGAAAGCTTTACACTGGACGATGACCGGGAGGGGCTCAAGAAATTGGGGGAGGATCCAATGGCCAATGAGATCGATACCGGCATCTGACTTCCTTCCAGTCCGTATCACGGAGAATCCGAGGCGAAGCAGAGCGTCTGCGGAGGTGTATTCATAGTGTGTTCCTACGTAGTATGTCTTGGTAGGCGCGAGATTTGTGCGTTTCGCGTATTCAACAAAGGTATCAAGCGAATTATGAAATTTCGATCCGGGTTGTAATATGAGTTTCGGCGATCGAAGCTTCTTGACCTGTGCTGGAGGCTTGGTTGAGGTTTTGATATTTCGGGAGTGAATGCGGAGACAATGGAGGAACCACGTTTTCTGCTGGACATATACTGGACGAAGAAGAAAGCGCATCACGAGAGATGAGACTCAATGGAACCTGAATTCATATTTACAAGTGAAAGGAATGATTAGAAGAACAACGGGACGATATACACGCCCGATCATAGATCGCAGTCACTTTCGACAGTCGCGTTCAGATGAACGCCAAGACGTTTCTAGCTAGCGCACTCCAGCCCTATGCACAAGACACCGCAGGTTCCCATTTCACTGTTCCTCAACATCCCCGCTCATCACCTCCGGCTGCTTCGCGCAATTCCTCCATAACACCTCCGCCAGAGGAATTGAATCATACGTATTCTTGGCCACAATTAACTTACTATACCCTTAAAATGAGCGACATCCTCACCCAAATCCAGGATGAGCTGGACATCGTAGGTCCCTCTTCCCCTCACCATCCATTCCCAAGCTAACCCTCACCCCAGCTCCTAAACCAAATGTACACCACAATGTCCTACATCCGCACCGACGCACCACCGGCTCCCATAGAAGGCCAGCCCGCACTCTCTTCTTTCGCCGAACATGAAGCCTCGCAATCAACCCAACAAACTATTGACGCTCCAAAGAACACACCCCCCGAAGAGTTCGCTAGCACGTTGAATCAGTTCAGTAACGATATCGTACTCAAGGAACAACAATTAGAGATTCTGTTTAATAACCTGCCTGGTATGGGAATTTCGGAGAAGGAGCAGGTGGAGAGGATGAAGGAGTTGCAGAGGCAGCTAGATGAGATTGAGCCGGAGAGGTTGGAGGCGGTGAGGGAGAAGGATAGGTTGATTGAGAGGGTGGAGAAGGGCATTGTGGGGGTGGGAGGAGTATGAAGGTGAGGAAAAGATGAAATTTCTTGTTCGTGGGGGACAATTGCATGTTTAAATTTTAGAAAGGCGTTTGGAATTGGGATATACCCCGGGATCACATTCCCCATTCAATCATTTCACGGTTGTGAAAAGTACGAAACTTGTCTATAACAAGATAAATTGATGTTTTGGTGATCTTGTGCGAAAAAGATGAAAGCAACTGAAAATACAGAGGTGAAGGAGATCGAGGAAATTAAGGAAAATCCAGTCCTGCTTTGCTTTACAAATCCATTCCGTCCACAAGGTATCCTATGACAAAATCCATGCGCCTATACCAACAAAACGCCGTGTACACAATCGATTCTCAGTTTTGTTGAATCTGAGAGATGTGGCCCTGCTGTGCAGCCGTTGCAGCACCCCAGTCACTCTCGTCATCACTTCCCACATCCGTCCAGCTGTTTGGGGTCATGATACCAGCCCTGTCACCAAGCTCGCTGAAACCAGCTTCTGAAAAGCCAGCATCGGTGAAGCCACCTTCTGAAAACACCTCTGACCGGGTGTCATGGTCCATATCATTTTGCATAGAGAGTACAGCAATGTCATCGGCGTGGCTTCCGACAACAGATGCGCCGGTGAATGCAGATCGTTCGGAACGAGGTGTTAATGTGCCGGCAGAGACATTCTCCACATCTGAGTCTAAGTCCATGATAGGTGCAATAAAGGGGTGGGTTGAATCATGCATAGAGCCGGAGGCAACTGAGTAAAAGGATTGTGCAGCTTGTTCGGACTCGTCGATTTCGGATTGAGGGATTGATGCTGTCTGGGCGTTCTCGGCTAAAGATTCGGGAGTCAAGTCAATCAAAGGGTCTGATGCAGTGGATGGTACGACAGGGGCAGCGTCTGCTTCAACGGTAGCTGAGCTTTCTCGAGTTTCGACGTGTGTGAATGGTTGCGGCGATGGAGCTTGTTCTTCGGTATCAAACAAAACTTGAGCGTTGGTATCATCAAAGGGATTCGAGGCAGCCGCTGATCCAGCGGCAAAGCCAGCCGGTCCACGTCTTCGCAAGTTGGTGTCCACAGTTTCAGTTTCAGTTCCAGTAGCAGTCTGGACCTTGCCAACATCCTTTCTTAGCATACCATCGCTGCCGACAAGATCATCAAAGGATCGCTGGCTGGCGTTCGTCTGACCTCGACTTCTACGCTGCGCCATCTCTATATCTTCACGACCGATCTTCGCAAGCTCGTCAAGATCCACAGCCACGCCCTCTTCCCTAGCGCGCTTTATTAATTCATTTCGGTTTTGTCTTATGATTTCTTCTCTCCTTCTCTTTCTATCTTCGAAGTCTTGGGAACTCTCGGAAGATCGGCGCGGCTGGATCTCATCTCCGAGGGAATGCAAGGCTATGGCGATTTTACGGCGAGACTGGTCGACCCATTGTCGAACTTGGGGAGATTCATAGATCGCGATTCCTGCAGCAACAAGTACGGACGCTGCGATTATAAGACCTGTGGCGAATGGAGCGTTAGACGGGCGCGAAGCACGGTTTCCATGCGGACAACGCTGATACGGAGAGGAAGAGCGATGACCAGGCCCTGCGAGCAGGTTGGTAAAAGTTCATAAGACACGATTTACGTGATACAACAGAAGGTGAAAGCAGGTATAAGGAAATCAAGGGGTGCTTTGCGTTGTGGACAAGGCATGAGGATGCGGTTCACGTACCTTTAGCCAGTGGCGCAGGCATGTTTCCTTTGCCTCTCGGAAACTCCGACAGATGCGGAAAGCAGGTTACCGATGTGAAAAAAGGGGACAAAGAGTCAAAAAGAGCTGTAGCAAACACAAGACAACTTCACGCTCGTAGCCAAGTTGGCTTGATTGTAAGAAGAGTAAGGGAGTGGAACTGGAAGGAACGGGAAAGTAGAGGAGGTCCGTTGCCCAGATGTATTCGTAAGTGTGACCATCGGTGGCGCGGCTTTGGCGGGGCGGCGGAGGCGCGGGGAGTTTGGGACTTGGCTAACACTAGCGCTAAACTTGTCGTTAACAATGGGCACCTGAGCGACCGCTGCATCGCTATTCGCCCCTTATGGCAAGATAGACGAGAATGTATGTCAAAGTGCCCTGTAGAATAGTTCTGATAGCGAATTTGAATGTGAGTTAACAGACTGCGCTGACCTCAACGTTTTAGCCTGCTGTTGAGGTACACGATTCAACAAGACCTATGGGGCCCTTCACCGGATGTGGCATGTGGTTGCCTTGCTGCGGCTGTGGGAAACTTACGCGTTCCTTGAAGCTTCCTAGATTCTATCCTCTAAATTTGCAGCTCTCGTATCCACGCCACCTAAACTATCTATGTGGTATTCCCCAAAGATTCATGTATAGACCGAATGTAAAAAAGTGTTCAGACGTCCCTATGCCCCTCGTTTTCCTCTAATTCTCTTTTCTTAAGCGTATGTTCATGGCTTATGCACCAAAAGCATGCTAGGATTCCCAGTGCGCTCGAGACCAAAGTAACATAATAGGCTGTCCGGTAACAGACAAGTCCCTCATCACAACTCCTTTCCCCACCCGGCTGGATCTCAGAATGGGCATCGTATACAGCCCCATAAAACAGGTTGAAAATGTTACCACTGACAACAGGTGCCATGGTCATGAAGCCCCAGTTGACTGCGAATCCATTGGGGCCGAAAGTGTCTACCACAAGGGCGGGGAAGACACCAAAAAGAACTCCGTATGCCAGGCCGTTCAAGCTAGAGACCGTCCATAGATAATGTGGATTCTCGATACGAATAGCAAAAATCTGGCCAAGCATGAAAATTGTTGCTGAGACACCAGCGCACCAGAATCGGGACATGTGCAGCTTCTTCACAATGATGTCTGAGCTTATACCAGAAGAGAGACGGCCCAGGAAGCTGAAGACAGAAAGAATGGACACATGCATTAGCTGGCGATGAGCAACAAAATCCTTGTCAGCCGACTGATCAAAATGGTTCCAAAGGGCCTGGACATCGTGGCCGATATTACTGTAGAAATCAGTCCATGCGGTAGTACTATGCTGAAAATGGCAACATACTTGATTGTCATGAGGCCAACACCAGTGAGGAGGCCCATGAGAACCCACAGCTGCCAGAATTGAATCTTGGAAAGCAAATCTAAGCCCGTAACGTCTATCCTTTGTGAGCGATGTGTTGCCTGACTCTGAATGTCGTCTTCAATCTCGTCTATGATATCCCCAGGAACCGACAGCAGCGATGAGCTTTCATCTGAGTCGTCTTCTCGTTGGTTATCGGGTGCTATGGATTTGGTTGGCCACTGATATGGGGCACAGGAATATATACGAAAGAAAAATGAGAGGCTGTACTTACTTGGCTCCGGTCGCGGAATTGAACTGTTACTGTATTTACTACCATTTGACTTCGTTCTATGAAGCAAATTAGAATCACGCCGTGTACGTTGACTGGTCGGGACGGCAGTATAATCTGTGCCTTTCTGGTGATCCACCACTTGAAGAAAGGGTATCGAAACCAAAACAAGAGAAGAAGTTGCTATGGCAAGAAGAAGGAGGAATCCTGCGGTATCGCCTGGAAACGCAAAGCCGGCTATCATAGTGTAAAAGAAGGCGCTCAGGCCAAATGCGGCTAATGGGAATGCCGTTGCCGTCCCGCGGTGTGTTGGCCAATTCAGTGTTGCTGATCTGGTCAGTCGTTGCCACGCAGTGTCAAGAGTGTCCTACCTGTCTTGAGGGCGCCCTGGAAGGCAGCACAGCTGCCGACACCTGTGAGAAAGGAAAAGAATGATATAAGAGCCACGCTCATAGACCCAACCCCATTGACATATGCTATCTCACATGTCAGCCTCACCGAATGGCATACGAGTCACTAACGACAAACCAGATCGAATTGGATAGTATCCCAGCCCCAGTGATAGCATACCAATAACGGTAGCCAAGCGAGGACTCTTCCTATCTGTTATTATACCCATTGGTATACCCGAGGCGTACATTCCAAGATTGGCTGCGGTGCCCTGAAACGGTAAGTTGGCGAACTCGAGAGTGAGGATTTGAAGTCATACAATAACGTTGGCTTGCGTCGCAGACAACTGTAACTTCTCAGCGAACTGTGGCGCCCATGCTGAGTAGGCATACTGAAGCAAGTTAGCGGTTGCGCAGGAAACATGGAGCTTTTGACGAACATTGGTTCCGCAAGCCAGAGAAATGGCAGTCGCTGCGACGACGGAGACAATCCGCGTCTTGAAGTGAGTTGGCTTTTCTTCCAACATGATAGTGCGCTCAATGAGCACGGAAATTGCGTTATAATAGCTCGTTCATCGAGAGTTGTCGAACCAGGGAAATCGACAGATGTAGCTCGGAGGTTTCGATATCGTCACGTTTGGCCTGCTTCAGGCGCTTCAAAGGGACGTGACAAGTTCTACGTGAGTAGTCGACAGGATAGTCGTTCCAAGTGGAGAAGAGACAACGCAGGAAATGAGCGGCCACGCGATTGTAATCCAGATCAAGAGTAACACTACTGGGTTGGATACTGTTGAGTCCACTGATACCGGAGCCGGTCTCGGAGATAAGTCATGCATCCAGCTGCCAAGCGCCACGCGTCACCTGTGACTCCAGAGCAGCCCTCAATGACGGCTGGATATTTGCCAGGAATATGAATATACTAAACGATCGAACTTTCATCAAACAATTCGAAGGCTGAATGGTCTAGCGGTATGATTCTCGCTTTGGGTTCTGTTATCCAACATGCGAGAGGCCCCGGGTTCAATCCCCGGTTCAGCCCCTTCATTTTTTGCTTTTTGCTGCCGTCAATCTGCCATGGACAGTGTTCGGCAATATCATGCGCAGATGGGTATTGTTTTGGGAATACTTGCTGTGACAGAGATCTCAAGACAAACAGATCACGAGACAATCTTTTTGGTCTCCGTAACTGATATAATATCCAACGAATAGTCTTTTTGCATGCTAGTAGAAGTTTGCTTCTGGATCAAAAAGTAGATCGTAGGCACTAAACAATACATCATTTAAGTCTTATATTGAGAGAGCATTAGTGTTTAGCATAGCGAAGTCTTTTTGACAACAGGTACTTGATAACTGGTAGCTCGGAAATTACTTGGCGATGACTTAGCAAGGTCCCAACGTCACCAGACGTCCCGGGAGGCGCCCGAGGCGCAACTCGTCTGCCGCCGCGCATCAACACCTCTTCCTCCCTCAACCACACCACCACCACCCACATCTGCAACCATGGGCGCCGCATTATCGATACCGTTTATGGTGCTACCCAGCATGGGCACAGTTCGTACTCTAGACCATCATGACTCCGGGCGACTACTGACAACATCCGCAGGTCTGGGGCCTGGCCGCCTCCTGCTGTGGTGCTGCTACCTGCAGTGCCGTCTTCGGTTCCTGTGGAGGGAAATGCGGTAACAGCATTGCTACCCGAATCGCATACGCTCTTATTCTCCTCTTCAACTCCATCGTCTCCTGGATCATGCTCACGGATTGGGCTATGAAGAAACTGTCGCACCTCACCCTCGATTACGTGGACATTAAGTGTCACGGTGAACAATGCTATGGATATGTCGCAGTTCAGAGAATCAACTTCGCGCTCGGTTTATTCCACGTCATCATGGCCTTGATACTCATCGGTGTCCGTTCCTCTAAGGATGGTCGTGCGCCGATCCAGAACGGTTTCTGGGGACCAAAGATCATCGGCTGGCTGTTGACGGTCGTCCTCACTTTCTTCATTCCGAACTCGGTCTTCATCGTCTGGGGCACATACTTTGCGATGATCGGTGCTTGTCTGTTCCTCCTCATCGGGCTTATACTGCTTGTTGACCTTGCACACAACTGGGCCGAGTATTGTCAGGAAAAGATCGAAGTTACGGAATCTCGTATTTGGACCGGGCTTCTTGTTGGCTCTGCCTTATTCATGTATCTTGCCTCGTTTGCCATGACAACAGTCATGTATATCTTCTTTGCCAGGAGTGGGTGTGGAATGAACCAGGCCGCTATAACCGTAAGTTCCTACTCGATATTTTCATGTTTGCCTTCCAGCTAACCACCAACAGATCAATTTGCTGCTTCTCCTAATCTCCTCGGTTGTTTCCATTCACCCCGCCGTTCAAAGCGTCAACCCCCGGGCTGGATTAGCCCAGTCCGCCGTTGTCGCGATATATTGTACCTATCTTACCCTCTCCGCTGTTGGCATGGAACCGGATGACCACCAGTGCAACCCACTTGTCCGAGCTCGCGGTACACGTAAGGCAACTATCATCCTCGGCGCAATCGTAACATTCGTCACTGTGGCGTATACGACCACCCGTGCGGCCACTTATGGATTGGCTCTTGGCTCGCAAGGAAACTCATATGGCAATGGTTACCACCAAGTCGGTACGGAAGACTATGAACACGGTTTAGTTGTTCAACAGCCGGAATCTCGTCGTGAGATGCGCCAGGCTGCACTACGCGCTGCTGTCGAGAGCGGCTCACTTCCCGCTTCCGCTTTGGATGAGACCGACAGTGAGGATGAGGATGAAGGCCCGTCCAAGAACCCCCGCGACGACGAACGAAACGCCACCCAATACAACTACAGCCTGTTCCACGTCATCTTCTTCCTTAGCACCACGTGGGTAGCTACCCTTCTTACATCGAACTTCGATGAAAAGGATTTCCAGAACGACTTTGTTCCTGTCGGTCGAACCTATTGGGCTAGTTGGGCCAAGATTATCAGTGCATGGGTGTGCTATGGCATCTACACCTGGAGCCTTGTCGCTCCACTTGTCTTGCCTGATCGCTTCGATTATTAAGGCACACAGCATGGAATAAGGTCATATTTGGGCATATTTGGGATATTTCATCATTGTAATACTACTTTCCTTTTTTCCATTATGTAGTCATCGATACCATCGTTTCCTAGAAATTCATTTTGCATTCTCCACATATAAAAGTCAACTTAACTCCGTTTTTAGACTTGCTGCACCACTGCCACAATGATCTAGATGTTACACAATATCCTTCATCTCATCTACATCACTCTCCCACTTCTCCGTTGCTGCCTTAATCCTCAAGTCCCTAACCATCTTCCTCAACTTCCTATTCTCCTCCCTGAGTAAATCCGCCTCAGTTCTCTTAGCCCTTAACTGCTCCTCAATCTCCACCTTCACATTCCCCAACTCTGCGAGATCGTAAACCGCGCTCCTCTTCTCGCGTTCCGATTCGTGCAAAGCCCTATCGCCGTGAACAATACGATGGCGCAATGCTTCCAGCATTTCGGTATAAACACGGAGAATATCGTCCAGCTCGCACTGAATCTGTGCTATCCGGGGCCTGCGTCTGGTAAGGAGAGCTCGGAGATGTTCGGTTTTGACCCTGAGTTGGGGGGAAAGGGGTGCTGTGGGTGGAGGGAGGGGGGGCATCTTGCGTGAAGCCGAGGAGGGGTGGGAGGTGAAAATGGTCACTAGTGATTCTTTGATTATGTTAAGGGCTTTCATTGTTGCTTGGGTGTGCGAGTGAAGAGAAAGCATCGATAGAGACTTTCAGGGGGGTTATGGGTTTAAAAGAGGCTGTTGGTGAAGACACGGTGCAAACGCTGTTGCGACAACTGTGGTGTGATGTGCTGGGTTCTCCATTTACACGTCTATCGATATAGTTGTGGAAGTTATGATCGACTATGGAATGGTGTTGTGGACTTCGGTGTGTTGGTATGGGGAGGGTTGAAGATGGAACATCAAACTACCTTCATATCGTGCGTGATAATGGCACAAAATCCACAAAAATTCGACATCAGGTAAATACTGCAAAAGAAACGAGGATCAAGGCTCACAGAATATCAATTCTGCTATATGAGGAAAAGAATTCTGCGAAACTGAAGATTTTAGTGTTTTGGTGAACTTATCATGTACTTGGGCAATAGGAAAAGTGGGGAAAACGTAAGCGACCACATTTAGTCCCGAACAAATTACAGTATGTTCATAGACCATGTAACAACCGCAGTGAGAGTATTCCATGCTACTTTAGGGTGTGGGATTGCCCCGCGGTTTGGGGTCTTGTTTTTTCTATCACCGTTTGCCATTGGCGTATGCATTTACAGTGTTTGATTACTAGAACGGTGTATTAGCACAATCAGGAGACGGACGGTTCGTTACTCTTAGCAATCCAAGAGCCAAAGCTCCAGTTGATAGATAATGGTATGTAGTTTACGTGATCAAATTTGCTTTATACATTGATTTGTGCAAAATATTTGCGCTGGACTGTACAATCCATGCTTTTCTTACTTCCAAAATATTTACATAGAAAGCGTCAAGCTATCCCGATGTCCCTTTTACATCCCTTTTTCATCCAATCATCTATGCGAGCCTGTTCCACCTGTGCAACTTGGCCTTGGTGGTGGAGCCAATCTCACCCCACTTGATGTTGCTGAAGACCAGGGAGGGGTTGGGGTTGATGGTGGAGATAACCTTGGGGTCACCTTCAGTAGCACTGCAAGGTCCAGCAGAGCCGCTGTCGAGCCACTTCATGAAACCACCCTCATCCCACCAGATGGACATAGCAAGGACCATACCGCGGGAAAGAGCCTGACCCATACCCTTGGTAGCACCGAGCTTCTTGTAGATCTCTGCACCGTTCTTCTGTCCGCTCTTCTCACAGAAGGCGTCATTGATGGGACCGGTGAGATTGACAGCAGCGTTTTGGATGACTTTGCCGTCTTGGATGTACCAGCGAACATACTCCTGGAGGATACCGTTCTTGGCGGGGAACTGAGAGACGACGGTGAATGGGCGAGAGGTGTCGACCTTGAAGTCAGCGGAGGGTCCGTAGTAGCCGGTCTCGCCTGTCTTGTAGGGGTTCATGCCGCATCCGTCCTTGTCGCAGACACCATTGGCCGCGCACTCCTCGCCAGTGCACTTGTAGAGACCGTCCTTGCTGCAAGGGTGAGGGGCAAGATGGGTGGCACGGCTGTTGGCCTCCCAGATATCGTGCTCGTTGCAGCAGACGCCCTTTCCTTCAATATTTCCCTAAGAATACATTAGAAATGATAGTGAATTTAGGTTTGTAGATAACACTTACAACTCCCTCAACCCAGGGGGTGGTGAAGCACTGGGCATCGCAGTATCCGGTACCCCAGGCAGCGCCGCCGGGGTTGAGTTTGCTCTTGCCACCATCCGCCTTCATCTCGGAGAGATATAAAGCGCCGTTCATGCCGCAAGGCAGCTTGGACACGTCGACATCGAAAGTGAACTCCTTGCCGGTCAACTTGAGAAGCTCGTACTTCTGCTTGTTGGGCTCTAGGAGATAGATACGAGGGCTCGAAACACCATATTTGCCTTGCATCTCCATGCGAATAGCAGATCCGTTGGTGAAAACACCATTGTCGGCATAGTCGGCGATACCGTTGATAACGCAGTTCTTAGCACAGGTAGCCTCGTCAGGGCAGGCAATGGGGTCCGCCCGGCTTCCCCAGTTACCACAGCCCTTGGTGGTGTCGTTGACCTGATGAATCCAGTGAGATGCGGAATCAAGCACAACAGCCGAGTTTTGCTCCCTGCAGCCTCCGGCCTTGGTGCACTTCCATGTCTTGACACGCGGGTGATTGTCGGCGTCTCCCTTAGGAGTTTGGGCGGCAACGAGGCCTAGGAGAAGGGAAGCAACGAGGGCGAATGAAGGAGACATCTTTGCGTACGATTCTTGTCGATGATCGATGAGTACAACGAGTAGAATGACATGTTAAAGGGGGTAACCCAACGGCTTATATAGCACGAGCAGATCAACGCAAGCGGCCGGTCCGGGTATCACCAATCCTCATTAAACTGCACTTTACAACACTCAGTCTCGCGCAGGAACAAGAGGGAGCCTCAGTTCAACCCGCCACAGCTGCCTCGGCCTAGATTGGCGAAATCGACACTCGCCAATGGCTCAACTCATGTGCCACGGCGTGATTGAGTGTGACAAGCGTCTATTGCCACTTAATTGGTTGTTTAAGACCCAGTCAATGGGTGGGGAATGAGCGGAAACGGCCCGGAACAGTAAACTTCGAGAAATTCCATAATATCATATGAGACGGTTTTCATCAAGGATGGATATTGCGGGTAATTATCATCTCTTGGCGAACCTGTGTCAACCCCGGATTTCTGAGGCGTTAGCGCCTCCTCGGACCTGGCGCATGTGAGAGGAGTGGAGGTAGCGCTCTTGGGAGACGGATGTTATATTGCTCTGTGCCTGTCTCTGAGGCGGTTTGGAATGGAGATCAGATGACTACGGGGGTCGAATGGGTCAGAAGCTAGGGAGTATCGGCGCGAAGAACCTAGCGATAGATGATGAACAGGGACGGGGGCGATTGAACTCATCGAGGGACTGAAGCGATACAAAGAAACTGCTGGATATTTGATGGAGATTCAATGCGTACATGAGTACGATGATGAGGGGAGAATGTTTAAAGGCGGAGAAGTCTGGATGAAACGGACGCACTGTCAGGAGGCGCTTGCCGTTTTTAGCCTAGCCGTAAGTACAACGAATCGCGACATTCGCCTTATCACAACCTCAAGTCTTCTTTCTTGACATTCTCATCTTCGTTTCTCTCTTTCTTGAGATCTGGCATGTTCTCTGATCAGCTAGAGCGCATCGACAAGCCCTAGGTATCACTTGGATGTCTTGCATCCAAGACTGTTCTGCACATGCTATTCGGACAACGCTGCCGTTCGCCAACTCTAGTGGGATGCACGTTGTGGTTCGTAATTTACAGCATTCCAAATCGAGAACTCAATTAATCCTGATAGCTCACGTTTAAGATACAGAGATAGCACAACATGACTAGTACGTCACATTGAACATCACGGACAGCCTTGAACATCCATGGTATAGAAACCGATGGGGAAGACATTAACATTCTCACACCCAAGATTCTTGAGCTACGCCTAGTCCTTGATTCCGCATGAAACTACCAATTTTGGCATTCCTAGGTCTCGTTAACGGGGTTGCATTCCGTTAACACCGTGCCTGATGAAATGGACTGAGACGGCCTCCTCGGCTACTTTCCTTACGACACTACCACGAAGAATCCAACGGGACAACCGCCATTTCCACTCGGACCAGTTTGTGACCACTTCAAACTTGTATCTCTCGAGCACAAAGCGCCGGCGACAGTCTGTCCACCTGTTCCAGGCAGGATACCGCAAGGCAAGGTCGCAATCGTATATGTGTTTCCTGGTACCATAGATTCTGGAGGAAAAGGCGGGCTGGGTCCAAGCAAAGGTTGTCGATTGTAGGTCGTCTTGTCATCTGAACCGAATCCCGTCAAGTAACCTGTGAAGGTGAAATGTCCAGGACCAGATGATTCAAGAGTGTGAGGCGCCGCTTGTTGCGAGGTAGGGAACGCAAATGAGAGGGTACAAGTTTTCAGGAGTGTTGATTCGCCGTCAATAAAATCTGGAATCTCGAGGTTCACGATCGTACAAAGATCATTAGGCGTTGTGACACCGGTCGAGACTCCACCAAATGCTTTGTCCGGCTGCGCTTTCGAGATGGGCGTGAGGAGAAATGGAGAGATTGCGCCAATTGCAAACGTGCTTCCGGATGGACATGAATTTCGTTTGGAAATCTGTGACGGCGCGGCCAGAACAATGCAAGAAAGCGAGGCGAGAGTGGCCACGACTGTGGACTTCATCTTGAAATGCTGGAAAGACTTTAAAACTTGTCTTCGGATGCCACGGGGTTTATTTAATGCAGAAGAGTTAACTAATGAAGGTGGTATCGAAAGTCTTTTGTATTCAGCTAGTCGAGACGCCACTCTTTCTGGGAATTTGCTCCTGCATATCCAAACTTCCACATTTTTCAGCCGCTGACAGCACATCACAACTACAACTCACTATTCCAAGGGTTTCGCTGCAGCGTTTTGGAACGGCTCTCCATGTACATTTCCTTTAACAAGGGTTGCCCCGAAACGTCACAGATCATCACTTTGATTACTATGAACAGGAACTTGAAAATCCAATACGAGGTATTTGTACGCACGAATTGTGAACGCGACTAGTGAAGTTGGGGGATGGCGTTCGTATTTTGTCGATCGCGTTCGGCCCCACTGAATTTACCGACGTATCCCTGCCTACCACTCCGAAACTCGATGCCATTTTGTTGGTTGAACAACTTATGCATGCAGCAAATCAAGCTTGATTTCCCTAGAATGAATTTCTTATGCAGTTGTACGAATGTGAAGTTCATGAGAGGTGGCAAATTGTCCGCATCGAATCGCGGCATCGCTAACCCTTTCCTATCAGTCCTACAAGGATTTGGTTAGCATTGGATCTTTCAAAAGTTCTATGTTGTTTCTCAATTCTAGATTCTAAGTCCCCTATCTAATGATAGATTACATCTATTTCCTGAGACAAAGTTATTTTCGATCCTTCTTTAGACAGTCCCGATCATTGTTCTCTTCAACATCCCACACTTGATTTGCACTGCATCCAAATGATCTTAACTTCGTCACATTAAATTGCTACATAATCAAATTTGTATGCATACCATGTTATCACAACAAGCTGAGACATGAGTTAGTTGCGTTGCATAGTAGTTCAGAAAATGAACAATTCCTACGACGTCCAAGCCAGATCGTCAGCGCTGTTAAGCAAAGCCAAACTCAAGAAAAGTGATCAAGCGAAAACATGATCGCGTGTTCCAGCAACTCTCGCATCTGCCGACAAACCGTAGCTCGCTGTCCGAGAACACTGACCTCAACCATATACTACAACCAACGCCATAGAAAGCCGGACTTCGACAACTAGGTTATCAAGGACACCTTACCATCGTTTCTAGTCACTCTAGATTTCGACTCCATCATTTCTTCATCCCAAGACTCAAGAAACTCCCTTACTGCCACCAATTCACCGTCCCATCCAATCTTTCCAACCTGAAATCATGACTCTAATCGATCACTACCTCCCCAAAACCCACGATATTCCCACAAGATCCAACATACCCAACCTCACAGAAGAAATCCTAAAACAATTCGGAGAGCACCAAAACAGTATCATCCCCACCCCCACCCTCAGGAAGAGATCAATCTTCGGGAAACGATCGGACGAAAATGCGTAGATGGTACCGGAGTTAAAGACTTTGCAAAAGGAGTTGAGAGATGTGAAGGCGGAGAATAGGTCGCTTAGGTGGCAGGCGGTGATATGTGAGGGGCATGTGGATGTTGTGGGGAGGTATTTGGAGAAAACCTTGTGAGGGGAGTGAGGAGGGATGGCGGTTTGTTGGTGGGTGATGCGGCGCTATGCTGTCTTTTCCAACGACCAAACGCCAATTTTCTTCCTCTACGAACGCTAGATTTCCATACCACACAACAGTCTGACCACAAACGGATTTTTCCACGTAATGTCAAGCAACTCAAGACATCACTGTTTGTAGCCAATCCCAATCATCCCATATAACCCTCCATCACCCTCCCCAACCCTCCTCCCTACCGAGCCCCAAGGCCCTCACCTCACTATTTGTAATCTTCAAGATGGTCCTAACAACCCTTTTACACACCCTAGGCTACCACACCAACCCCCACACTCATCCTCACCCTTACCAACACCACCACGCTCTCTCACACTACAAACCCGACACCACCGCGCGCCTCCACGCCTGCGAACTCAACATCCAAACCCTGCAACGCAACGTCCTAGACCTGTACGCAAAATGGGCGGAACAGGACAGTAAAACAGACCAAGTTTTCAGAGACCGCGAACTATATCGCCTGGAACTGGGACATTTTCATGATTACGTTCACGGTGCGATAGATATGTTGCAGCAGGAGCTGGGAAATGTGCGGAAAGAGGTAGAGCTCGGAAAGAAGCAGGCGGAGCTTGTGAAAAGGGAGATGGGGAGTGCGAAGACGGAGATGGAGGCTGTGAAGAGAGGATTGCAGTCTGTGCAAGGGGATATGGAGATGGTGAAGGACGATATGGAATTCGTGACGAGGGAGATAAAGGGGTTGTACAGGGGGGTGGAAAGGTTGGGAAAGACGAGAGAAGAAATGCTGGATTCGAGGAGGGATGTGGTTGGTAGTAGTGAGTTGGTGAGTGGTGGGAGCGCCAATGCGGAAGGGAGAGAGAGTGCGGGCCAGGAGGTGTTGGCGGGCGAAAAGGGGGGTGAGCAGGATGTTGAAGGTACGGATGAGGGGGAAGTAGAGGATGGGGAGGATGGTGAAATAGTGTCGTCATATGGATCATCTATTAGGTCCTGGACTTTTACGTGATGGGATAATGAGTTTCTCGTAGTTTTGGGGATATGTAATGATTGGTGCTGTACTATTAGGATTTCGTATCGAAGAGGGAGTGGTTAGACAATAGATATGTAAAGCAGTATACTCACTGCGACGAAAAACACTCTTTCTCCAAACTTAAAGTACAATATGCATATCAGTCTAAGCTACAACACCCCTAACCATTCCATACCTTACACCATATCCCCCCCAAACCCCACCAATACACTGAAAACCCAAGACCCCAGATCATACGAGTATCCGTTTAGTAACCGGGAAGTGCAGGCAACCAACCGTCCACATCCTCCTTAACACGGTTCGGCACACGGCAAGCGTTACCCGCATCAACCTGCTGTGACTTGAGACCGCCGCAAGCCTGACCCATGCAGTTACGGCCCTCGTCCATAGCCTTCTGGAGGGTATCGTCTTTCCAGCCGAAGACATAGTCGCCGTGTTGGCCGTAGCCGGTGGGATCGCCGGTGCTAAGAACGAAGGGTTGGGAGCCTGGTATCGTCAGTGAATGAGTTAGGTGTAGTAGAATGGGGAGAAACCTACCATCTTCGGGCCACTCGGCTTTGTTGTTGAATTTGCTAGTGTCCCAGACAATCTGGCGGGGAAGGTTAGTATGGTGATCTGAGGTTGGGGGATGACGGGGGTGGAATCTCTTACTTCGAGCATGAGTTGTGGGATACGGATGGGATGGGTAGCTGGACAATCAGCGCCCGTCGAAGTACCAGTGAAAGCAGAGGGCCCGCTCCTGGGATATGCGACGTGGGATTTGTGGTCGGGGCTGTCGAGATTGACACCGTCCCAGCAGCTGTGGTCACAATCAGTAACTGATCGCTATGCAATATTAAAGACTTAATGACTTACGTTGGGTACAAGATGTTGGATCGGATACCACCGGGACATGCTCCAGTGGGGAATGCTTCGGTATCAAGTCTGGCGTCCGCACAGGGAGCGGCGTTGTCACCTTGGTGGTTTGGTCCGGTGTAGCAGCGGAAGCAAGTCTGAGACTTCAAGCCGCTGCCAATTTTGGCACGTTGATTGGCATCACCGACGAGCATGCGAAATCCCTGTTAGATTGAGTTAAAGAGATGGAATGCGTAGGAGCTTCTCGGTGTAAATACGCACTGGCTTGAATGCGGTCATCTTGCCCTTGACACCAACGTAGTAGACAACAAAACCGCCTTTGGTCTTCTTGGTGTATTGGTCACCGAATAGATCCCTGCAACGATCGTTAGGGAAACAAACAAGTTAACATCGAGTAGAAGACGGACCTGTTAGGGACCTGGGGCACGCGCTTGTAGCTGCCATTGCGGGCCTTGAAGTAGAGGTTGGCAGTCCAGTAGTCTGAGTCCAAATCAGTGATGTTCCTTGATGTGATATTTGTTCAATTATAATCGTCAACTCTTAACTGCAACAACACAAGAAAGCGAAGTCCTGTCACGGCGATACGTACTGGAAAAGTCATCTGAGTAACCTGGTTTTGGTCAATATCTATACACAACGTTTGTCAGGGAGTAAAGATGCAAAGACATACTGCAGGTAGTGCAAGTTGCCAGCTTCGCAATATCCGTAGTTGCCATGGAAGTGTTGAATGCATTTCCACCAACAATCTGATGCATATGCGGCGACGGCGCCTGTCCGGGGTTGACCAACGGATCAATGCGATCAATGACTACCTCGGAGCAGCCAAATCGCAACATGGTCGAGCCACCTCCACCACCACCTTGAGGCAATGCCTCAGCCACTGAGACCAAAGCTAGAATTGCGGAAAAAATCATCGCAGATTTGGAATCGTTCGGAGGGATGGGAGCGATGTACAGCGGTACCTTGGCGACGTGATGTGCAAAGGGGACGACGAGTGCAATGCTCGCAGTACCTACATGGGCTTTAATACGGAGACAGTCGACAGGTTACCCCAGATCTCCACTTCAGCTCCACATTGTCGATGTGGATGGAAATGCCGAGTGTGGATGATGGCAATGTGATGGTTGGTCGTTAATGAATACTATCGCGTGGCCAATCCCAGGCCAGGAAATATTGCGGAGGGTGGTCCTGACCAAGCCGTATTATTTTGCCGGACACATTGAATGGACGATATTCGGCAGGCCACAGACGATGGCAAAGCCTTCTAGATTGAGGGCTGAGAGAAAGGTGGATTATAAAATGGGCATAGTCGAGCTGTTTTGGAAGGAGATGTCACTTTGCCCCGCTCGAAGACCGTACTGGAGATGGGAGAATAGAAAAGACAAGGCTCGGCGCTAGGTACAAGAACATCGCTTGTGACATTTTCTTCATTTTCGAAATTTGTGGGACTGTTATATTTCGACTTGGGATGGCCGTCTGAGGTTAGTTTGTGGGATATTCGGACCCGATTACGGCAGGTGACAAGCAGAAAGATCAACACCGAGCCCAATTCATTAGGTCGCTCGAGTCTTTGTGCGCCACGTGGATCGTATCCCTTCTGATACCGTATCCTGTAACTAGTTGGCCGGAGTGCGTGGGAAGATTCGTTGCTGCCCATCATCGAACTCCAAAAACCGATAGTTACGCTATGACCGGTTTCTTCCATATAGGCTCCTGTGCAAGATGTATACACAACAACACATTCAGGTGAATATCCACTTCTTCATACATCTCGACGACATCTCTTGGTGGTATCCAACGTTCCATAATATGGTCAGATAATGGGGCCGCATCGATCAATGTGATAGTCTTCAAACCATGGAGAGTAGTCCGTTTTCCGTTTGCAAGGTGGAAAATCCATGCATATCTTTCTGCGGGAACATGGTCATCTTTTCGCAATAATGGATCGCAGTTTGCATTATGAAAAACTCCATAAACGTTCGAGAAAGTGAGCTACGCAAGAATACAGTCAGCGTATATATAGTGTAGGGGGTGAATACTGGGAGGTACCTGAAGTTTTTCGAGATTCGGAGGAAGAAGTTTGCAGATATCTCCTATTGCAACGAAGCTGTGATCTTTGGGACGAAGAAGTATTGCAGCGATTTTCAAACTCCGTAGTCGAACAAGCCTTGAGAAATTAATGGGTTTACCGTATGCCCACACACTGATGTCATTTGTTATTAGATAAGTTAGTTCCTCAAGGGTATCGGCGACTGTATTCAAGACGCGCTCCATATATCGTCTTGAGAAGGCCGAATGACAGGGGTTGTGCGTTCTTCCACCTCTATGATTAGTGCCAAAATTTGGCTTCAAATCTACACATCTAAGCGTCTTCAGATTTGGACAAAGTGCAAGGTAGTACTGAAGGCAGTTTGACGAGAAGTGTTCTCGAAATCGAAGCCCTTGTTCCGGTCTCGGATAGCTTAAGACAGTGTTTGCACGTCCGAAGAATTCGAGTGTTGTTACTTTAGATTGTGTGAGTAAAGTGTCATGTGTTGTATCCGTATTATTAGAATTTCTTATCTGGGACACGGTGAGGGTACGAAGTTTTGGTTGGCTCATGAATCCTTGGAGGAGTGAGGTAGGAAGTCCCTCGGTCATTGCTTCGGAACCAATGAAGTGGATGGATTCGACCCGCTCAAGCAACCCAGACGCGAAAATGTCGTGCGTACAGCTTCGCAAATCGTTACTACTACCAAGCCTGACTTGAAGTCTCTTCAAGGCCGTCAAGACAGGCAAGACCTTGTAATTAACAAGGCTAATAAGACCCCGAGGGTCGATTGCAACCGGCCCGTAAGTGTGCACAAGACTTGACAGCTCTCGACTGATCTCTAATGCTGCCCAGAAGAGCGGGTGTTGATTTCCAGACAGGTTGTCCGCATGTCGAAAGAGAAATTTGCGCGTGCGATGATTGAACCCGCGGCTCGTACTAGCCATAGCTTGTAGTTCTGGCCGATGGAGCTCAAGATATGAAAGAACTTCGTCGACGAGCTCGACTGGGAGGTCCTCGAATGTCGCCATATGAGGGATGCGGTCTTGGAGAAGAAGCATTGAAGTTTCAATGAACAACAACGTAACAGGTCTATCAAGACGGGCTGTGAAGTCTGCACATGTGATAGTACAGAGGTACCCAGGTAGTAAGAGGTGGTAAGGGATAGAGGCACAAAGGTTACACCACGCCCCGAAACCTAACCAATCAGCACAGCCTCGTCATTGCATAACCCTAGGACGATATTCGGCGTGGCCATGGAAAAAAAGCAATCATTCCAATACACTGAAATGTGTAAGAAAGCTTAGGAATATAATCAGATATATCTATCCAGACCAGCCAAGAAGAGTCCAACTATCACCTCGAAGCCTTCTCATCATCAATCTGCCTCCTCAGATCCGCAAGTACCTCCTGTCTCCTATCTAGATGGCTTTGCAGTCCCTCAACCTGTTCCTGCACCGTCTGAATATCATCCCTAATCCCCGACAATCCCTTTACGGCGCCGCCGTCGCCGGACTCGAAATCCCGTAACACGCCCCTTTTGAAGTCGAGAAGCATCTCCAATTCGCGCTTTACCAGCGCGGGCTTGGAGTCCCGCTTCCCTCCCCGCCGCCTCTCAGCGTCTTTCTCCACTCGTTCCATCTTCTCCTCCAATTCTCGCAATTGTTTCTTTAGGCGCACTTCCTCCCAATCCTCTGTTGTCCGCCCGCCGAAATCCGTACCTTTGGCTTTGGCACCGTAGTTTGCTGCGCGGTCTCCCACGCCTAGACGGGTGAGGTATGCATCTCCAAACTTAGCCTTGCGACCAGCGCTCGTGTTATCTTCCCCGCGCTCCGCCCACCGCTGCCCCGTCTTCTCCACGTCGTAATCGATATGCGCCTTCTCGAAGCTACTCCGTAGACTTGGGGGCACGCTTCGCGGGACCCGGAATCCCTCACTGCGCTGGTTTAGTATGTGTAAGAACGCCAGGCAGGCATCTTTGCCCACACTCTCGCGTGCCTTTGGGTTGACTAGATTCCATCCGAACCGAATATCTGAGTCGGGGATGTCGAGCGAGTCGAAAAGGCCGCTTAGGGCGTCGAAGGATATGTTCCCTTGGTGATCGCGATTTGCGGTATATATTTCCTCGTATTTCGATTTATCGCCGGGTGACATATACCAGTCGAAACCGTCGCGGAGGCCGGGTGTATCGTCATCGTCATCGACGGTTTCGAACGCGGCTTGGTTGCCGGTGATGGCGCGGGTGGCTTGGACGAGATGAGCTTTCGATTCGGGGACGAGCCAGTCGGGAAGGGTTTTGGGGACATCTACAGACTCCTGTACGACTGTTGTTAGAATGGAGTGGTTATATGGAGGGTGAATAGGAGCTGCGGAGGCATTGCACGGTCTGTATCTCTGAAGTAGTATGAGCGCCCAGTACGTACCCCATTAATCAAGTCAAAGATCAAGCGCATGGCAACGCAGAACTCTTCAAAGTCGAGCTTGCCATCGCCATCCACATCAGCCAGATCCCATACTCGTTCCAGCTGGTCATCTCGAAGCCCACTGTTCTTGAGGACGGGAGCTGCTTGCACGCCATCTAGATGGGTGGAGCCATTGGATAGGGAGCTGAAGATTTCCCAGTATTTCTCGATTTCATCTTGTTCTATTCGTCGTGGCGCCATGGCATAAAAGTGTTTATGTTGGGTGATTGGGTAGTTGGGTTGAGGGTTAGGGTTGGGTTGAGCTGCGACGAGGTTGGTTGCCGCGGTTGCGTAACCTCCAACATACAGGGCGTCTTGGCATTTCTGAACAGGGGTACTCCAGAGCGTTCACACGTACCCTAATAATGAAGATATGTTGCCAATTGGGGAAGCTTTTTGAAGCTGGTAGTAGACTTTTATTAATCTGTGTATCATGCTTCTAGTTATATGGACTTCCACCCTACTATCATTACTCTGAAAAATAACCAAAAATGAAACAGTATATGCAATAAGATCGCTTCTGCTCCGAGAGATCCTTTTCCACCAGATGCGCCAGATACAAAATGGTAAGGAATGACAAAATGCTGAATGATACAAAAGATATTCCCAAGAGATTCCATCGTGGGTTACATCAAGATCTACAACGCTTCCAAGAGTCAAACAAATACACCAAGAGCTTACAACATGTTTGCCAACTCGAGATCTATTTGTTGGTTCAAGAATATTCTTCTTTCACCCGTCAGCTGTGTCTGAAGACGTTGCTCTGCGAGTGCAACAAGCTGCTTCTTGGTCACACGATCCAAGTCGGCCTCAGCCAAGCACGCTTGTACAACCTCAATAATTTGCCCATCAGTTGGGCCGTTCATGAGATTCTGGAAATTGGCAGTGCTTCCTGGTCGAGATGCTGGATAGCCAAGAGGGCTGCGGCCGCGAATGGGCGGTGTGTTAGCCATGAGGTTGTCGGAGCTCTGGAACCCTGCCACACTTTGTCGCTGCCCATAGGGGGATATGTTGTGATGATCACTCATGCCTCCCATGGACATGAGTCGGCCATCCTGTTGAGGATGGTCTTGGTAACGGGAGAAATTGGAGTATGTGGATTGGCGAGTCTGCATGCCTTGATACGGACCGGGTGACTGAGGAGGCATATGAGAGATATGATGCATGTTCGACATGATAGTTGAAGCCGGCTTGACAGATGAGTAGACTGATTGCATGTCGTTCATCTCATACCCATCGTCTTCATAGGCGCTATGAGGGTCCTTCTCCGAGTTTTGTCCAACGAGGCCGCGACGTCCAGGAAGACCATTAGCAAGAGCGTACTCGTCCCATCGCTGGAGTGGAATGCTCTTAGGATCGAAGCCCTCATCCTCAGTGGTCAGAACTTGCTTTACTCCCTTCTCACCGATAACCACACGCGTGTTACCCCACGAGAAATCATCCTGCTTCCAGAATGAATATACCGGGAGGATAAACGAATAAATCGGGAATGCCAAGATGTAGATGATCATCCATCCTATATGCTGCCACTGTCGCTTGATAATGAAGATAACGGCCTGCAGACCATAGACAGCGGCCAGGATGATGATTGACCATAGAGGGAATTGACCAGTCCCAGATGCAACCGAGTAGATGAGATAGACGAGATAACCAGTCATGGAGGGCAGTAAGATCGTACCAAAAAGGTCGATGAAAACAACAAAACGCATACTGAAGCAGCAGAATCCACAAAGATCCTTAAGCAAAACAAGTTCAGCCAAGTTGTGGATAGTCGAGTTGATCCAACGACGCCTCTGAGAAAGCAAGATGCTGAAAGTTTCGGGTGCAGCTGTGAGAGCGTATGCATCAGGAATGAATTTGTAAGACATGGTCGGAAAATGTTTTGTCATCAGCGTTGTTAGGTAACGATCTTCACCGAGAGAGAATAGATTCTTCTTGTGTAGCGTATCGACAGTGGTCTCGGCATAGTCTTTAATCATTTTGTCGGAGATGATGAGGGGTTTGCCCTTGTCTGCAGTGCGGATTCGGTACATACAAAAACTATGAAAGTTAGCATTCGTCCTCGGAATAACATAGAGTGTACATACCATCCAGGCAAACAGGTAACGCTGCCAAACAAACTCTCAAAGGCTTTGGACAAGTTATGGGAAATGTAGTATTCGTAGACTTGGATCATGGTCCACCAGGAGCGCTCTTCGTTCTCCAAACTGGTCTCCCCACAGATACCGGCAATCTTTGAATCATTGGCACAACTGGCAACCAGTCGGTTGAGTGCATCAGGCCTCACCATGGTGTCAGCGTCGACCATGAATAGATATTCATACAGCTCTGGGTCTACACCAATGATGTTGTTGATTTGGTGGAACATTTCCAATTCAAGTGGGTTCATAGCCGAGCGATGATGGACGCGATTCAGGAAGCTCATCAACAAGATCTGGGAGTCTCGTTTACCACGGTTGCCAGGTTTCGATTTGCTTTGCTCTGATTCCTTACCCATCTTGACAACGACCACGTAGGGAACAACATTGCCTTCGAATTCGTAGAGCCCAGAGTAGACTTTGCCATAGTTAAGCTGTTCGCTACCATTTCCAACAGACCAGAAAGGTAGAGCAGGAGGATCAACTTTGGGATCCACACCCAAAATGTCGAGGACAATCTTAGGAGTAGGGCGATCGTTGCCACCACCGACAATCATTCCGTCACAAATGACACAGATGAGTTTACGTTTGTTGTCGTAGGCAAGAGCGGTCAAGGAATCAAGACCTTTGCGAAGTTGGTCCTCACCCTCGGTGTAAGCGGGCACTTGACAGATGACGAATTTGTCCTGGTTGGCTGGACGCCGCTTTGAACCGAGTTGCAAGGCGGCCAAGAATTTGACGCCAATGACAGTACATAGCAAGATTGTGACAGCCAGAAGGATGTAATCGTTGACCTTGCACTTGGGCGTCTTGCGGAAATCCGTTTTTCCAATGTAAAAGGCATTGTTTAGACAGTTCAAGTTCTCGACGCGAGCAGTTTCGTTCAGTTCATTGTTGAATTTTTCCGTAAGATCTGTGCCGGCATAATTCTGGACCATTTTTTGAAGATCATCATCCAAGAAGCTGTAACCTGGAAAGTTATCCAACTCATTGAGGGTGTGGAAATAATCGGTCAGATCATACACCCGATCGCCAAGTGTGAACCACATGTGGTTCAAGTTTTTTCCCTCGTCTTCGATTTTGCTTCTTTCCCAGACAAGGTCTCCTTTCCTGAATTCATTAATCTTGGGAAGGAACTTTCTCGGATACCAATCCTCGCTTCTCAAAGCGCTAGTGGGAAATGCGCTCATGTTGCCGGATTTGTGCACAGCGTTCGGATATTCTACAGTGTTGTTCCATCGAAGTTCTAAGATGGCACTGGTGACCAATCTGGGGCAGGCGATGTTTAGAGGAGGAAAGATGTACGGATCCATGTCCAGACCGGCAAGGGGTTGCATAGCCTCACTTGTCGTCTTGATGCTTGTGTCACTGTGCTGCCTTTTCCAGAAATCGGACAAATCATAGACAGAGCCACGGTGACTGACCCAGAAATCATTGTCACCCTGGTGGTATGAGACCTCGTTCCGATTCCATACCTTGTCTTTCATAGGGCATAGAAGTTTACCGAAGAAAACGATGTAGAAGATGACTGTAGCGTTCATGAGGAAAATGAGCATGACGAGAACCAACTTTTCACGCCATGCCATTCGGACATCAGGGCGTTTCATACGACCAATCCATTTCAAAAGGGGAGAGGGGATCCAAAAAGTCAGGGCCCAGACAAAAGCCACCCACATCTTTCGACCTGCGGTGATGGGTTGTTCAGTTATCACCGTATGACCACCAGTCTCAGCATCATAGTACGAAACTCCTTTCCCTTCATCTCCTTTGGCGCCAAGTCCATAATCGCCAGGTCGGGCGGTGGTTGTTGGGGTGGTGGTGGGAGCAATGGATCTGGCACCCATTGCACTGCGGGCAGCCAGAGTGGCCTGGCTTTGTCGATGTCCCAGGAGTTGATTTGTGCTTGCTTGGGGTGTCATTTCTGGTAGAGGGGGGAAGAAACCACTTCCCATACCGGGACTTTGTGTCGAGTAGCCGCTCTCGAGGCCTCCGGCTCCGACCATGTTGCCCATCATGTTAGCCGAATCGACTTCTTGACCTTTCAGATCAAGTTGTGATTCTGCCTCCCACCACGTACCCTCGCGCATCCACACTCGCTGGTGACCAACTACGACTTCACCGTTACTCCAACCACGAGTAAGGACCCAATTTTGAATGCCGTCTTTGCCTTCCATGCATCCAAGAAGATGGTAGCGCTCAAAGAATTCTTGGTGGTCGAAATCAGCGGTAAAGTCGAGGCTCTTGTTTCGGCGGTTAGCCCACTCAGGAAGCCTGAAATCCCGGAGTTGTCTGGACAAACTTCCTGCGTTCCAAGACTTATTGAGATCTTGGGTCAGAGTGGCTGGGAAACTATCGTTGGGATGGAGGGCGAGGTGGAACCAGACACGGCTGCTAGCAACAGTCGTGGGAAGATCGAACCGTCCCTGTCGACCAAGCACTATACCTTCGCCATCTACCGGCATGAGAATTTCCTTGACAAAGTTGTCCTCCTCTGGAATGTCGAGTGCGAGCTTTTCCAAGACGACCTCGCGGCGCTCCAGCACTCCTTGGCGCTCGCTGAGAGCATGGCCATCGACGCCAAGATCAGCTTCGCAGTTTAGAATAGCTTCTCTCATGCTTTCTAGCACGGATGCACCTGCTGGAGCAAACTGCACGCCATCTTCTCGCATCTCCGAGTTGATACCGTCGGTATCATCGAATACAGTGCGTAAGGCAATGGCTTTGCCCAAGCCCTTGCTCGGAATCTCGATGACTGTGATATTGACAATGTCGCCTAGCTCGTCCTCAGAGGGTGGGGTCACGATACCGGGTCGATCGGCATCACTGCTGTTGGAGGAGAGGCCTCCTGCACCGTTTCGCAAGTCAAACTTGATGGTGGCATTGGCTTGGGCGATGACACGATCAACAATGGCTTCGTACATGCCGGCAATAGCAACCTCACGATCGTGGGCGCTAAGCTTTTCGCGCAGGGTCTGGGGGTTGACGTCAAGAAGCACTCCACAGTCCTCGCAGATGGAATCGAGAACATCAGCGTCTATCAAGTAGTCCAGAGTTTCGCCGAGTTTGAGCAGCCCGGCCAAGCAGCTGAGCAGGTTCTGCAGTTTGGCCCCCTTGAAGCCAATTGCTTTGAGGTTGGCCCTGAAGTCTTCGGCTGCAGCAGCATCGTCTGCGTCGGGAAGATAGGACGGCGGGTCGAAGGTATTAGATCGGTTCAACAGGGTGTATTGAGACAGCGGCTTCAGGTTCAACCATTCGCGCTCAGCAGCGCTTGCAGACGTCGAGTTGAGATAATAAAATGCGTCAAAAGCGCGGAATCCAGGATGTGTAGGTACATGGAGCAGGCCCTGCGTGGTATCGAGTCCAGATGTCGAGAGCTTGATTTCGGCGCCCACAATGTTGCCTGAGAGGTTTATGGTGAAGATTGCAGCCAGGGCAGAATGTCTAGGGTACGAGGGGTTTTGGGGAGTGACACAGTGCGTGAAAGCCTTCAGGGCCTCCAATGCTGTGTAGAATGAGCCGGGAATAGAGAGAGGCAATCCGGAGATGAATGGTGAGAAGAGGGAAGGCGTAGATTCGTGTAGAGAACTGAGTACTATGCAACCGTCCTCAGCTCTACGGCGAGCATGCTCCCAGGCCTTGCGGCCCAGCTCAAGGTCAACAGTGCCACCGATGCGATCATTGACCAGGCTCCTCGCATTTACCCATGTGTTGACGACCAGACTGGTGCTGGCCTCAAGATTGTAGGGCTGACTATGGGAGAAGGAGGTATGGAGGGCATTGAGGAGGGTGGTGGTCGAGACTTGAGAGGACGGGTTTCCCGGACGAGGCCCAGCAGCGGACACGCTGGAATACACGGACATGCGAGAGTTGTTGACGAAACTCATGGCGAGGATCGGGCAGCCCACGAAGGAGCCTCGAGGAAAAAAGCGAAGCTGGTTGTGATATAAGGTATGACTTGTATACGGAAATGGATGGTGATGGTGTGCTGGAGGACAGTCAGGCGAAAGCGAATGTTTGGTGTCTCTCTTCTCTCCAAAGCTGCAGGTCGGCTTGGGGGCTTGGGAGTGTGGTAACGGCCGGACGGTCACCCCTTTGCTCAACAGGCAATGAATGCCAAATGCCAAAGCCTAAACGAAGGGATGATATTAATTAAACGATAGTAGCAAGAAAAAAAAGAAGAACGTAGCGACAGAAGGTCGCAAAGCGAGACGAGGGCGGTGGTGATGTTTGTTGGCGGAGAGGGAGGGCGAAGCATTCCACGGTCGCTGGGAGCCCATGTAGCCCTGCAGCGCGCGGCGAAGGAGAAGGTGGCCCCGGCGTGTAATGAAAAATACAAAACAGCAAAACAGCAAAAACAACGCCGCGTGAGGCTCAGAGGAAGCCCTTTCGGGAACGCTTGGCAATGCACCATCACCTCAGATATGGGACTGCACTTCCGGCCTGCATGGACGGCTAGGATACGCCCGGATGGAATCGAATGGACTGGCTGGTCCGCCACCGCACTCACTCTGGTCGCCGCCTGAACGTTCAATCTAGCCTGGGTTTCTTTGGTCACTGTCCGCCGCTAATATTCGTCGTTACTCGTGCGTCGTCGCAGGAAGCAGATTCAGGCGTGGCGTGAGTGGGTGTTGCAGATGCTTTGCCTGCCATCGACGTCTGCGTCGCTGCTCACTCGCTGGTTGTTATTCGCTGTGTTTCTCCCCTATACGACCCCCCTATTTTTAGTCGGCTGTTGTTTGTTTACGCATACTATGTAACCTCTTATCCTGTTGCAGGTCTTCGCTTTCTATCCCAGCTCCTTTTCTTTTTTCCCCTCTCTCTATCTGATCCTTTTTGCGATGCTGAGTGACTTGTTTTGCCATGGCAAGGACGCGTATCGATAAGGTCCCCCTGGAAGTCATGGAACGTTCCGAATCTCCACCTGGACAGATTTATTTGTGTCTAGCTAAGCATGCCTCCAGCGGGTCGCGGAGCGAGATCCGCCCCCCGGGCAGATGGGGAGTTGGTGTCGCGGGAGGAGCCATGTGAAATTTGCTTGAAATGAAGATGCCCACCGCCACCATGCGACAGTGCTTTCTTTTTTGCTTCCCTTGGGCCTTTCAGCGCGCTCGTTGGCAACAGCATCATATGTAATGGACACCGCCTGCTGAACTTGTGGCACTATTGTGTCCAGTTGTCCTGGTGTTCACGCGTTGCGCGTTTGCCGTTCTTCTGTTGAACAGGGCCATGTTGGAGTTCAGCCACCGGAGCATGTCCTGGAAGCAATGGTCAACACGGATGGATCATGTTCAACAAAAGTGCATGAAGCACGGAGGAGGGCCGATTGATGTCATCGAATCTCGACATCAGATCAGCGAATGCTCCCGATCAATTCCGGAAAAGGAGACTCTCCCATTCTCCCCTTGCCCTCTCGCTGCTAGAAATTCTTGTCACGAGCTCTAAGCCTGGGTGGGAGGAGAGATGTTGAATTGTCTTGCACAGCCTGTATGCAATTGACTGCCATCACGAGGGAAAACACGAAGTTGGCCAGCGCATCAGCTGGGTTCGTGCAAGCCATCTAGTACTCACCGTTGCTGCGACTACACCAGGTCATACCACAGTTCAACTGCCCGCAACCTTCGCAACATCCAGGTTATTCGACGTTGCTACGGATTCGGTGGTTACGGAGACGTTCGTCGTTGGCCGTCAACAGCCCCTTAACTCTGGATCACCGTCACGATGAGGAATAGCGTGCATTGAGGATTGCGCGACGTGCAGCGATCTACCCCAGACGAGCGGTTCTAACTTACTAAGCTAGGGCATCTCCATTAGTCTTGACGCAACGGCGCCCGCAGTCAAGCAGCTTAGCAGTCCTCTCCGGGGCGCTGGGCTGGATGACGGCGTTTTTATTTCTCCCTCTAAGTTCTCTCTCTCTCAGGGGGGCCCACTAGGGGAGGACAGTGTGCGAAGGCGTGCGGACGGTCGTGTAACAGGATGTAAGAGGGTGTATAAGTGTGTGTGGCATCAAGTTGTTTCTCGGTTCTCGACACAGATGCTACATCGAGTGTGGAATATTACACTGACAGCGAGGCGCTGCTGTCAAACGCAACCATCCAGATGCTTCGAAGCCTCCTCGAAGAGTCTTGCTCCACCCCTCCCCCATCACTCAGCATCTTGTACCCTAGGGCGGGTGGAGAAGACCAGGGATTAGTGGTGTCGGGGCGTGCGATGATTACGCTTTTTGTTACGGGACGATACAAGACAGAGAGCTATTTTTGAAAAGGGGTCGCTCTGGCGGGCGGCGAAGTGGCACTAGTGCGGGCTGGCCTTGGACACCTTTGGACAACCCCAGCGCTCGCCTCCCAGCAATAATTGCGAGTTGCTCTCCACCAGCACACCAGACGACCTAATCACTCCTCGCCGCGCCGCTTCGTCTCGTTTCTGGACAGCCTTTTTTTTGGGCACCTCTTCCCTTCGTTTGTACCACTTTCTTCTCCACCGTACGCTCGCTGTCTTGTAATAATTTGTTTCCTGAACCATCGCCCTCGTCTCGCATTTGTTGACATCCTGTGCCATCTTGCATTCCGGACGGAGCCCTCATTACACCCGTCTCAACTCTGTCAACTCTAGCTGCATCACCCAAGCAGCATCTCCAAGACACCACCGGCCCTTGTCCACCTGCTTCCATCTCCTACTGACCAAGTCCACTCGTTCAGCGCTCCCACCGGGACGCGTTCGTCAACCATGGCCAACGGCAACTCCTTCACGGGCAATGTCCCACAGTATGCCCAGTCGTCCTTACCCTCGCTGCCGCAGCATCTTCAATCCGACACCCATCTTACAGCACACTTGGCAAGCCGTTTCCATGCACATCTTCCCACTGCTTCGCTCTCTTCCCATGCCATCATCTCTTTGAATACGTATACCGACTCGAGCCGGGGCCCGGACGGCGGCAAGGATGGGAGTGCACATCAGGCTGCCGAAGACCTTGCCCAGCGCGCATACATGCGTTTGGGTCAGAGATCTGAGGACCAAGCAATTGTTTTCCTGTATGTACATATCTTGTCTCAAAAGGATTCGACGAAGACTAACAACTGACAGGGGCGAGTCTGGCGCGGGCAAAACCACTATCCGAGGTCACCTGCTGCGAGCATTGCTCTCTTATTCCGCTACACCTCTCTCCAAAAAGATCGAACTCGCCAACTTCGTCTTTGATGCTTTCACTACGACTAAATCCGTCACCACTCCAATCGCCTCCAAATCGGGTCTTCTTCTCGAACTTCAATACAACACTTCAACATCCCACCATGCCATGCTTCTTGGAGCTCAGTTCCTTGCACATCGTCTGGAGAGGAGCAGGATAGCATCCGTCCCGACCGGCGAACGTAACTACCACATTCTATACTACCTCCTCGCGGGCACCAGTCCAGCCGAGAGAAAGCATCTAGGTCTTGACCTTGTGTCCACAGCCTCCAACTCTGCCGGAACCAGAGCTTCTCTTACCGGTCAGAAGCGATGGAGATACCTAGGCCATCCAACCCAACTCAAGGTTGGCATTGACGACTCAAAAGGCTTCCAAGACTTTAAGACTGCTCTGCGCAAACTTGAATTCTCTAAGCACGACATTGCTGGCATATGTGAGGTCATGGCCACTATTCTCCACATTGGCCAGTTAGAATTCGAATCTGGACAATCCACTACCCCGTCTGCTGACGAGAGTGGTGGTTATGGTGCCGAGGGTGGCGAGACTATCACCATGGTGAAAAATAAGGAATCATTGGCTCCGATTGCTCAGTTTCTCGGTGTTACCACTGGCGATCTTGAACAGAGTCTGCGATACAAGACGAAAACCTTGTACCGTGAACGAGTGACTGTCATGTTGGATCCCCGTGGGGCACGTGCAAACGCCGATGAACTTGCCAGGACCCTTTACTCTCTTCTAGTAGCATACATAATGGAGCAAATCAACTCCAGAATTTGTGTTCTTCCAGATCAGGTTGCAAACACTGTTTCCGTCGTTGATTTCCCTGGATTTTCACTTTCGTCTGCAACCGGATCAACTTTGGATCAGCTCCTCAACAACGCTGCGAATGAATCCCTGTATAACTTCTGCCAACAAAGTTTCTTCGGTCGACAAGTCCAAGAAATGGAGGCTGAAGACATCAGCGTTCCACAAATGGAATACTACGACAGCTCGGAGGCTAAGACTGGTTTGTTGAAGTCTGGCAATGGTCTCTTGAGTATTTTGGACGATCAAATGCGCCGTGGAAAGGATGACATGCAGTTCCTTGAAGCTATTCGCAAGCGTTTTGATGGTAAAAACAACGCCATCTTGCCTGGAAGCTCCACCGTTATTCAACCAGGCAGTAACTTCCCCACCCCGAATACATCTGCCACATTCACTGTCAGGCATTATGCTGGTGAAGTTGATTATTCTGTCGAGGGTCTCGTTGAAGAAAATGCCGAACTTATCTCTGGCGACATGATGAATTTGCTCAAGGGAGCACGCAGCTCTTTTGTCCAGGAACTTTTCGGTCAGGATGCTCTGAAGAAGGTCACTCATCCCAAGGAAAAAACTGCCATTGTCCAAGCTTCGGTTAGCTCTAAGCCCATGAGAATGCCCAGTATGGCAAAACGTAAAGGTGAACGCCCCACTAGGTTCGGCCGCCAAGTAAATGTTTTCGACGAAGACGCTGTCAGTGAGACAGAGAGTACTGTTTCCTCTGGGAAGAAAGCCGAGGGGAAACAGTCTGGCGCGTCAGGTCAATTTTTGAGCTCGCTCAAGACGATCGAGTCATCTCTTGGCAAAGCCAACCCATATTTTATCTTTTGTTTGAAACCAAATGATCGGAGGATTGCCAACCAATTTGACAGCAAGTGCGTTCGTACGCAGATCCAGTCATTAGGCGTTGCTGAGATAAGTCAACGCCTCCGCATTGCCGATTTCAGTGTCTTCATGCCTTTTGCCGAATTTCTTGGTTTGGCTGAGGCCGAAGGTGCTGTAGTCGGCAGTGAGAAGGAGAGAGCTGAGACTGTGCTTGACAGCAAACCTTGGCGAGAGAACGAAGTTCGTGTTGGAGCCACAGGTGTCTTCCTTAGTGAGAGGTGCTGGCTAGAAATTGCCAACATCTCCGATGTCACACCATCTCACCATGGTCTGTCTACCGATGATAACTTGCTTACGCCTGATCGCGCCCGGTCATTCGGCGATTCTAGGGCAGGCCTGCTGGCACCCTCACCAGGCGGCTACTACCAGGATGATAAGGGAGGAAACTATTTCGGCAGCAAAGATGTCGATGCACGCTCAGAAGCCGCTTCAGGTATCACCAGCGGTGATATGTTCCAAGGAGTTGGCACGACGAAAGTATTGGACGAGAAATCTCCTGCAAACAAATTGGAGGAAGTCGAAGTGATCCCAACTTCGGGAAGTCGAAAAAGGTGGCTGTTCATTGTTTACATGCTGACATGGTTCATTCCCGACATTTTCATCAAATGGATAGGAAGGATGAAACGCAAGGATATTCGACTTGCCTGGCGTGAAAAGCTGGCCATTAACATGCTCATCTGGCTGAGCTGCGGGTTGGTCATCTTCCTTATGAGTAAGTTTTCACAGCATTCGATACTGTATTCCTGACACGAGACTGATGAATGACAGTGGGTTTCCCGACCCTGATTTGTCCTCGCCAGCACGTCTATTCGAGCGCAGAGCTTACTTCATTCAACGGTAAAGATAGCAAGTCGTCGTACGTTGCCATTCGTGGTGTCGTTTATGATCTCGGCAGTTTCATGCCCCATCACTACCCCAGGATCATCCCTCAGGCGTCTTTGAAGAAGTACGCTGGCCTGGACGCTACCAACCTATTCCCTGTTCAAGTCTCTGCTCTTTGCAAGGGCACAAATGGCCAGATTGACGATGGTGTTCAGCTCAACTACAAGAATTCCAACTATACCGATCAGAATAACATGATCAGTACCACTGACCTCAACGCCCGATTCCATGATTTCCGCACTTTCAATAACGATTCACGCCCCGATTGGTGGTATGAACAACAAGTCTTTCTGAAAGCCAACTACTTGAAAGGTCACGTCGGATACACTCCCAAGTATATGAAGAGTCTAGCAAGCAAGGGTAAAGCCATCGCATACATGAACGGTAAAGTGTATGACATGACTGAGTACAGTATGGGTGGCAGGGAAACCAAGTACAAGGAGGGTCAACAGGCACCCGACCCGAGGCCAAACACCGAATTCATGGACAAGTCGGTTGAAGACATTTTTAGAGTACAGGCCGGTTCTGACATCAGCAAATACTGGGACGCGTTGAACCTGGATGCTGCCAAAAAGGCCGACATGCTCACCTGCCTCGACAACCTATTCTTCATTGGACACGTCGATACGCGGAGTTCTGCCAAGTGTCAATTCGCCACCTATTTCCTATTGGCCATTTCCCTCCTCCTCGTCAGTGTCATTGGCTTCAAGTTTCTTGCTGCTCTTCAATTCGGCAGGAAGAGTGTTCCTGAGAACATTGACAAGTTTATCATCTGTACTGTTCCAGCGTACACGGAAGATGAAGAATCCCTTCGACGTGCTATCGACTCAGCAGCCAGGATGAAGTACGACGATAAGCGCAAACTACTTGTCATTATCTGCGACGGTATGATCATAGGTCAAGGCAACGACAAACCAACTCCCCGCATCGTACTCGATATTCTAGGCGTTCCAGAAAACACCGACCCAGATCCGCTCAGCTTTGAAAGTTTGGGCGAAGGCCAAAAGCAACATAACATGGGCAAATGCTATTCTGGTCTCTATGAGGTCCAGGGCCACATTGTTCCTTTCCTGGTTGTTGTCAAGGTTGGAAAGCCTTCAGAGGTTTCGAAGCCCGGCAATCGAGGAAAGCGTGATTCGCAGCTTATGCTCATGAGATTCTTGAATCGTGTTCACTATAATCTACCTATGAGCCCCCTCGAGCTTGAGATGCACCATCAGATTCGCAACATCATCGGAGTCAATCCCACTTTCTACGAATTCCTTCTGCAAATCGATGCTGATACTGTTGTGGCCCCGGACTCAGCCACTCGCTTTGTCGCAGCCTTCCTCCACGACACACGACTAATTGCCATCTGCGGCGAAACTTCGCTCACAAATGCCAAATCATCTTTCATCACTATGATGCAGGTGTATGAATACTACATCTCACACAATCTTACCAAGGCGTTCGAAAGCTTGTTCGGATCAGTCACCTGTCTTCCTGGTTGTTTCAGTATGTACCGCATTCGAGCCGCAGAAACGGGAAAGCCTCTGTTCGTGAGCAAAGAGGTCGTCGAGGCATATGCCGAGATTCGTGTGGACACTCTGCACATGAAGAATCTGCTTCATTTGGGCGAAGATCGATATTTGACGACCTTACTTCTCAAATTCCACGCCCAATTCAAGACAAAATATCTCTTCCGCGCCCATGCATGGACTGTCGCCCCCGATAGCTGGAAAGTCTTTATGTCGCAACGTCGTCGCTGGATCAACTCTACAGTGCACAATCTCATGGAGTTAGTTCCCCTACAACAACTTTGTGGTTTCTGCTGCTTCAGCATGCGCTTCGTCGTCTTCCTTGATTTGATCTCGACCATCGTTCAACCCACTATCGTTGTATATATCGGCTACCTTATCTACCAAGTCATCGTCAATCCTGGAGTGGTACCTATTACAGCATTCATTCTTCTTGGTGCAATTTACGGCCTTCAAGCTATTATCTTCATTGTTCGCCGCAAATGGGAGATGATTGGATGGATGTTGATCTATATCGTTGCAACTCCTGTGTTTTCTTTTGGTCTTCCACTTTATGCCTTCTGGCACATGGACGATTTCTCCTGGGGTAACACTCGTCTCGTGACTGGTGAAAAGGGACAGAAAATCCTCGTTTCCGACGAAGGTAAATTCGATCCGGCTAGCATCCCGAAGAAGAAATGGGATGATTATCAGGCTGAGATGTGGGAGCAACACACAATGAGGGATGACCGATCTGAAGTTTCGGGCATCTCTTATGGTACCAAGCGTTTTATGCACAGCGCGTCTGTTGCTGGGTCCGAATACGGTGGCATGCCACCTTCACGCCCCATGTCCCATCTTGACCTTCCGCGGTACGGTAACGGATCGCGGATGAGCCTCGCACCAAGCGGGTATGGAGCATACGACAATCTGGAAATGGCTAGCCTTAATCTCCCAAGCGACGACGCCCTGTTGGCTGAAATAAGAGACATCCTCGCTACTTCTGATCTCATGACGATCACAAAGAAAGCCGTCAAGATGGAATTGGAACGAAGGTAAGTTCTTCTCTCAACACCCTATACTGTAGAAGAAGCAAACACTAACATATTGCAATAGATTTGGAATGGACCTTACCCTCAAAAAACAATTCATCGGTAGTGCCGTCGAATCGTTATTGGTCGGCCAGTCACATTGAGCGTTTGGTCGTTCACTACATTCAAATTTACTGATGTACACCACGACCTCTCGGCATTGATTCAAATAGCGAGGCCAATATGTCCTCTATACATAATCCACAATCTAATCATGCTCACCAAGGCACGCACTCATTTCTTTAACTTTGGACACTTGGGAGGATACAATTTGGCGTATAGGGCGTCATTACTTCGAAATTTTCCGGGGATGTATCGCCTGGAAAGCCATATTGCTTGCATTGAACTCTCTTTTCGAGAGCTTAGGCTCTCTGCATGGTTGTTAGCGTGGGCAAAAAATGTATGGTTAGAATTGGTAGGAATTGATGTGGCCAGGCTGTATTCCTGCATAGTAATATCAAGCGGCTGTTGACGATGTCATTAATTACGTTCAAATGTTAATATCGTGAGTTATTCTATGTGACTGAAAAGTTTTGGTAACCCAGGCCGAGAGAAGAGGCCGGCGCTCCGAAAGGAGGGGAGAGAACTCCCAAGTCTTGGCATAAGACCCCGCGGCCAACCTCACGCGAAGCAAGGACCTCGAATTTCGACGCCATTGTGCGCTTGCCACCGGGCTGCAATTTTGTGCAGTCACCTCCAACCATCAAGGTCATTTGTGTAAACAATCCTTCGTTTTCCATATACTGCAACCTACTACGGACATTGCGTTTACTATTTTCAGGCCAGGCAGGCGGCAACGTGCGCGCCTCTGACTCTACTACATAGTGCATTAACCCCGCCACTGGGTCCGAGTCCTACACACCTTTATTTCACCCACGAACCGGCGCTTTCGCCCCTCTCACTCTTCTTTTGAAAAATATCGCACCGGCAACGAGCCACCCTCATAACTCTCCCTTCAAAGCAGATTGATAGCAATGGCTCCCAAAAAGAAAGGCGGCAAAAAGGCCAACGACGATTGGGAGGCCGAGCTGGGTGAGTCGGTCGCGCCACAGAATGACTCCACCGACGCTGCGACTAAGTCCGAGGAGCCCGCCGATGCTCCCGCAGAAGAAGATGCATCCGGGGGTGGCCTTATGGCCTCTCTTGCTCGGAGAAAGAAGAAGAAGAAGGGAGGCAATGACGACGACGCGGAGCAGAACGCGGAGCTGGGTGCGCCAGCAGCAGATATAGTGAACAAGGCACCACAAGAGGGAACATTCGACGACGACGATGACGACGTTTTTGCGGGCAACTATGGGAAAAAGAAAGGCAAGGGAGGTGCTGCAAAAGACGAACCCAAAGAAGCCCCAAAGGACGACGATGGCCCTAGGGTTAAGACGAAAGCAGAGAAGGAAAAAGAGAAGAAGGAGAAGGAAAAGCAAAGGAAGAAGGAAATGGTGAGCTTACATTCTCCGTGTTTTCCTCTTATTTTGAATCTCGAGCTGATAGCCGATGATCTAGGCCGCGAAGAAGAAGGCGAGTGGTCCAGCAAAGCCTGAACCTGCGAAGGCTGCCGAAACCAAAGCAGAAGCTCCTTCATCAGCCTCTACGCCCACTTCAGCACCAGAACCTGCGGCGGCGGGTGGTAAAAAGAAGAAACTAAATCCCGCACTGGCTGCACTTCAGAAACAACAGGAAGAGCGACGGAAGAAAGAGGAAGAGCAGGCCCGGTTAATAGCGGAGGAGAAGGCCAGACTAGAAGAGGAAGCAAGGCTCGACGAAGAAGAGCAGAAGCGAAGGGAAGAGGCCAAAGCTTTGAAGAAGCAAAAAGAGAAGGAGAAGATTGAACAGCTCAAGAAAGAAGGCAAGTTCTTGACCAAAGCACAGAAAGAAGCCAAAGCGAGGAATGAATTACGGATGAAGCAAATGTTGGAGAGCGGCAATATTAAGGTGGACGGACTCGACGATCCTGTCGAAAAGAAGCGCCCCATTTACGACAACCGTAAGAAGAAGAAAGCATTCGTTGATGAGCAGAAAGAGCGCGAGATGAAAGAGGCCGAGGAAGCTGCAAAGAAAATCGAGGAGCTGAGGATCGCAGAAGAACAAGCTGCAGCTGCAGAGGCCGAAGCGAAGAAAGCAAAAGAAGACGCGGAAGCCAAGAAGGCAGAGGAAGCCGACGAATTGGATGGCGTCAAGGATAGTTGGGATGCTGAATCCGACGAGGAACCAGAGGTGCCTGCATCGAAGGACGAAGACAAAACTACACCTGCAGCCAAAGTCGACAAATCAGCAGCAGATGAGGAACTTGATTCAGAAGATGAGTCAGACAGCGAAGATGACTCTTCGGAAGATGAAGAGGGCACCGCTGCACAGAGGGCGGAGGCTGCACGCAAGCAGGCAGCCGCTGAGCGTCGTAAGAAACAACATGAGGAAGCGCTGGCTGCCAGGTCCAAGGACAACCTCCGATCGCCTATTTGCTGTATTCTCGGCCACGTCGATACTGGTAAAACGAAGCTCTTGGATAAGATCCGTCAAACAAATGTCCAGGAAGGCGAAGCTGGTGGTATTACACAACAGATTGGTGCTACATACTTTCCTCGGGAGGCACTTGAGAAGAAGGTGGCCGTCGTCAACAAGGACAAAAGTTTCAACTTCAATGTTCCCGGTCTATTGGTCATCGATACTCCTGGCCACGAGTCGTTCACAAATTTGCGTTCTCGAGGTTCTTCTCTATGTAACATCGCCATTCTTGTCATCGATATTATGCACGGTCTTGAGCCACAGACAATCGAGTCAATGAAGCTACTCAGGGACCGCAAAACGCCTTTCATCGTTGCTCTCAACAAGATCGATCGTTTGTTTGGCTGGTCTCGCATCGACAATAATGGCTTCGAGGACAGTTTTGCTCTACAAAAGAAAGCAGTTCAACAAGAATTCAATGACCGTTGGGACTTTGTTCGCGGTCAGCTTCAGGAACAAGGTTTCAACTCTGAACTTTTCTTTCAAAACAAGAACATGGCACGATATGTGTCAGTATGCCCGACGTCTGCTCATACAGGCGAGGGTATTCCGGACATGTTGAAGCTGATCGTCCAATTGACTCAAGAGCGTCTGACTAACAACCTAATGTATCTTTCGGAAGTCGAGTGCACGGTCCTCGAAGTAAAGGTCATTGAAGGTCTAGGAACAACTATTGATGTGGTTTTGTCCAACGGAGTTCTACACGAGGGCGACCGGATAGTGCTGTGTGGTAATCCAGAACCTATCGCAACCAACATTCGAGCCCTTTTGACTCCTGCCGAGATGAAGGAGTTGAGAGTTAAATCTGCATATGTGCACAACAAGGAGGTCAAAGCTGCCATGGGTATTAAGATTGCTGCTGATGGGCTCGATACTGCTATCGCTGGTTCTCGCCTACTCGTTGTTGGCAAAGATGACGATGAGGATGACCTTCTGGATGAAGTCATGGGCGACCTTGCGCATCTTCTCAGCAAAGTCTCCAAGTCCGGCCGTGGTGTCTCGGTGCAAGCGTCTACTCTTGGCTCATTGGAAGCTTTGCTCGAGTTCCTACGCGTTTCTAAGATTCCTGTCTCCACCATCTCCATCGGTCCAGTCTTCAAGAAAGATGTTCTCCGCGCTGGTGTCATGTTAGAAAAGGCAAGAGAGTTCGCCGTCATGCTGTGTTTCGATGTCAAGGTAGACAAAGACGCCAAAGCCTACGCTGATGAAATCGGTGTCAAGATCTTCGAAGCAGACATTATCTACCATCTCTTTGATAAGTTCACGGCGCATATGAAACAGCTTGAAGAACAGCGCAAAGAAGAGAGCAAGATGTTGGCTGTCTTTCCCTGCGTACTCAACCCTGTCGCTGTCTTCAACAAGAAGGACCCCATTGTCATTGGTGTCGATGTTGTAGAAGGCAATCTCAAAATGCTAACACCCATTGCGGCAATCAAGAAGAACCCAGTCACCGGCGTGAAAGAGATTCTCCAACTCGGACGAGTGTAAGTTTCCTTCCCAAAGTCCGAACTAATATTTGCCTACTAACACCTGCATACAGCACATCCATCGAGCGCGACCACAAACAAATCCAAGTCTGCAAAAAGGGCCAACCATCCGTTGCTATCAAAATTGAAGGCGCTAACCAACCTCTCTATGGTCGCCATCTCGAGGAGAAAGACGTATTGTACTCCGCCATATCACGGAAGAGCATCGACACTCTTAAGGAATTCTACCGAAACGATGTCAGCCAGGAAGAGTGGAAGCTGATCGTGCAACTGAAAAAGGAGTTCGACATCATGTAGTGTGATTCGATGCGCTCACTCATCCAGACCCCAAAAGTACAATGGTAATCGTGATATTGGGGACGTGTATGATTCTGTAGACATTTGTGTGTGTGTGTTTCTTACCTTATTTCCTCCTGCGAAATTGTCCTGTGTTCAGTCGGTAATGTACTTTTTTTCTATCTCCAGTAGGTTTATCAAAACTCTTCTTTCTCTACCAAACAAGGCGTTTTTTTTTTTTTTTTTGCATGGACAGGAGCAGCAGTCGTGTAATTTTCAATAAAAATGCATTAGTGAGCCAGCTAAATGAGGCATTTTTTCTCGATTCTTGGTGACATTGCATGAACTCGAAGTCGAACCCACGCCCTGACACAGAAAGTGTTTACAACATCATCCTTACCATGTGTCTCTACATCTCCAAAAAGCAAGCTTACATTCCCCGCCCAAACTCGAACCCGCGTCTTCCGGCAATAACAACAAAAAGAGTTCACGATAACATTGTTGCTATTGCTAATCTCTGTAGCGTGGTTTTGGTACAGCACACTGGGCTCCTAGACTCAACCCAATGCTACTCTAGGCGTTGTTTGCGAGTTTGGCGGGTTTCAAGTCTAGATTGAAACACGTTGTGCCAAGGTGAACTGCGAACGCTTTTGAGATGGGATATAGGGGAGTTGAGATATATATATATATAGGGTATGGGGGTGAAGGGGAGTTTGTTTGTCGTGGTGGTGTGGGAACTTGGGAGCTTAGTAGAGGTGAGTGAAGTGAAAGGAAGACGCAGGACGTGTTCTAAAGCTTTCATGTAGCCAGTCTGCCAGGCATATTGGACTCGTTATCATCTCTCCTCATCTTCATCATCGTGTTGTGTTCATGGCGGCTGGCGCCTGCTGTTCGTGTCTTTGCTGCGAGAACCGTAGCAAAACCATATATCTGCAGCGAAAAGTGAAAGGACTTCTTTTAGCAGATTCCTCAGGCCTCTGATATTGAAGGAGAAACCGAAAAAATGATCTCCCTCTACTGTTTTGAAGAGTGTTCTCTTTGCTAAACACCAACTTCTGTCTGTGCCTGTGCTGGCAGCCTCGTAAGAAGCAAACATTCTCTGCGAAAACGAACGAAGATTGACCGGTAACGGATATCTCTCACCTCTGGCATTGAAGAAGAACTAAACATAATCTCAATGACAATCAAAGAAAGAACATTTAAAAATTGCAGAGGGAAGGGTGTTCTGTTCACTAAATGCCAACATGTGTTAGAGTTCTGCTACTGCACGTTATCAAACCGCCTTGCCACCAAACCCACAAATCATAGGTAGTGGCCACGATATGTCTCAGCAATACGTAGTGCAATACCTCATCACCCTATACTAAAACCCACACATCTATAGTCTGCTCCAGCTTCCAGATGAGGCAATAACAAATGAAAACCGTTGATGTCGGTGTCATTTCCCTGTTTTGCGGCTCAAAGATGTGTTGCACTGTTGCTGCCCATGAACGGACCGAAGTAATCCTCGCTGAGCCACAGAGTGCGTATGACAGCCTCCAGGGCTCCGGAACCTTGACAGATGCGCCCCAATTGTTTCTGAAAAGGGCAACATTCGAAGAAGCCGTTGATTGCAGCAGCAATTTCCCTGTTTTGAGCCCTCGTACCTTTTTGTTCGATTGTCACTAGATGGCTGATCGTCCTAAGCCCTGTGTTCGGTGTTCCTGCGTTACACGAACGGTAATGTTTTTCGAGAATCCTCTGTCGATCACGTTCGTCATTCATTCTCAACATTATAGCTTTGAGATTGCCACAAACAGTAACAGCAATGGATTGCATCGATTACAGTGTCGTTTCCCTGTTTTACAGATACACATACTTCGTAGCAATGTCTCGCACGATCTACCACGATCCTCCGTCGCACAGACAATCAAGTTCATCCGTTCCGTCATTTCAAGAGTCAGTTTTCCTGCCTAGACTTCCACAAACAGCAACAGAAGTGAATAACTATTGATTACAGTGCTATTTCCCTGTTTTGAGCCTCATATCCAGTGTCTCGTCTAGGCTGCCATGTTTGAATTCAAGTCATGTCCCCGAGTCACAAGTTCCCGCCCATCAGCCACTACGTGACTACGATTACCCCTGCGTCGTCATTTGATCACCATCACGAACACCATCCTCTTTCCACAACCAGTAATTCGAACACCATCCATCGAACACAGATCGATTTCCCTGTTTTGAGCCTCATCACTCAAACTGCCCGTTCCAGTAATCCAAGCATCTCCTATCGATTCCTGCTGATTTCCCTGTTTGCCGTCCCCATGACTCCAAATCCCATATCCAATAACCATGAATCCAAAAGCGGGTATCATGATGGAATAAAAAATAGGGAGCCCCGACCAACACAAACGCGCAATGCGAAACCAAACTAGAAACAATAAGAAAAAATAACCCCACTTCAGACCTTGCCCTGCTCGATGATGCTACGTGCCTTGGTTCCAACCTATGGCCAAGCAATCCACAACCTGAAATTCGCACCGAGTCTAACCACGCCCGCAACACGGGAATCCGGAAACGGCGTGTTTAGTGGCAAGCGCGCAGCTCATTGGTCAGGGTTCCATGATAAGTGGCTGGATTTGGCGAAGATGGCTGAGTCGGGGCGCTGATCATGGAATGGTTTGGGCGGATAAGTTGGAGGAGCTTGCTCGGTTTGGAAGAGAATAGGTTATAGCAAGGAATTTTTCTTGGCCTTGCGCCTTGGGTCTGGGGACAGGATGCGAGTGGGTGATCTTTTTGGTAGGTCGGCGATGAAGATCAGAGATGGGCAATTAGGGGTTGAGATGGGAATGCGGGATTGGGACGATCGAAGGGTTGGGGGGGCATGGGAGGGCGATGATGTCATGGATGGGTGCGAAAGTTGGATATTGTTCATTACCGCCGCGTGGACGCCGGGAAATCGAACACACGAAATCTTGCATGTGAACGCGTGGTCTTGCTTGCTAACTTGGAGCTAGAGTTTCGATGGAAAAATGGGCTTAGGATTTAGGATGTCGGCAACCGAGCGTTGCGGATGGGATCGTTTGGTTGAGCACGCGAGTGAAAGTGACGATTACTTTTATTCATCTACCAAAAGGACTTTGCACTAATTAGCTGCTGTTCATCACTCTGGCTGCTTTGCACTCCGGAGTCTGGATTCGAGCTCTCCATATCTGGCGATATTGGTATGCATAGACGTTAGTGGTCTCCGCGGAGTGCACGCAGTTCGGACAGTAATTCCAGCTTTTCCCATGGCTCATGAACGCGTAATGCAAGAGTCGGCTCAACACTGGGAAAAGATTTGGAGAGCTTCAACCGCCTTGGACGTGCTTTCTAAGGCTGTGAGTTTCAAGTCATACCAAGCTAGATTCCTGTTAACATAGACCTCGAGAGTATTCGCAACGACCTTGAATGCGAACAGCAAAAGCTACTGAATACCTGAGAACCCCCTAGTCGGAATGGTTAAGTTCCACTCCGCTAATACAAAGTATCAATCTATAAGCGCTTGAAATAACAATAGTTTCCCAAGGACCGCACCGACGCATCCATTCACAACGCCCTCTTTTCTCGGCATTCTTTAGAACACGATAGGAAGTTCACGCCGCAACAAAGATGGTTGCCCACCGGAGACTGACTTTGCTGTCACTCAACACACAAATAAGCTGGAAATGTTGCCCGGAAATGATATCATGCTATTGCTCACATCTGATAGTTCTTCACACTCAGAAGACGGTGCCTCCGTGGCCTACCTTTTACTCGTGGATAGCTATACTAGATGGACCTCACCGTAAAATACACCGCCGCATACATCGTTTTCTTAGAGCCGATCATATACAAGTTGGACAGTGGTATGCTGCAAGTTCTTCTGCCATGGATCGTTAGGAGGGATTGTACCAGTTACCCAACAACTTTGATCGGGGGATCTATTTATATGATTAGAGGATCATTTGATTGCGGATGAGCGATTGTTGGCCAATACACAATGGCGTTTGGGAGATCATCCACTCATGAGGAGATTCTGAAAAACGCTACGTCATTTCAAAATCCATGAATCTCATTTCTTCACCTCTTTCCTATGAGATAGTCGTTCTCAGCCATTCCCCACAACTACCTTCACATCAAATACAGAACTTCTATTTTTCCTATTTAGTCTCAATCATCTCAACCTCCACCTCATTACACAGTTTCTTCAATCCCGTCCCTCACCTCTTCTTCCAGGTCCCAATCGAGCTGAACCTCAAGCCCCAAGACATCCAAAACAAAGCCACTCGCCCTCGCAACCGCCACCAATAGCTTCATACCAATTGCCTGGCAGCGAAATCTGACAATGCTCCACTACCTTAAAATCATATCCCATACTCGGAAGTGTTGCATCAGGCAACACGATACGCAAACTTTCGAGACCATTCCTATCTTGCAGAAGTCTATAGAACAACCCCGGAACAACAGAAACACTAAATGCAATCGCGAAGCTGCACCATTGCGTTCACGATGACCTTGTAAGAGATTGTCTTTTAGGTGTAGATGTAGGCTAGGACATCACTAGTTATGCATTTGTAACTGGTTATCCAGCGCTTGGAGAATAGCATAGAGTCTGGAAATCGGAGTGTTTCATACGGTGGTCCTTTGATAGAACGTGTATTTCGTAAGTTTCGAGTCTCGATCAGCAAATTGTGGAATGATCAGCAATCCTGTCCTTCAACCAACATATAAATTCCCATGACAAGCAACATCTATACTAGCCCACAGATATGATGGAATTCATGTCTACGGGCAGCCTTTACAATCCGAATTTCTACTGCCCTGCAACATTATTTGGTCGATAGTCCGCCACTGTTGTATGCTTAAGAGCGTAAGGGGTTGAATGCCGTATATTTCTCAATGTATATTCGCCCAGAAGCCACAAATGTTCGCAAAGATAGTGTCCGGCATATATCAGGCCGCTGACTAGGAGAAAATACTAGGAATCGCATGTACAGGCATAGGCGCATCGAAAGAGACATTTAGCAACGCTTGAAGAGGCCTACATCATCTATTATCTACATCTAAACGTGATGGAACTCCTTTGTGTAACTATAAGTACTAAGTAGTAAGCAGATCTGTTCTGAAGGAACAAAATACTTTCATCAGCATGGATGCTAAATATCACATGTGCAATCGAGTTCGTACAATCTTTACTACGCCTAATTTAGGTATCACTTTTCACCACGGGTTTCCCAGAAACATACAACATGACGAAAATGAAGGTCGGACTGCCATCTTCTGCACTAGATCAGGACTCAATTCCCTAGATATTGTTTGTTAAATCGCGAGGTTATAGACTATCAAGAATAGAAATAGTCAAAACATCAACACAACCAACCGCTTCTATTTCGCCTATAGTGTGGATTAGGACGACGATTCCGTGGCGGACAAGTCACTCGATTCCTTTGCGATAATTGATAGATCAGTATTCGCTGCGAGTTCATAGGGACAGTGTAAGCATACTGATAATGGTTCCATCCCGGCCAATCCTGAGGCCTGTTGACAATAGTCAGTTTTGGAAATCCAATCACAGCGGAACGATGCCTTGTGTTCACACACTCACTCACCATGCTCTCATCCGCGGCCCAACCCTCGTCATTTCAAAATTCAAATCTTTCTCGTCCCAGCCATCTGTCGAAGCTGGCCAATCTACTTCGACTTCGAATGTATGCAGCGACTCCTGTTTGATCCTCGTGAGCGGCCCGAAGATATATTCTTCGTTCGAGATAGTCACAGAATTGGCCAGGTTTTCGAATAGTACTTCTGCAAATGCGGAGTGGCAAAGCTGGACCTTGAGGCGGCGGAGACTCTGCATCTTACTTATCATGTCGCAAACGGCATGCCATGTATGCGTGTCGTTTTCTGCGCTAGCGTACGCAGTGGGTTCTTCGGTAGTAGGGATATTGAAGAGCTTTGCTTGATAGGAGGGTGGGAATAGAGATGTGTCGTATGTGAAAGTTATCCCGGGTGCAATGTATTTCGCGTTGATGTACAGCGAAGTTATGGTATTGATACGAGATGGTGGATTGCGAGCTGCAAAGATAACGAAGGAATCGAGATCATTGAATTCGAATGTATGGTATCGGTAAATTGCGTTCATAACGTCTGTGTACCTGCAATTGTATAAGTGAAAATACTTTCTTGTAGACACTATTTCCGGATGATTGACTGCAAGGATAAGAGTAAGTTATAAAGCTAAACTCACATTGCCTTGCAAGTCAACAATAACTTCCAAACATCTCGACTTGACCCAGGGAAACATCGACACATCCGATCATGGTCCCTTGAAAATTCATCCAAACACCATCCATACTCCAGGATATATGCATTCGACGATGTCGTACTGAAACTCTTCTGAACATGGATCACATCGCTTCCGAAGACGAGTCCATAAATCTGGAGCCTCAATTCCAATGGAAGACCGAATAGCCCCTTGATCATTCGCTCATCTGCGACCCCCTCTTCAATTGATAGACTGGCGCGATCTGACAGTAAAGCATCGGGCCAGTGCCATGATTGGCTAGAGTAGTCCATCTCTGGAGGTTTGCTTTTGCGGATTGAATCGCGGATCTTTGTCCCAACGGACATGCATGGACAAAAAGCTATGCCTAGTACACTAAGGACGGTATCTTTAACGCCGTTCAACAACCGCCGCATGTCGATTCTCCGGGATGCCGCCAACTCTTGTTTCTGTTTGATTGCGGGGTCGATTGAGGGTTTGGGTCGAGTCATTGTTGTTGCTTTCTTCAATCTCACGTGCTTTATGTAAGGCGAGAAGGGAAGTAAAGTCGAGATAGAGACTTGTACAGAGAAGTGAGGTGTTGTGCCAGTGAAGAATCACAAGGTGAGGAGGTGAGATCAGCTATCCCTAAAGTGGCATGCCGCTGACTTATTGGGACTAGTGTGGTATCACTCCAAATTAAGAACACAATCAAGTGCAAAGATAAACAGGGTGTGAACAAAGCAATGATTTAACTCCTGTCTAATTCTTTAAGTTTCATTGTGGGTATATAGTGTGTTTGTGATGCTCCAATCTACCTCTCCCAAAGAAATGCCAACAGTGTCGTAAAGTCCTTTCCCCGCTTGCATCTATTTGCAGCCATTGCCTGTGCTTGCATATCAAAATTTACTCCTGAGTGTCGTAATGTCCTCAGATAAATGCCAGCCAGGTGATGGTTTTTGGTGAATTCAAAGTTGCGCCTCGGATATAGTACAATGTCGTGAACAGATATTCGTAAATTATCGTGATTGGGTCGAACCAGGACCCTTGCGAGTTTTTCAAAGCTTGCGTGTTGAAGTACAATACATGCACTTCAATTAGATTGAAATCCAAGAATCAATCCTCTATTCGATTTATGATGTGAAGTACAAAGTCTCGCCTACCGACCTGGACCTCCGGTGCTTGACGGCGGAGCTTCTCCTCATCATCTTTGGCTCCTCGAAATCAGTGAGTTCGACAGTGGTTACGGTAATAGCCGGCACAGGGTCCGAGCTCCTTCGGTGGTGTTGGTGTTGATGTTGTTTGCTGAGGAGAGGAGTGCGGGGAGATAGTGGGGAAGAAGGTGTCGGAGATGATGATCGAGATGTTTCACGAGATGATGATGGAGACGATGCCAGTTGGATAAGGGTTTTGAAGATCTGGAGAGACATTGCCATTGACATCTTGATAGACTGTTGATTGGTTGATGTATTGATAGTTAAGAAGTGTGATAGTGTGAGAAGCGAGAGGATTATGAATCGTGGCTGTAGGGTATTTCGAGTTGGAAAGTTGTATGGATGGTGATGGTGATGGTGATGGCGATAATGATGGTAAGGTGGCCTCATTCCCAGTTGTTATATACACATGGTGACTCTTCTCCCTGGCGTCCACCGTGCGGCGTAGCCTTGCCATGTGCACTGTGCCTATACCGTGCCAACTTCACGCGGCACATTCGTGTCGGTGAACCGGGCATACAAGGACGGACAAAACATGATGTTTGCGCATCAACCAGAGTGTATTGTTGGTGGGCAAGGGATGATCTATACAACGATCCGCCTTGTGATGCGGCAGTGAACAGGCGCAGTCAGATAAACTAAGCCTAAAGTAGAATAGCTTGAGTACCCCAGCCAATCACGCCAGGGTCTGCACGGCGGTCGTTTCGTCGCGACCCCAAGTCCGACCGTATGATGTACGTTCAAACTTACATGTCAACGAAAGATTTCGGGGCTTATCTGTTTCGTTCGTCCTTTATTTTGCATTCGCTTTGAAAGATTGCTCAACATTACCTTTTCATTTGGTACTTGCTGCATGTTTGGATAGTCGAGCCGGCTTTCAAGGCTTTGACCGGCGCCGTGCGGCATTCCTTCGACATGGTGACCTCATACCCTCGACGACGTTGGTTCTTTCGTTTCTGTTCTTCTAAGCTTCTCGAAACATTGGCAACTTTTCAGTTATTGTGTTCGATTCCAGATTTATCCTGAAACAAAGTTCAACGCTTGCTATACCATCGCAAACACATTTGGAAGTGACGACAATGTGCTAGCAGTTCAAAAAAACCTCACAAGAAAAGACACGCCACATTCAGAACTTCTGGCTACGACCAAAAATCCGAAAAACGATAGACAAAAGAAGTTTCCAAGGAATTCACACCCCGCAAAGAAGCCCTGAGATCGCACGTAAAGAGTCGAAGGAGGACAAAGATCGCACTGCAGGAAGCCTCTATCGAGTGGGGTCTTCCTTCTCCAGCTGTATTTTTACCCCACCCAATGGTTGCGAATATTCTTTGAAGTATGAGAGATGCATGAGGGTGGCGATTATGTAGCTCTAGTCTTCGAAAAGTCGACCTCGTTTCGACCATTCGTGCATTAGCTCCAGGAGAGATGCAGGAGCGAAGACGACTATTGTAGACCACTGTAGGTGTCCAAGCATCATCCAGCTAACATTCTTCGTCTATATTGTTGGCATTCCCCAAAGCCCTCATATTTTTCTGTCTAAGAAATCTGACCCACTTGGTCTGGTCCCACGCCTGCATCCGCACCCACTCCTACGCACACCGCTTTTATGCAGCAGAGCCAACAACCGAATTCAAGACTTGGAGCAAGATGTCCCGCTCGATCCGCCTGGCCCCATGGTATCGTGCGAAGCATTGTTTCTCTTAGACATCCCTAATTCTGCGCGGTTTACCATTTTTGTCAAGTGGATCGTCTGATCCTTCCACCATTCGTACAAAACGACGATCATTGATCTGCACCCAACTCTTCGGATAACTTCCTTCAGGCATAAAAACCGCACAGATGGAAGTCGTTTGAGTCAGAGATAGTGTTGGGACGTTGGAGTGCTGAATGTAACACGCTTTGGAGAGGCAATGCGGAGTAAATATTGCATAGAGGCGTCGGCCTAGGTATCCAACTGCGCGGACGTCAGTTTTCAAACGATACGAGACCTTTTTTCTCGGAGAAAACAAACCAAGAGTAATTCAATCAAGGTAACCCTCTAGAGCATACTAAGAAGCCAGTTGGACCAGGGAATGCGAGGGGTATTTGCTAGTGGATTTCTCGGTTCGACGGAAGTGGCACTCATGAGAGTAGCTAGCTCACAAGACATGAATATGCTACCCATAGGATAGGGATTTTAAGCGCTAATCCAACACAAATGTAGAAAGTGGCTTCAGTGTCTCCAACTGCAGCACTTAAGCTTCTTTTACGAACGCATCCTCCACGCTATTCGGTTTTAATGGAACCGAGATTCAGCTAGTGGATTCTTTCAGAGAGATTCTGAGAAACTGTTGTGTGTTTCTAGACCAGAACATTGATGGGAGGAAAGGAATTATACCCTAAACCCGGTTGACGTACTGATGAAGTCAAAAGACAGGCGGAGGGAGACTACGGATGAAAAAGCAAATATATTTTGCTGCATTCTTTTTGGCACATGTGAAATGAAGTGAGCCTGTAACAGAAAGTTCTCCGATCCCGATGATTACATTTTTCTGCTGAGTTGGTAGAAATTGTAGAGAAAGTGTGCATCTATGTTCGAATCATTAAGAACCTCGAAGGCATTCTCCCTGACAGCATAAGATCCTCACGAAACGAGCCAGCTGGTAAAGGCTTGAGGTATTCTTTGTATGCGACATGCAATATGAACAAGAACAAAAGTCATGCACCGATGTTGAGATAAAGTCCGGGTTACTAGCGGCCCGAGGAACCTAGTCTATAGGGCCCGAATTTTATTGGATCCAGTGACTTATACTGACCCATCATGTGATTGACGAGGCTGTTGAAGCATATTGTTATGAGTATATTATGTTAGATGCACTCATACCTATCAGCCTAGATTCTAGCTTTATGAATCGTTATCTCAGATGGACCTCCAAATCTCAGGAGTAACGAACATTGATCTCTCACTAACAACTTCATTAGCCATCGAGATAGGGTAGAATGAATGAGCTGAGTAATACAATCAATGTTGTGAAGATTGTGTCTATAGAGGCTGTACTCGCTCATCGCCGCAAAGCTGTGAATCTTGATTCCGGTTGAGATATATGACTAAAACAGTTGCACTGATGTTGAATGTTCACGCCGTGATAAGATGTCGCTGACCAACGAGGTATGGGATTCTGAAGTTGCAGAATCTGCAGTTAGATGAGTCAACCCTGCTCTAAACGGTGAAATTTCTGGAGAAAAACGAGATCACAGGGCCAAAAAATGTTATCGTCCTGCAGTGTCAGCATCCGGGTGGCACCTGAACATCGAGTCTACTTCGAGATCTATCATAACGCCTACGGGGCATAACCAATCGACCTGGGCCAAGAGAGGGGGAAGTGCAGCCTCCGACAGCAACCTGTCAGGCTTTCTTCGAAGACAGGCGAAATCGAAGCCCCCACGGCACCAGGAGCCAATAGCGGGGCCAGCGGACCCATCCACTTCACACGGTCGCAAAATTGAGCGTTGGATTGGTAGTTGAAAGCCTTCAGCAGGCTGGAACGCAGATCAGACGGTAAAGATGAAGTTGAGATAAGGCGAGAATGCTGGTCGGCCAAGGCATCCACTGTCGTAGGTGTGTCAATGATCCGGCGACGCTGGATACATATGTGTGAGTCCGCAAGGCTGCGTGTCGCGGATAGGTGAAAATGTTGGTAGGATCATGTGGAGGGATGTTATCGGATAGCCCGTCAAGCAAATGGATCCATGGTCGCTATGGAAATGGTAGGAGAGGCGTTGGCTGGGCTGAATGTTGTTGAATATTGGCTGGCGAGACTCTGTTTCGAGACGAGGGGGGTTGGGACCTTCTAGATTGGACTTGGCGCTGGAGGCGAGGCCTTGTCACATGACCCCCTGAATCAACCGAAACCGCCCTGGAGCAACAGCTGCCATGAAAATCTTAGCCTCCATTGTGAATCTTCTCGCCATCCTTTGGAAGCATCCTCCACCTCCTTCCCACGCGTTTCCATCTGCGGGATAGTATCCGCTTCCGATCAGAACTCCAGGGTCGCCCGGTCGAAGGGGGAAATGGGTCTTTCAGGGCTCAGAATGCATGTTGATGGGGGATGAGCAAGCAGCGAGAGCCCCGCCAGCGCTGTTGAGAGTTGGTAATGGGGGAGGTAGCCAGTCCTTCATGCCTCATTCATCGAGTTGATCACACCATCTCATCCCACTTTGCAGAATCTCCGCAGAAATAAAAAGCACACACAAGCTCGCTGCATAGGCTACCTTCGGCTTACACGATTCTGGCGTCAAAACGACGCCGTCGGCAGCGTGGATGGCACCCCGCATTTGTTCGTGCTTCACCGCCAACCCCAAACATCCGTAAAACTCGGTCCGGGCGTGCTTCCCCCCAGGCCTCACATGGGCGGCGCCTCGCCTCTTCGCGCAATGCACTGTTGCGCGTTGTGTAAGGTTGTGTAAGGACTAAGACACACATCCCACGGCCAAAGAGCAAGTCTTCAGCAACACGTGTCTCCACAATTCTTCCAAAGTCTGACGCCTGGATGTGGCATTCTTCGCCGGTGCCCACATGAAGCATGCAGGAGCATGAAGGGTCCATCAAGCGGAATCTGCGGTAGTAGCCGATTTTTTCCCTCCAGGAGTCTCCAGTTTTCCATCTTTGAAGGTCGCTTTCACTTGTCCTGGGAGTCTTAGCAAGTTCTGGAGCTCGGTAATCCTTCTCCTGGCGCCATATCTCGTGCTATTCACTGCTCTTGTCCATTGGACCGAAAGCCGATATGCCCTTCATAAGCGTCCGTCAATCCCTCTAGCATGCACTATGCTTTGGTACATGTGCTTCTTCGATAACATATCCTTCTCTGCGCCAGCGCCATATCCACTCTGCCGCATCAAACTAAACCTCTACCCTCCTTCACACTGCCAAGGCTGATCGACGTTTCCGACTGCGCGGAAACTTCCAAGACACCTCGAATCGATCTGCCCCAATATTTCCAAAACATTTCGGCACTCGCAAACGCTATAGATGATATAACATCTGTCGAGACACAAGACACCCGCCAAGCACTCTCCTAACCAACCGGTGCCATAAATTATAGGATCCAAGGCTCTTGGATTACTCTCTCGTCCACTAGCCGCCACGTAAATCGCTTCAAGAAATTGCGCGCACTGAACAAGCACGCCCCTCTTGAGTCTTGTTCGGCGATCCCCATATCCACCGTAGCAGAAGCATTGAGCAACTAGGCACCGTGACCGGCATCCCGCACTGCGCGTCAGGCTCCACTGCGTTTCGAGAAGCCCACAAGACCCTGTTGGATCGAATCAGTATTGGTATCGCCCTGAGGAAGACACATTGGGAAGACGTACGAATACAGCTAAACGGGTTCGACATTTGTTTTCTTGGTTGAAGTACGCTACGACCACTCAGAGCGGTCATTTGACACACGTACTAATCGCTGGTACCACGGGACCACGCAAGGCTTGGCCCTAACACACAACGTTCCTGTTCACAACCCGCACAAGTCCACGCCCTAGTGCAGGAGTGCATATAAACCCCCGCAGACTTCCAGCTCCTCCTCCCGCCTACAATTCACTTCCACCTTCCAACTCTCCACTCTACCTCGCCGCATCTACTACTTTACCTCATCCAAATACAAAGACCTTTTCCAACCCACGCACCAATCACCAATCACCCACAACACAACGGCCACCCTACATATATCACAATGTCCACCTCAGGCCCCCGCTATCACATTCCCTTCCCCAAGAACTTCCTCTCCCTCAACACACCCGTCAAACAGGCCACCACCGGGGATGCCTCCGCTGCCGGCCAACCCGTCCCTGTTCACAACTTTCTCTCCAACCGCACGCAGATGGTACCTCGCCATGCTTCCGTCAGCTCCGTCAGCTCCATTACCAGCGACGATTCCGCTCGCAGCGCGCCATCTTCTCCTCCCTCCCAGGCTGCCGATTCACCAGTCCTTGCAGCGAAGGTTCCAGCTTTTCTGGCGCTTAACAGCAAGCATGAGGCCGCGACGCATGCTGGGGAGGTTCTGAAGGGCAACCCCTTCCTGTCCAACAAGCACTAGGTGCACCCACGACCGCTATTATCTTTCTCCCACCAATGGACTTCACGTTGCGGTCGCCCCGTACGCATTGTACGAGCGGGCAGCGACCATGTATGCAAATTGTATCAATGAATTGCGACTCCCAAAGCTAGCTACGAGCAAGGAGCCTTCACGATGATCACGGCCGAAGCACCCACACCCTTTCCTTGTTCTTTCTCTTCTTGAGATATATAACTACAAAAGCCATTTTTCACACGACTACGGTCGACCTTCTCTGGGTATTTGGGAAGGAGGCGGCGTTTGGGAGAGCAACTTTTGAAGCATGCCTATATTCAGATATTTTGAGCGATTAGTATATATACCAGACAAATCAAAAAGTGTTTACATATCCTACATTCTCATCGCTTCTGCGCTCCTCTTGTGACTTGCTTCTCCCTGACTTTCACACTTCCACACGCCCCCGCCCCCTCCCCATTCAATCCCATTCAACCCAATTCAACCCAATCCAACCATAAAACACCCACCCACACCCACACATAGGCTCCCTCAAGCATCCCACATCTACTCCATGCACAGTGTCATCACATCCTTCCATCCCCTCGGCCACTTCCGACACTTGCCTGCCCGCCTTGCTAACCCACATCACCACCAACATTCCCCCAGATCGCCTGATATTCAGATCTCCCCAATAACAATGCCTCGCCTCGTATCCCCACACACCCCTTCCTTCGACATCTAGAATTCCAGCCACTGGTATCTGTACACGCTGGATACGCTGGGTCACACCACATCTTTCTGCAGCGATGTCAACAGTCGAAGCTGCGAACCCCTCTTCTTCGGAAGGACTTGCCAGCGTATATTTTGCGACCTAGTGAATATTCTACTACTCACGCAGTCTCTCCCTCGTCAAATGAACAAGCCGAACTAAATCTCTTATTAAATTCACATGTGATCTGGAGCCTGTGTTAATTCACTTCCTCTCTATCTCTCTAAAAATAACCCACATACCCAGAGAACAGAACAAAACAGAACAATTCCATCATCCCATAGATCATCCCACCTCACCTTTCCCTGCTCCCTCCTGCCCAGCGTCCTGTACCCAAAAGCCAAAAAAGCCTCCAAAGCCTCCTTCCCTCCGTTCCCCCTCCCTCACGCACACACACCCGCGCGTCGTTCTCCGCCGCGTTCCCTCCCCGCATCCGCACTCTACCGCACCGTACCGCACTGCACAGCGAGCGGCCAGGCGCGACCGAACCGAGAACTTTCGCGCACAGACTTTCGAACGAGAGCGCAGGGCGAGGAATCCCCAACTAAGAATATTAGTGAACTAGCTTTGTTTGGAGACCCCCACGTATCGGCGCGATGCGTGCCCCCACGATGGGTATAATAGACTTTGGGGTTTTGGGAAGGGGGATTGGGTAATGCATTGAGTGGGAGTGTGGAGTGTGGGGATAATTGCACAATAGTTGGGGGGAAGTACCTGAGAGTTTGTGCGGAGTGCGGAGTGCGAATTTTGCTTGTAATCTGTAGGTACTGTGTAGGTGGCGATTTTTCTATGTTGATGTTGCTTTTGGTGTTGATGTGCGAACGAGCGATGCGATCTTTGCGATCTGTAGATGGAACCGGGACCGGGATTGAACAAATCCTTCCCCTTTCCCCCTCAATCATTCAACTCCCACTCCAGCATCCAAAGTTCAACCTATTAACTAACAAAATCGACAACAGAGAAAACAACACCCAACACAAAATAACCATCCTCCTCACTTCACACCTCCCTGCAACGCTTAGACGACATCAAATCATCATCACGATCCACATCAAAGAATGGAAAAGGAAAGCTTTCCACTCCTGGCTTCTCCAATTCCTTCGAGAAAAAAAACACAGAAAGGATTCGTTGGATTTACCCTGCATCCAGCAAACCGTTGACAAGACCCTGTCTATCAATTGCTTGTCTGTGCCCTGCTGCCCACTCCTTCCTTCTTTGCCCCAGCATAGCACAGTGCAGGGGGGCGAAGAGGGGCGAGGCGACTATGCCACGTCCAATATATCCATGGATGACCCTGCTGGCTAATCTCGATTTCGACTTTGCGAGCTTTTTACACTTTACAATACCGCGATGTTCTCTCAACGCAAGACAACCCCAAGGAAAAGAGGGAAGACGAAATCCACAAATTCGGTCGCGGATCAAGAATGCGGAGACAGACCAAGAGTTCATTAAATCGTATTTCCCATATTCAGCTCCCAACTTTATTTCTTGTTTCCTATTCGCACATCCTACACCACATGTCCCTCTCCTCTCCGCCCCCAGCAATCCTCCTCGCCTTCCCTTTCTCTCCCCCCACTCTCAAGTTCCGAGTCCCATCCTCCCTGCTGCCTCCTAAACGAACTTCCAATACCTTTCCAAGCCCAAATAGGACGCATCCCTAACCGTTCACAGGAACCCTCACCAGCAACTGAATCGCAAATTCACAGCTATAATGACCACGATACCTATATGCTATGCAGGTATCAATTTACGATATCCATTACAACTACACGATGAATTGAATCTAGCCACAAATGCAGATGCCCTGCGAAATGTTCAATATGTCAGTGTAGTATAACCAGTACAACATCCCAAGTATTCCACAACCCACGTCCTAGCATAACCACAAAAACAATTCCAATTCCAATCCAACCAGAACATATCGATTATCCCGTTCAAGACCAGATTCTAGGATGTCTCTTTCTTTTCCTTCACAACCACTCCCCGTCCTCTCCAGCAATGTTCTACAACTCGGGTCCCGATGCTGCTGTCTATGTGTTTTTTGGCCCTTTGTATCTACGTGTGAATTGTGTACATGCAGTCACCGCGCCCCCAACTCGCATATCCCGTCAATCGCAGGGCTCGCATCCTCGCATTTACCTCCCTTCGGTCTCCGACGCACATGGCACGACATGGGTCCCTATGTACGCAACAGCCAATTGGTACTACATGAGGCCCCTCATCTCTCTCCAAACAACGATCCATGTCGCGAGCTATTCTTCCCCCCACACATCTTTGCTTATCCCCGAGTTGGGAAAGTTTAGGAAATGTGTAGGTAGAGAGGGGAGCTGAATACACAACCAGCCCCGTTCATTTTACAATGTAATCTTTGGATTCGTAGTAAAGACAGAGAAGGTTTTGGTCGGTCCATTTCTCCCCCTCCCCCGTGGCTATCTCTCCGTTCTCCCCAAATGATATCCCGTCTACACATCTATCTGCACGGCCGTCCATCTTCCCAAGCATCTCGGAACCGTAAAAGAAGATATACTTCTTGAGGAAGAGCGTCTTGGATATACATTATCGATAACTTACATAATGCCCATCTCATCTGATACTGTATTCCAGTCTTCATTTCCCGCCCCAAAGGTAACACGGTCCTGGGATTTTTTGACTTTCTATCATTTAATACTTCGAGCTGCATACAAAAAGCCCAGGGATGGCCTGTACGACCCGCACCCGCACACCACGCATCTACACCAAGATCAGAACCACGAAAATGATCAAAGAGGGCGAGCGAGTGTCTGACACACACACATACACGCCTTGTTACTCACCCCCCTACTCCAGTCCCGCAAGTGGAAACCCCAGAACCAAAACCAACACCAAAACCAGATTCGGATTCGGATTCGGAGCGAGCGCTTAGGAATCGGACATGTAAATCTGTCTTTGCTCAGATGCGCAAACGACCGCCCCCTCCCCCCCCGACCCCACCAAATCAGGGCCAGCCAAAGCATCAGTCATTCCCACTTCCCCTCTTTCGTCCGCCAGATCCTCCGGGGACCCGATCCGACACCCCATGCTTACTGGATGGATGCCGTGCAGCTACTGTAGCCTTTCCCACGTGGAGCTCCTCGTGCTCGCTCCGCCCCGGCCTAATTGTCCCTTGTGGTGATATCAAGCCAGCAAATTCGATGATACAGGTTGGGTGGTTGGGTGTTCAGAGGCAATCTATGCTTTGAAGAGAATAAAATTTGGCCTAGGCTTTCCTCACTGCTACTGTACTACGCACGGATACAACTCTACGACACTCTCTTGCTCTTTCTTCTTCCTCTCTGTGCCCCTCCCCCCACCCCTCTCGCACTTGAGATTGGACTCGAGGTTGCACTCGAACTTGATATCAGAGCCCGGGATCCGACATCTTTCTGACCATTCAGTTTGCCATGTTCCTCGCGCCCTCTTTCTCTCTTCACTCCTCATTCCACTATCTCCACTGCCCATCTACTCTTGCCTCCTTAGTCCATTTCCTCTCTCGTCTCCACTACACTTCCGCCCCACCCCAGCCTGATACCCTTGCTTCAAACCACAAATCACAAACCAGAGGACTGAAAAGTATGATTAGAAAGCTCAAATGAAAAGGCCAGAGGGCATCTGTGCACAAGCCAACAAGCAAACCAAGACAAGATACACAAATCAAATCAATGAACACAACAAGAAAATAGAAGCTCAAAGCTCAAAAGCCCGCTCAAAAAGTTTGATTTCAATTCCGCCCACGCTTGTTGTAGTTGTTGCAAAGATAACAAACAAAAACAAAAAACACACACGAATCAAGGCAATGGGAGGTGGGCCCACGCCACGCAAGAGATGATATATCCTGTCCTGTTCTGACCTGTTCTGCTTCATGTGTGACTGTGACAACCAAAATGAACATCCAATCCAGGGAGGGAGAGAGGGGAGGGAGAAGGGATAGCCGGGGGATAATGCAATGATTTCTTCGGGGAGAGTCGATTTCGTGTCGTATCCATGTCGAGGTCGCGGTTGAGGTCGAAGAAGTGGCAGATGGATCGGTATATGATTCGATGATTTGTGAGTGCCCTATTCGTCCTCTTCCACCATGCACCAGAACATCCGGGTCGAGTCGGGTCGGGGGGTGGAGGAAGCCGAGGACGAAAAAGACAACAAAAATGAGAAGAGCCAGTCAAGGAGAGACTATAAACGTACAGGGAACCCCCAATCATAAGCTTGACAACTCCTTGCCCAGCTTTGTTGGACGTTAGACAAAAAAAAAGGAAAGAGAAAAGGGAATCCAGATACATAGAGGTTGTTGTACCCATCGTGCCCAGCGACCTACCAACCAACCAACCATATACATAACTTTTCTTGAAAGAGGAACAGGAAGCTGATGACCAAAGGGAACGCAAAATAATAATAAGAAAACAGGTGGCTGGCCAATGGAGAAACAAGAAGGCTGGTATGGGCATAAATAACCGACTCCCAAGGGTAATATGTGGTGAAGACTTCCTCTCCGGAAAAAGGGAAAACGCCAAAAAACTCCGATGCTACTGCGCTCTTGACAAGGCGAGAGGCAATGATAAATCCCAATCCTGATTCGTAACCCAGAAGTGCAATAGATGTGGCACGATCAGGATAATAATCGTTATGACTCGTGTGTATTATTTCGAAAGGCGGGGGGGGGGGGGGGGGGGGGGGGGAGGCGATTATGCACAGGCGGTCGTGACGTGTGGCATCGTCGGACACAGGTTGGATGGATGCGGTCGGATGCGATATGATTAGAGAATACCGGAATCCTTCAGTGCATTCTGCAGTATTGTCTCTTTTACTGCCGCAAAAACGAGTCGGATATTTGACGTGTCGGTGGCTTGGGTGAGACTGCGAATGTTAACACTAGATCAGTGACACCACCTAAGTGTACTTACTGAGGATATAGATTTAGATGCGCTCGGTTGACCTGATTGAATCTCCACAGCAGGTATTTCGCGGCGCGGTTGACATCGTTGCCTCCGGAATAATCGGGAAAGTAGTTGCCGAGTGGACTTCGAGCGAGTTTGGCTTTGAACAGATCGACCTAGTTTCACAAGTCAATACCATCCATTCGGTGAGTAATCGGGGCGGGTGTGTTGGCGTACCTTGTTCAGAAACAGGATAATACTGGTTCTCATAAACCACCGACTGTTGACCACGGAATCAAACAGCACCAAGCTTTCCATCATTCGGTTCTGGTTGCCAATTGTCAGTTGCCTTGCTGCCATTCCCTGGTCACAGGTACTGTACCTGAGAACTTTCTTCCAGAAGCACTTGATCGTATTCGCTCAGCGCCACGCAAAAGATGATGGATGTAACGTTTTCGAAACAATGTATCCATTTCTTGCGCTCGCTCCGTTGACCACCGACATCGAACATGCTGCAGTTTCACATTAGCCGAAGCAGCTAGAGATTCACCCGCGCGAGACTACATACTGTATGCTCAATTGACCCATTGTGAATCTTGTTTCGTATATACCCGTTGTTTTCGTTCGCGCGCGTAGGACGTCGGACTCGATTGGGATGTAGTTGGGATCTGCTATTCGATTGACCTCATCGAAGAAACTGCAGCACCGTCAGTAGATAGCCTCGGCAACAGCAGCAATTGCACGGCGGACGTACTATGGGGCAGAATCCATGAGGTAGAATTCGCTCGAGTGCTCGAGCACTTTGGGTACGCAGGGGTCCCGCCATATGGCGGATACGGCTTGGCCTACCCGTGTGTCGAGGGGTTTTTCTGGATCGGGATCCACGGTGTACTCCATCAAATACCGGGAATATTCGTCATTGCCGGGCTCTTCTGTGGAGATGTCGAATTGGTGCATGGCGCCTATCAGGGCCTTTGCGCAGTCGATGACGTTCTTGTAGATGGTGAGGCGGTACATGGCCAGCTCTTCCTGTGTGTAGCCATTCTGATGGATGATCTTCATCTGCTTGACAATGGTGGACTTTCCGCTTTCACCAGAGCCTGTAGGGTCGTGTTAGCATGCGCTAGGTAACATGGCACAGCGGCCATTTGCCATCATCGAGGCGGGTTCTTACCCAGCAGCAATATCTTGCATTCCCGTCGTAATCGTCGCGAGTCCTCCTCGAGCTTGCGGTCGATGGCCTGGCTGCGCTTCTTCTGGTCGACATCCTCATTGTTTGTGCTCATGCAGATACCCATGGTGCCTGGCGGTCGCTACGTACAGCGTATGGCTGTGAGCGCAGCTGGGGTGGTGTGTGTGTGTGTGGAGGAGAGGCCGGGCAAGGACAAAGGTGCAGCGCTAGGCTCAGCGCGTCGCAAGGGAGACGGCAGCAGCAACGGGACAGCGGGCGCGAGAGACAGTCGCCTCAAGACGGAGGGCCGCGTGAAGAGGGCAGCGTCGGGCGCTGAAGGGGGAGGGGATGGATGGTTCGTGATGGTGGTGGTGGTGGTAGGTGACGGAAGCGGAGTCGTCGTGGGTCGTGGGTGTTGGCTGGGAGAGGTGTGGACTGGTTAGTGGTCACTGGTGGGTGTGCCCAGGTGGTGGTGGACTGGTTGGTCGGGTCGAGCCGAGCAGCAAGCGGCGGATTCAAAGGGGTCGGACGTGGAGGGAGCAGGGAGCGCGGGGGGCGGCGACGACAGCAGCAGCAGCAATCGGGGGCCGGCAGCGTGGTCGTGGTCGTAGTCGTAGTCGTAGTCGTGGTAGACAGAAGTATCGCGATGAGGGCTGCGTCGACCGCCAGAGACGGAGAGGGAGCGTTGGTCGCCAGAGTCGTGGAGCTTCGATGCTCAGTCTTTGCTTCCCACGACGGGTAGGCTGCTCTGTGCTAGGCTGGGCGGGCTGGGACCGCTGGGGGACTGTACACAGTAACTTGTATGGGCCAACTGGACTGGGTGACCGTGTAGCAGGGCCAGCGGGAGGTTAGGTTGGAGCGTGCAGCTGGGGGTCTTGGTCGCCCCGACGAACCGTGCACTTGCGAGGCCAGCGTCCTGACGAGATCCCCGGAAGATCAGAGCGAGGGCGGACTCTCCAACGGCGTCACGGCGTCACGGCGTCGGTGCGGTCGATGCGTCAATGATGCGTCGTTGGGTGTGCGGTGCAGACTGTGTGTGTCTATGTACAGTATGCGTATGTGTGTGTGCGTGGATTGCGGGATTGCGGGACTGCGGATTCGCGTGGGAGGCGGCAGATGGGGGCGTGGGAAGACGGATGGGAAAATGATGGGGAGAGTAGAAGGAGGAAGGGAGGGAGGGAGGGAGGGAGGGAGGGAGAAAAAAGAAGTTCGATGATGGATGGGCGGATTCGATTTTGGAGTTGTAGGTTGATGTGTATTGCTGGCGGGTGCTGGGTGAACTGGCTGGTATACACGCACACACATGCACCGAGAGTAGATATCGCGGGAGAGGGAAGGGGGGAGTTGAGGAAGCGTTGTGAAGAGAGAGGAGAGAGAGAGAGGCGCGAGAGGCGAGAGTCAAGAACGCAGCAAGCGCAGCAGAGGAACAGCAGCAGCAGTAGCAGCAGCAACAGCAGATGCAGCAGCAGATGCAGAAAGCAGGACAAGCGTTGACGGCGAGCGATGCGAAGTCCAAGACACTGGATCTCGGGCACGGCTCAGCCTCCTGGCAAAGCCTCCAATCAATCCAACTATTTCCCAACTCTCCAATACTGTCTACTGTCTCTCCCCTCCTGTCCTGGGCCCTTTTCCCAACAGCAATGCTCCGTATCAATGAAGACAACAGACGACGATAATAGACAATAGACGACAGACACAGCAACAAACGTGCATCGACGACGCTGTGTGGTGCAGGTGTAGCAGCTGTGCAGCAAATAGCAAACGGCTGGCCCTCGGCGGTCAATGTATGATATAGGGACACACAGAAGTGCACACAGGCAAGGAGCAAAGTGTAAAAGACGTGGGCCCAGCAAAGTGGGGGCGGAAATGATGATGGTGATGGACCTACACTCTACGTTGCTCTGCTGCTGCGGACGGTTGAAGACGACGACAACGACGACGAGGAGGACGGATGATGTTGGCAATTGTCAGTGGACCGGCCGAGCTGCTTGGTGCCAGTCGCCAGTCGCCAGTCGCCAGTGTGCAATTCCCACACACCTCTCCGCTCTTTTCTCAGCTCCAACCTGGTTGCCTGGCCTCATTCTCACTCACCCACCGTGTGCCATTTGCCTAGCTAAGATGGACTTGGTGTGGGTATGGGTATGGGTACGGATATGGATATGGGTATGGGTCTGGATGCGGGTGTGGCTTCAAGAAAGAAAGAAAAGGGAAAAAACACCTCAGCAGTAAAGAGTGAGCAGAGGTGAGCACTCCAGATTCGAGTCTCTGCTTCTGCTGCTTCTGCTGCTGCATGACATGCACTATTCGCTTTGGTTCTTCATGCGCTGCCTCATCGTCTACGGCCGCCGCCGGCAGCTCTCTGCTGTCTGCTCTACTCTGCCATGCCAATGTTGACTGCAGCTTGTTTGCGACGCGAGGGTAGTCGCCGATTGAATCCCTCGCCCTGTATTTCATCCGTCGTCCATCATCACCCATCACCCTTCACCCATCACACCCTACTATGTACACACCCCTTCGCACCTCTCATCTCCTTCCATCGTGTCCAGCATCTCGTCATCCCGAGCGTTGCAGTGCATTCGCCGTCTGGCGTACTCCGCTCGTGCTCGTGAGATACCACCGTGTACAGCTGCGACAGTGTACTGACTGCTACCACCGAGGTCCTCCTCCTCTTCCTCCACCATCTGCAGCCTGTGTCTCGTCCAACTGACCCAAGGCTTGATACGGAGTATACCGTCCCATCTGTATTGGCCATAAGGTCCCGCGCCGCCAGCTTCCCAGCTTCCCAGTTCCCGTTCGGTTCCCATGGCTTGCTGACTCCTCCCACTCCACCACCTCCACCACCTCCACCATTTGTGACCGCAACTGTCATAGTCTCGCACTCGGCCGTTCCGCTCGACGCTGCTCTCGCTCGTTCATCGTCGACTCCGTACCCTTTTCATCCATCAATTGCCTTCCACAATTCATGGCCCATCACCACTCATCCCCTCGTCTAGCTGAAATAGGTGCTGATGTGACCGCGTTGCTCCATTCCAGGCGCACCGCCAAACTCTCGTCGTGAACCATTTCTAATTAAGGACCCTTCCGATAGTTCTGACATCCAATCGTCCCCACGAGGCGGCTTTCGGTCAGATTGCCGCGTGCTGCCCACCCCCTTCCGGCGCCGCAACGCCTTATTAAATCACTTCCCGCAGCAATAGCCCATGTCCCGGAATACCAGCACTGTGCGACGTTGACGACGAAGACGGTATAGACGGGTAGAATCCACGAGAGACTGGCGCTGCGGTAATAATGTAACAATATACACATCTCCCACGACCTCGCAAGGAGCGGCATGCGATATTGTCGGCCACCAAGTCTCCGAGGTGAAGCAACCTGGAATGGCAAAGTCCACCTACCGGAGATCTTCATCCCTTCATCCCTCTTCACCCCTCTGCACTGTGTCTGCACTCTGCGCTCTGTGCTCTGCACCATCCCTTCTACACACACTACCTGCTTTTGCTCTCGTCTATCCTGCCATCAACTGCTAGCAGCCATGTGTGCAGCGCCCGTCGCATACATCCTTTGGTCCGATAATTCAGTGTACACATGTCAAAAAGGCAGACACACAGACAGGCACATGTAGAAGTCGTGTTTCGCCAGTGTCAAGAACTGTCAGATGTCTGTCATCACGTTCCTGAACTCGCATCCGGGGGAATGTGACCTGCAGGAAGGGACAAGGTTTGCAGTACTGCCGACGCCCACAGAGCGGCCCAAGCCATCCACCTCGTGGCCTCCAGCTCGAGCGTGAAGGCATTGTCCACCTTGAGATCTGCGACAGCCATTGCGTGCATATATCTGCGACCTCCCCATCTCCATGCGGGTGTATTGCAGTATCGCAAACGGCAGCCACAGGTTTGGAGAGGCGAGTTTGTCAGTCGGTGCGAGCATGCTAGGACACTGAAGAGATTGTGTCTCTATGGAGAGAGCACGTCCATGGATGCCGTATGTTGAGAGCAAGATTAGGATGCCTGATGCCTGATGCCTGATGCTTGAGGCTTGATGCCTAGTGCTTGATGCTGCTGCTGCTACTACTACTGTCGTATTTAACCACTCCGAGCGCTGACTCGACCTCTCCGCTGGAACATGATGCCAAAAAGGATCGCTTTGGGAGGGTTTTTACGAGCTGTTGATGGGGTTACGCCGTTACGGCATAACGATTAGACATATGGGACTGGGGGGCGGGTTGTACGGGAAAGGGAAAGGGAAAGGGCAATGGAAAGGGCAATGTTAAATTATGGAAAGGGAGTGGGAGTATTTGTGAATTGAATGGAATGGAATGGGAATTAGGTGCAGGAGAGGCTGGCAGTCCCCCTAAGGATTCAATGTTGGGGGTAGAATTAGCTGTTGTGAGGAGAAGGAGGGCGGAGGAAGACTGAATCCAACATGGTAGAACTCGTACTGTGTCAGCCAGCGCACGGTCCCTATCACGGTTTGCCCCGCAGGTGCCCGTCATTTCATCCCATCTCACTACGGGCGAGGAAGGATATGAAAAAGACGAGAAAACTGCTCTTGTAAGAAATTTGAGACGAGGTACCGGTACTGCCAGTATTTGTGTGTATTCACGAGCTGTACATGCAGGCAGGTGCACATGTGACTTCTGTACATGATCACGGGACGCCGAGGTGCATTATTGTATGGGCTCTATCCTACTGCCCTGTTCCTTACCCCAAGAGCCCAGGCACTCCGTATTCTGTGTTCCAAGAGTATTACTGCCCAGGCGTGGCCGACAGTCGTAGTGGTTTTTCCCCATCGCCATCGCGTGCAGTGCAGCCATGGGCAAATCTCTTCTCCCATCAATGTGCCAGTGACGTCACGGCCTCTGCCCAGGCCATCACCCACCACCATTCAGGTTCTCAGGTCTCCTTCAGCGAGAATAGCCTGGCAGCAAAAAGCCATTCTTGCCCCTCCTTCGTGTCGCCTGCGCCCGTACACTGTGATACTGCTATCCTTCTCCCTTCCACCTGTGCTGTCGCCTCCCACTCATAAATACCCCTTCATCTGCCCCTCTCTTCCTGGCAACGATCAGCATCCCACCCCGCCGCCCGCCGCTTTTTCTCGAGCCACCAGAGCCACCAGAGCCACAACCACTGAGCCTGAGCCCTCGTCCCTGTTGTCCGCACTCCTTCGGTCCTATTCGATCCCGATTGCGCGTCGTGCTGCTTGTCAAAGAATTCCATCTTCAAAAAGCGCGCTCCAGACCGACCTTGGACGTGTTCTGTACCTGGATCTTGCTCCCGCTGTTCAAGACCGTCTCTCCGCGGCTCGCGTCGCCGACCCAGTCCGGACTCCCCAGCCCGCCTCCTGCACCACTACGCTGCTAAAACCTGCTGAGCGGCGACACAATCCTCTCCACAAACACCTCCTCTGTTTGCCAACCCACTCCACACGTCATCCATCGCAGACTGAAAATTTACATCCTCCAACATGGCTGAATTCGTGCGTGCCCAAATTTTCGGCACGACGTTCGAGATCACGAGCAGGTGCGCCGGATGCCCCGCGTTCCCCTTGTATGCGCCCAACTGACCTCTTCATGAAGATATACCGATCTGCAGCCCGTGGGCATGGGAGCCTTCGGCCTCGTCTGGTATGGATAACATCATTCCGCTCACAGAGAAATTATCTAACCACACCATCTCACAGTTCGGCGAAGGACCAGCTCACCAGCCAGGCCGTGGCAATCAAGAAGATCATGAAGCCCTTCAGCACTCCGGTCCTCTCCAAGCGCACATACCGCGAATTGAAGCTGCTGAAGCACTTGCGACACGAAAATGTACGCAACGCCCATACAAGGCGCACACGAATGCACTTCTAACCGGTTTCTAGGTCATCAGCTTGAGCGACATCTTCATTTCGCCACTTGAGGACATGTTAGTATCCGAGTCTCGCAACCTGTTCGAATGCTGACATTTGCAAGCTATTTCGTTACTGAACTCCTTGGAACCGATCTACACCGTCTGCTCACCTCGAGACCGCTCGAGAAGCAGTTTATCCAATACTTCCTCTATCAAATTCTGGTATGTGGCGCAGACTGCAGATAAATGGACAAACACTGATGAGAGTAGCGTGGACTGAAATATGTCCATTCCGCCGGAGTCGTCCACCGTGATCTAAAGCCTAGCAACATTCTCGTCAATGAGAATTGCGATCTCAAGATTTGCGATTTTGGATTGGCCCGTATACAGGATCCTCAGATGACCGGATACGTCTCGACACGTTATTACCGAGCCCCAGAGATCATGCTTACATGGCAAAAGTACGATGTCGAAGTGGACATTTGGAGTGCCGGTTGCATTTTCGCGGAGATGTTGGAGGGCAAGCCGCTCTTCCCCGGAAAGGATCACGTAAACCAGTTCTCCATCATCACCGAGCTCCTCGGTACCCCTCCAGACGACGTCATCCAGACTATTTGCAGCGAGAATGTATGTAAATCTATGTGGAGGTCTCAAACACATCACTGATTTTGTGCCAGACATTACGATTCGTGCAGTCACTTCCCAAGCGGGACAGACAACCCCTCTCGAACAAATTCAAGAATGCTGAGCCAGCCGGTAAGCCGCGAGAAAACCATTGTTCGAGAAATATTTACTCACAAATTCAATAGCTATCGATCTCCTCGAGAGCATGCTGGTGTTTGACCCAAGAAAGCGAGTGAAGGCGCAGGAAGCCTTAGCCCACGAATATCTTGCCCCATACCATGATCCTACGGATGAGCCAGTTGCTGAGGAGAAGTTTGATTGGTCTTTCAACGACGCTGATCTTCCTGTGGATACTTGGAAAATTATGATGTAGGATACATATCAGGCTCGCGCTCTTTGCAACATAGAGACTAATCAGGACATAGGTACTCTGAAATCCTCGACTACCACAATGTGGACTCGCAAGCCGCCGCTGAAGAGAATGGGAGCTGAGACGCCGGTGGAACAATGCATCCTAACACGACGATATCTTGATGTACCACTTTCTCGGTTCTGAGGCGCAAAAACCCGGTCATTATCTGGTTGAAACCTTCTCAACCAAGGCTGGTAGCATTTAGTTCTTTTTCTTCTCATTCATACATGGAGACCCATTGCGAATTAGTAGAGCAAGGGTTGGCTTGGTCAACTGGTTTACGGCGAGTACAAATGGGGGCGGGCGTGACACGGCGAGGCTACCTCGAAGAGAAGACTAGATGGAATGTTATTCAATGCAATCAATGAGTTCGGAAATGGGGGAACCGTTTCTTTTAACATGAAAAGTAATATCTTGAAATGTTCGTAATCCTTTCCTCCACCCCAAGCGCCAAGTCCAGTATCAGCCGTCACACCCGTGAACAGAGATACTGAACTCTGAGAAGTGTTGATGGCATATGTCGTTGATCAGCGTGAGACCCTTTTTGCAATAAGCTTTACCAGGATTGTAACTAGCCAAACCATTGACTCCTTTCCGCCCTCCGCCCAGGACAAATCCGGGGGTGATCGTGGTGAGAGTTGATCCGCAACATGGATCCCTAAAGCGGATTAGTCTGATTCGAGTCTGGGCACAGGGCTGACGGGCCAAAGATTCACCATATCTGAACCCTCACCGTCATCACGACCAAGGCTTATATTGTTCTCCTATTTTGCCTGACTTCTCCATGGACAGTCTTACTTTCTGTATCCTTCTTCTCTGGTAGCGCAACCACCGTAGAAATGGCGCCTTTTACCCCCATCGTCTGCATCGTCGACTTCCACCATGCAAGGTTTGTCCCTCGGCCAAGCGGTTGCGCATAGTTGCTGGTACAGATTGCTGACGCGATACAATATAGAGGCCCCGAAATTGAGAAATGGCTGGGAGTGGAAGAAGGCACAGATCCTGCTGTCGAGAACGACTGGTCGCTTCTACCTTTTATGGCGTTGACCGATGGAGCGCATGCGTATGTCGGACTCTGATACCTAATACCCCGCACGTCGGACACGTTCAGATGATTTGTTGAAGGACAATACTAACAAAAGATCCACAGTTCGACGGAAGACTACTCCTACTTTACACTACGACGCGAAGGCACGGAAACACACCTTGCATCGAGTCTGTTCGGAATATCGTGTACAAGGCAACTGGATGCAAGTCAATTGATTAATCGGCCCGCGGAAGTTACAAGAAGTACGGTACAAAAGGCAGTCGTGGTGATAAGTGATAGTCCGCAGTATTTTGGGGTCATAAAGGCACAACTGGGTGTTGTCACTGCAGCTTGGTTCGCTCAGAAGGACTTCACCGATATGGAGATATTAGAGAGATTTCAGGAGAGCCTACCGATCATGTTAAAAAATTTGGAGGGAGAAATGGACCACTATTTCGGTATGTATCCACCAATGAGGAAGCTGATAGGAGGATCTGGTCTAACAATGCCAGGGGTATCGCTTCGAGAAGTCATACATGAGTTCAAATGGCAGACACTCGTTCTGTTTAAGTGTGCTTTACTTCAGCCGAAGGTAGGATTCAGCAATTGTTAGATATGTTCTTGCCAATGCTGACATTTCTAGATGCTCTTTTTCAGCTCAAATTGCGAGCGATTATGCATGATGCAATTTGCCCTAATTTCTCTAATACCCGGCCTTATACGCCACCTTCAAGATTCTGCTGACCCCAAATTCAATTCATATGAGGAAACCCTCGTCATGCCTACTTCACTTCGAACATCTGAGCGTTCATCATGTAAGTAGAACCTCAAATTGTCCCTTTTCATCTCGCTCATATATGTTAGTACTTGCCTACATGGGTCTTCCTCTCCAACTATTTGGGAAAGGCTCCCTCTTTGGACCATATACCCCTCTACAACAACTAGACATGCTAGCCGACAAAGGCACTAAGTCCTACATTGTTGGATCCACGAATTCTCTTCTTCTTCAACAAAGAGACCGCTATAGCGATATCCTAATAAATCTCGACGATCTCTCTATGAACATCACTTCTACCTCTCTTCGCAACGCCCTCATACTTTCAACGCCCGACCGGAGATGGATAGACTTCCTGACGCAGACCGTCAATGATACTTGGGATGAAACGAACCCAAGTAGACCCAAAGATCATGGTTATGCTGGCAGCGAAGAATTCATTCGCATGCAATTTGAGGAGTACTTACTTGCGCTTCTCAGCGCCGTCAAGTGCAAGCTGTACCTGGAGAAGAACAAAGATAAGGAAAACCTCATCCCTGATATAGAAAGCGATCCATCGGCCGAGTTCTCAAATGATTGGGTAGAGGTATGGATGCAAACCGAAAACTTCCGCATCTTCAATAAATTTACAGATTCGCATCTCTTCGACATTATAGATCCCAAACACCCTTGCTCCGGGGGTCTGACAATAGAAGATGTCCAACGGCGCCTGGCACAGTATGTTTTTCCTTTCCCTTGTCCTCCATCCCCCAGGCCGACTAAACCTCTTAGTCTGTTCACAAACACCACCTTTCAGGCTGTCGCATTGGGTACATGTGTGCTGATCATAGCGTGGCGCATAGGCAGGTAGCAGAGATGCACCTCGACGAACGACTAGAAAAATCCCGCGAAGTAATCGGTAAACAGCTTGCTGTTGGCCAAAAGAAGGTTTCGAGTGTCGTTGATAACCTGTGGGCACAGATGGATGCCATGAGGGAAGCACAGAGAAAGAAGCAGGAAGAACAAAGATTGCAGAGAGAGAGTCAGCCAGCAACGCCTACCACTCCTTTACCAGCTGGCGCAGCAGGTGGACGCTGTACGTATTAACCCCTCATCATACATATCGATGCTGACATGTTTCTTAGTTGCCAAAGCTCCAGATCTATCAGGTGCACAAGCAAACTTGTCAGCAGCTTCGACACGTGCTGGTGCTTATCTATCCTCATGGGGTGCATGGGCATCTGAGAAGAAGAAAGGTTGGGGTGCAGCCCGGACTCCATCCGGCACGCCTTTGCCTTCGCCTGGTCTGGCTGATCCTACTCCTGGAGATATAAAGCGCGCGGAAGAGTTCAAGATTCAGAATGATGGCTTGGGCCGTGCTTCCGTGAGTAGTGCACGCACTGCACCTCCTAATGTCGAAGCTGGAGCAGTGGCAGCGCAGCGTGAGAGCGTTTTCTTCGACTCAGAGAAGGAGAAACAGAACAGCGGCAAGAGTAAAGAAGCCGAGCAAGTATGAACCTTTTGACCAAAGTATATCCTTTTTGGGAGAAACAGTCGTTTGGACAAGTCTGCTGCTTGAGCTGGTCTTGGGTCTGCACAGTACCCCGTATAGAGTTTCGTTAAAGCATTTGTATATGCATATTCTGGAGTTATAAGGCACGATGATATCCCATTCTACTGCTTTCTTCTTCCATGCAATTGATTATGCAAATGTCTTCGCTCCACGTATCAACCACCTGACTTTTCAGAGGTGCGCTCTAACCGAGCTGAGTCGATGCCAAGTACGAATACGAAACACGAGGAATGTCGACTAGCTCAACCTTGATTCCAGCATCTTGATTAACTTTAAGCCGCATCTCACACCTTATATTTCACATCTCGCTCAATCTCATACTTCGCCATCTACCGCACCCAACCATGCCAGGCCCCGAAGCGATCCTCGAAACAATCGAACAAATAACCACCTGGGCCTTCTGTTCGCCCTTCCATGCCTACGTCTTCCTCAAGGACCAATACAACACGCCCGAGCGACTCCACAAACGAGACCGCAAGAAAGCCCTAAAACCGCCCCCTGTCACACCTAGAAAAAGACCTCTGACCCCTCCAAATACGACCCAAGCTCCTAATCCCCAACTCCAAAGTCCGCTGTTTGCGTGCCTGCCTGCTGAGATACGCGATCTGATATGGCGCGAGGTTGTGCTAGAGAGTTTGAGACCGAAGAGGACGGTAGAGATGGATGTTTTCCCTCATCCCAATCCCAACATATCAGCATCATCAATCCATCCCACTCCCCCCTTCACATCGTCCCCTATTCCCCTCCTCCAAAGCAGCCGCCGAATCTACGCCGAAGCTATATCTCTCCTCTACACACTGCCAACCTTCCTCTTCACATCCCCGACTACCTTTCTCGCCTTCAGCACTGCTATCCCAGCGCCGCGCTTCCAGAGCATCCAGTCTCTGACGTTTGATTTCCACTCGCCGCGTCCGACGTCTCATGCGCTGTGGGCACCGCTTTCGTATCGCATCATACCGGCGCTTGCTGGGGCGAGATTTACGCGGTTGCCAAGTTTTGGGAAGGAGAAGGAGAAGGAGGAGACGCCGTTTCTGGCGGCTTTGTGTGCGGTGTTACGGGGGATGAAGGGATTGCGGAGGTTGGAGGTTCGGATTTGTAGGAGTGCGGTTCGGGGAGCGAGAGAAGGGGAGAGGTGGTGGAAGAGGGGTTTGGAGGAGTTGGATGCGATTGGGGATGTAGGGAGGGGGAGGGGAGACGAGGGGTTTAGGGTTGTAATCGGGTGGGTTGGGGATGAAGAGGTTGTGAGGGAGGGAGGGAGGAGGGGGTTTGGGAGGGCGGATGGTGGGGAGTGGGGGTTTGAGGTTTGGGGGGGTTGGGAGGAGTAGGGATGAGGGGGGAGAAGGGAACAAGGGGATGGGAAGAAGCGATGTGGTGGGGTTTGGAAGATTGGATAGTTGGACCTTTGATGGCTCTGTGTTTTTATTGTTGTAGTATTTAAGTATTTAGAGTACATTTTTTCTTGTGCGTGTTCTACTTCCGAAATGGCTGATTTAAGAATTACATCATTATTTACACCCTTTTAAGTCTTCTCTTTGCCCCTTGTCTAGAAAAACCTGTGTTGACTATTTCTGGAGATCCTTGTTCAGCGAGCGGGAGGAAAGGATAGGTGGTGATGAGTGTGTGGATGAGGCTTCGATGTTGGTAGTGGTGATTCTCCTGATGAATTGTAAATTGTATATTGTTGTCTCTCCTTTGAGCGTAGGGAAAAACTGTGCGCGAAAATAACCTCATCACGTATATGAGTCGTTTCATAGAAGAAAAAGAACAATGATCTTGATTTTATGAACCATTGAAACAAGTATATTATGTTTGGACCGCTAGGTTGTCGCTTAATATCCCATCACATAGAAGCTCGATGCTAGAGCAAGTCAGTCGTTCTCTTTCAGTGGATCACTTGAATGCTACAGTGGGATTAGTCACTATGGGCCTGTTTAGAAAAATTCCAACGCGTTGAGTGTTAGACACTGTGCTAGGTTTTGCTTTTCCGTAGATGATTAATGCCCTATAAATCATCCAACACTTTCACATGAATATCACATGGGAAGCTCTGGTCTCCCATCTCCATTTCCATCTCCATCCATCTACTCTTTCTCACTACTAGGTTGACGGAAGTAGAAGGCTGTGTTCCTTATGGATTACATCTCCTTAGATCAAATACCACCTTTCGTGCTTGACTCTTGCTTTATCACCCGGTGACCCCTCTGTGGCAATATCTGAACGAATGGGTTCCTTAATAGCGTAAATCATGGGCCGCTAATTCGGACATATTATCTAAACCCAATGATTAATCAACTTGCTACATAACACACTGGTTCTTCACCTGCCAACGCGTAACATCTTTCAACACCATCTGGCTGCATACAACACTGCGAAACCCATCCAAATGCTCCTAACGCATTCTGCTCAGGTATCTGAAGTTCGTGCTCGAGCTGCTTACTGAACGAGACGGACGGATCGTGTCCATGTGCCCACCTAGACACGTCCCCACACAATTAGGGCCAATCGTGAACCTCAGTTTCTCCGATGCCCAGCGACATTGTGAGACTCGCCCAGCCAAAAATATGGGCGCTTCCAAATACTCAGCCCATTAACAAGTGATTGGATCCTGCATAAAGGCGAACTTCTGATGTAGAGAAACGAAAGCGATGAATACTTAATTTTCCACAATCGCATGACAACATCACAACTAATTATTTGTGAACTCTGAAATTTCAATTATAGATGATGAACACAACACGTGTAAGGTATTTGAGATATCTCTTTTTGTAGAGTCTCAAATACGGAAACTTTCACAAATGCATTGTCAGTGCTCCTGGCTGAGGTAAGCTCAAGATGTTCGGATAAATTATTCCTGCGACAAATCAGTAAGCCCCCGGTGATTCATCAGTGGCGATCATGCCCATTATCCCAGATCAGACAGGCTTGATCGCGGGTATGAGTGGGTCATCAACGTAGACGTCCAGGTACGCATATCTTCCCGATTTCAGGTAACTCCCAAGTACTTGGCTCCAACACTTTTTTTTTGGCGCTAATGGCTTGTCCTTGCCTAGCCACGTGCCAGGTGCTGCAATGTCCGCAATGGTATTGTTGCTGATGATTTCGTCCATCGGATTTCTGATGTCCATACTGCGAAAGGATGTTGTTAACTTGGCATGTCATTACTTCATACAAAAGTAGATAAATGATGGAACGACTCAAGAAATGCTAAGCTGCTAGTACTTGTGAACAACCAAATCAGCAGTCAACGAGCGGTGTAACGTCAATTATTCCAAGGATTACTTCTGTAAGCCTATTATGTAGGCTACAAAATAATGGTACTGATGCTTGTAAATATGATCATGAATGGATGATTTCCGGTCCAAGGATTTTGTGGAGAAACCTGATGCACTAGTAGCAATTACTCCATTACGATTTAAGGTTGAATAATTCTTCTAGTCCAGAGAAATCTAACTCAGTATAGCAATTCCCAGAAGAAATATCGTGATAATGGCTACAAGTAAACTGAATTTCATATCTATCAAACACTGAATAACTTCTTGCCATCTGCGTAACTTGTCCTAGCTTTTCAATGCTGTCCATAGACCCTGACTGAGCTCTCATCGTCTGGGCTGTTTGGGGTCTCTTTCTCTTAAGAATGGTGGCGTTTTTGAGAACAGTGCTGTACGTAGATTAAGATTACAGATCTGACAACCTAGCAATGCGCCGAGACCAATCCTTCAGCCGTCTATGGATATTCTTGGCTTCAGACTCATTCTAGGGAAACTTTCCAGATGAATCATGGCCATTTGAGGAATAGACACCAATAAACAGTGAAATCAGTTATCGTTAACTCTTCTGGGAAGGAAGTCTGGTGTATAAAAGGGCTCCAGTCTTCCCTAAATCACATCACACAACACGCAAGAACGACTGAAACAAAAGAACAGCATCCAGCACTTTGAGCCCTTATATCAATCACAATATCATCATGATCTTCGGAAAAATTATCTTCCTCCTCACCGGTATCACAGCCACCGCGGCTGTCGTTCAAGAAGCTACGCCTGCTGATCGCGTCGTACTTGCACAGTATGATGTTGTGGACAAACTTTACCTCGAGCCGCATTCAGATGCAAAGAGAAGGAGTGAAGGCAACATTACGGGCACTATAACTATGTAAGAGAGCACTGTGTTCAAACTACGCATTCACCCCAATAACAGGTCTGCTAGTTACGGACCCAAGAATCCACAACCTTCTCTTGCCGCAGAGGTCGGAAATGGACGGTTGGCCAAACGATGCGGCAGCAACCGAGTTGAATGCCATGGCACCAACGCCGCCAATTTCTTCCCTTGCCAGGAGTTGATTAATATCTTGAGGACCCAAACCATTGACGTCCCTAGGGATATTCAAGATATCTGCCACACCGATTCGCAGATTCTCCGAAGGTGTTGCGTCAGCTGGGCTGTAAGTCTAAAAGTGACGTCCTAGAAAATGAACCATAGCTGACATAAGTTGACAAAACAGCATCCTGTCAGGGTCAACGTTGATCGGAGTGCCTTGTGGCCTGCCGCTTCGTCTGTTTTGAATCGATGCACCTTCGAGACGGAGGCCGTGAGTCCAGGCAAATGGGTATCAGGACTCACACGCGACACTCTTATCGGAAATACGTGTACAACACAGTGTCTTTCTATCAGTCCCAGCAGTTGCCGTTAATCGATAATGCAAAAACCAGAGGAAACAAGTCAACCATGAAAAGCTTTCTGCAGATCAGTCCGGAAAGTTGAAGGTGCAGATGCAAGATTGGAATAACTTCGAGACGTGTTAATGTTCTTTTCCTCCTTGCATGGTTTTAGTCGTCCTGTTTTTTCTTTCTAAATAGTCCTCTGTTGTACACTCGTTTAGATAAGCTGGAAGGATTTGGGAAATGATGTCGGTTGCCATCATTGATGTAAAAAGCCAAATTTCCCCTGAAACCCATCTTCGTGGCTTGATCTTGACATTGAGATGACCACATGTTCCCCTTTCGATGCTGTCTTTTGATTTTCCTATGATTTGACGAGGGCTTACTAGGACATGAAAACAAGAGGAAGTTTATCATTCTACGGATGTATCCTCTTGACAGGTGCCCATCTCTTGCATAAGAGACGAGAAATGGCGAGTACATGAGACGGTCATGGAATGTTCCAAGCCAAGCACACGCTGGAACCCACTGTTCGCCCTTTGATATAGCTCTAAAGCTAGTTTGTATTTTTGTTGCTGGTGGAAGAGAAAGGCTAGGTGGTATACGCTGATCAGTGTGTCAGAGTGCTCTTTCCCCAGCGCTTTCTCATATCCCTCCAGTGCTTGCCAATACATTTCCTCAGCTTCTTTGTACTTCCCCTGATGCTGTAGCACGCCCGCTAGGATGCTCAGACTGGTCAGCGTAGAGGGGTGCTCTTTGCCTAGCGCTATTTCATGCCCGTGCAACACTCGCACCATGATTGATCTTGCCTCTTCATACCTGCACCTAAGTCGCAATGTTAACGCGAGAGTACCAGCGGTTTTAAGGGTGTCTGGGTGGTCTTTCCCCAGCGTCTTCTCTCTTCCCTCCAGCGCTCGCCAGCCCATCTCCTCTGCCTCGTTGTACTTGTCCTGTTGCAGCAGCAACAACGCTAGGTTGCTCATGCTACTTAGTGTATATGGGTGCTCTTTCCCTAGTGCCTTCTTCCCTTCGCTAAGAGCTTGCCAGCTTATCTCCTCAGCCTCTTTGTACTTCCCCTGGTCCTGCAATATGCTTGCTAGGATACTCACGCTAATCAGCGTGTCAGGGTGCGCTTTTCCCAGCGTCTTTTCTCTTCCCTTCAGCGCTCGCCAGTTTATCTCCTTAGCCTCTTTGTATTTACCCTGCTCCTTTAGCAACAACGCCAGGTTGCTCATGCTAGTTAGCGTAGATGAGTGCTCTTTCCCCAGCACCTTTTCCCTTCCCTCCAGCGCTCGCCGGAATATCTCCTCAGCCGCCTTGTAATCCCCCTGCCATTGTAAAATGATAGCGTAGCTATTCATACTGGTAAGTGTGTCCAGATGCTCTGCTCCAAGGATGGCCTCCCTTGCCTCGAGAGCACTAACTCCCATGTCCCGGGCGACGCTATACCGCCCAGTCTCACCAGCATACCACGCCCCTTTGGCCAACGTGGATGCCCACGCGACTAACGCCTTTGCACTGTCTGGCCGGTATCCTACTGCAGCTTGAACGTGTGGGAACAGCGCCTGGCAGATCGGCCAGTTCTCATACAGTCCCACGGGATAGCTGTCATCCATCAGCATTATATATCTCTCCTGCCATATCTCAAGCTCCTGACTCAACTCTAACCACCTCTTTGTTGAGAACTGCACCAGCCGGTGCATCTCGAATTGACTTCCGTCAGCGCCCATTTTCACCAAAGAATAGCTAATCAAAGTGTGCACGTCGTCGTCAAAATCGGCCTCGCCGCCGTCCTCTCCCCTATACTGGTTGTATACCAAGGCCTCTGGGATTCCCTGTCGGTCGAAAAGACTCATCAATGATAGCAAACGAGCTGCTGAGGGTATATGTGTCCGGATGTGTTCGAATGAGATCTGCCAAGTTGTGATGATGGAGTTGGACGCTCGGCCGTCCCTACGACTGTCGCCCACGTCCTTCTGCAACAACCGCGCTCGGCTGGTGTCACTCTTGCGAACGTCGTCCACATACCGCGATATTGACATGCGCGGCGCCCTCTGTTCAATGAAAGCTGCTGCTTGCGTAATAGCAAGAGGCATGTAATCAAGAACCTCTAACAGCTCGACAGCGCCCTCCTTGCTTGCCACAGAGCTAAGCTTCTTATGCAGAAGGGCTAGCCCATCTTCAACGTCCATCGGCTTGACTTTGATAATACTGCCATGGCTGCCTGTCAACCTGAAAGCCACGTCCTGACTTCGCGAAGTAACGAGAATTGCCCCATTTGGCGATTGCGGTAAGAAGTCTGATAGTGGTGCTGCTGTGGGTTGGCCTGGTCCAACAACTCCAACAGCCTGTGTGTTCTGAAGCGGAGGGAATAAGACGTCTGAGTCGTCAGCGTTGTCAACAATCATTACCCACCGCCCGTTCGCCTCGTCACATAACCAGGCGTAGACAAGCTGAAGAATGTTTGACTTTGGGTCGTTCCAGCCGTCCATCTTTGTTGCTTCTGCGATCTTGCGGTAGCCCTCTTCGAACCTTGCTTGTGTGCCAGCGTGCACCCAGAACACCCATACATCCAGAGACTCGTCCCGCAATTGGTAGGCATATTCGATCGCAAGCTGAGACTTCCTGTGCAGGTAATCAGTAGTGGCACTATGTTCACGCGATCTAACACTCACCCTATGCCTCCAAGGCCAACAAGCGCCGCGCGGGCTGCTGGTCTAGCACATATCTGGTGTACCATATTGAGGGCGTCGCGGCTTATAAAGTCGTCGTCCCGTCGAAACGGGACTATCAAAGACGGCGATGGTTTTGGTGGGTGGATATTTGAAACTGTGATGGCTGTTAGCTAGTGCACGGCCGAGCTGGAGCAGTTACACTGACTTTTGAGGTCTTGAATCATGCCTTCTACTGTTCGCGCCTTCGTCACATCTGCTGGCGGTATGGCCAACAGTACCTCCTTTGCATATGCTGCTGCCGTGCCTGCTGCATACGGCTGCCATCTTTTGTTCTTGTGCGAGTCAGCGTAGTCGCAGATGCCGCGGATGACAAGGCATGAAAAGCTATTCATTAGGCCTGCTGCCTCCATCTCAAAGCAGAGAACGCCACCAAGCTCCTTGCTAAGCTTATCACGCATACGTCCATCTTTTATTACTTGGTTTCCAGATGCAATTGTTCCATAGTGAACCACTACCTCGTTGTCGCGTGGCTGTCGAGACTCTTGCCTGTTGCTACGGCACATATCGCATGTCTGCCCTCCTTCGTGATCGTACGTCGCCTGAAATAGAATGTCTGGCCCTGCTGTCTGGCGTTGGAATCTAGAATTACATTCAAGCTTAGAGATGTGTTCAGATAGCCTGCTCCTGCCTCGAAGTTCGTTAGCTTGCACTTTGGCAACAGCCCCAAGTAAGATCTGCGGCGGAGAGTTGAGCGATCCTGTCCGTTGAAAGCCGTCCAGCGTGGTCTTCCCAGAGTCGTACTGTATCACACCACTAGCAGTCTGGTGCGGTTGGCTGACTACTACATCTCCAAGCCATATGTTTGCCTCTACACTAGGTACTCCTCCTCCAATGCCAACCATTAGTCCAAACTGGATGCCCTTGAATGTTGCCCTCATCTGTGTCGCCACGGCAGCTGCAGGGTTGTTGCCAATCCGGCCAGCCGGCAAACATGCAATCACAACATTGTGGCCTCCTATTGACCCAAGAGAGTATACATTCTCGTCGTTATCAGCGAATCCAGGCTCTTGATCCTTGTGCTCTTCGTCTAGCACCTCCTGCGCCGCCGCCAGCTCGACTGGGAGCGCGCATATCCATCCTACCGTGTACTCTTCAGGTCGTAGCCGGCGTGGCATTAGGTGAACGTTATAGCGAGCGGGTATAGGACATTCCTTGTGGTGGAGATGTAGCGATAATGTGGTCAGCGATGTTGCAACGGACGGCCGCGATGTCGCTCAGCCTCATGACATGCACTGCCCCCGCTGCCTGCTTCGAGCTTACATGCGCTGAGGTGTAGGTGTTGCAGCAAGGCGCGAAACGAGCGGCCTGCCATTGGCTAATCTCCATCCTTGGACAGTGTGCGCCTTGGCTTCATCGACAGACATCAATTTCGTCACCATTAGAAGCATTCTCGCGAAAAACTTTAACTGTTGTCATGTTAGATTGCTATGAGGTTCTGCTAATATCAAAGGTGGGCGAAAAGATGCTGAAAAGTCGTTGGGGGGCCCTGTTGCTTGCTTGTCCTGGCTTAAAATTAACAACAAGATTTTGCAGGACGCCATGTTTGTATATACGGTATCTTGCGACGGGGGGTAAATATTTACAGCGTCCGTAGTACAAGACACTTACATCAACAGAATGTACCTCCGATTGCTATGTTGGCGCCAGAGTACGTAGAAAAAGTGGTCAGTCGCCACCACAGGTAAGTTAGATAGCCGAACCGCACCGACCCAGGCCTTGTCCTGACGGTGTTGAGCTTTTGCGATGTAGGAGAAAATTCAGGTGTGCAGGTCGTCAGTAGGAGCACTATTAGATTAGGCTCGCTGATGCCCAGAATTAGGTACCGGAACAGGACCCACTGCAGGACTAAACTAGCCCCTGGCTAGCCCAGGAACAACCGACATTTATCATCTGCTATGCTAGATATGGAAATCGAGCCTCCGGAAACCAAATGGAACACACGGCAAGCTTGTATTGGGCAACATTATTCCGCTTTTGGATTGCGATGACGTTTTCGTCTAGAGGATCTCCATGGAACCTATTTTTCTGAATGTGGAGAAATGTGGTGCTAATTTGACATCATTTCTTCTCGATTGCTTCAGGTGTCATGTATTCTAATGTAGATGTGTTTGAAATTTCAAGTAATCATGAGAAATTCATGAGGATACCTCTGAACATAGCACTATATTCGCCAATATGAGCTTGAAAGCAACGCATCTAAGAGTGAGGATATTAGGTATGGAATAGGAAAGGCATAGCTTTCTGATGCAACCACTCAGATGGTGTTGGGGATAGTTCGCGAGCGGCTTGTATACTTTGAAAGATTCATGAGGTCGATCTACCGTAACCCCTCTTCTTCTAGCCAAGCTTGTTCCATCCAACGACTTAAATCGGATTGGAAATCACATTGTAAACTGACCTGTTCTAGGAACATTTAGTACGGCCTCCAGCTCATCACCTACCGATGAACAACAAATCTGCCTTCTCCCCCAATAAGTCGCAAGTTCTTTAGCTGTAGGTCGCTCCCGGGGATTGGCGGAAATCATTCGAACAACTTCTTGTATGGGCTTTTCATAAAGCGGATTTTCCTCCCCAATTTTGAATAAGAACTCACGCACTGGTGTTATATTCGCTTGATACGAACGATCCCCAAATTCATTAGCCGCAAGGATCCTACGCAGTTGGCTAGAAAGGCTATTGTCGGTTTGATGCTCGTGAGACGCTTCTTCATATGCTGTAGACCTCATAACCCATGCGAATTCCGGGAACGTCTTATCATGATGTTTCCTTGCCCACGGTTCGAAGATCCCTGCCAGAACTGAGTATATCTCGACGAATACGCAACCGAGAGAGAATATGTCAGCAGCAAGTCCTCGTTTATCGCGATCGACAACTTCAGGAGCGGCGTATCGATGAGTAAAATGGGTCGGGCCTTCTGTTTCTGTAGCTTCTATACTATCGTATGAACGGGAAATTCCGAAATCAGCGATATAAAGTTTGAACGAAGCGTTAGAAGGACGTCGCGCTTTGTACTGTTTGACGTCTCGGACTAGGATATTTTCCGGTTTGATATCCATGTGCTTCGTCATATTGATGTGAATATGTAACATAGCATTGCAAAGACACGGTAAACCTAACAACAAAGAAGTAGCTCTTTCTCGCCATTCGAGTTTGTGGAGCTGTGCGGGGCGAAGCTCATCCATAAATGTTGCCAGATTATGTTCCGCAACGGGATACATCAAAATGGACAAATCATTTTCCATGACATAGGTTCCTATGACTTGAACAATATGCGAATGGGAGAGGCGAGTAAGGTGTGCTACTTCGTCAATTGCTTGACTCTTGGTAAAGTGATGCGTGCACCGAATTGTTTTGCGCGCAAGCAGGATACGTCTACACTTGACGCTTTGAACAATAGCGGATCTCGTGCTTCCAAGGGTGTCCTCGACTCGAAGAAGGTGGTTTAAAGACTCTCTTTCAAATCTTGAGAACTCGACATGCTGACCCCTCCCTGACCAGTTTTTCTCACGGGAAGGTTCAACCGGTAAAAGCTGCTTTTCGAAGAGAATCTTGGCATATTCGGCGGATCTTGTGATGCATTAATAAAGCTATACATGCCTATACAGATAATATTTGCAACTCACAGTGAACTTCTGCCCAATCTTTGTCTTTCGTCTACTCCTGATCCTGATACGGCGGTAAAGTAAGTCGTATTTGAGACGGCGGATATCGCTGTCATATAATCGTCATCGTCGCTATACTCGCTCGATTCAGAACCATCCACATGCATCGTAAACTCACTCCACTTATGTGGACCTGTTGTTCTGAGTAGTATTGATCGTGTCCAGACTTATGAAAGTACACCCCAAAAACGATTTCTCTGTGAAACTGAACAGCGTGTCCAAGCACTCATTTCTCTTCCGCTTAATGGCGTATGCGTTAAGGTGTGAGGTTGGAAAGCTAACAAGGCTGAGTTCGACGGCAATATTTAATTCCCCAACACGCCTTACCATTTTCGGACAGTGCGGTGATGCGACCTTCACCGGTTTCAATTCATAAGCACTTTCCGCTCCAACTCAGAACTCACTCACTGTAGTGCACAGACATGATGTCACATACGTGCATTATAAGCAAATCAGGTTGATTCTATGGTAAATTTATACCTAGCTAGGTAGAACGCCGCTAACAGAGAGCAGTAAACCGTATGGCGGAACACTCCAGTGCAGAGAAGTTGCAGAATCTTTATCATCTTCCCGAACAAGGTCTGGGCCAGTGCGAATCAGCAATCTTTTCTCCTGTAGGTGCTACTTTGCCGCCCGGGCCGCGGCTGACGCACTTAGCCGAAACAATAACAGCCCAACGTACTTTGTACATTCTTCGCTACTCTTCTCCATTTTACAATGTAAAGGAATAATACCTCATAGCTTTCAATTCCATGTTTAGTTGGTGTCTATGTGTGTATCTCAAAATGCAGTTTCAATTCTTAGGGGCAACAACATGCTCGCACAGTAATATTTGACAAACAATTTGCGCGCTTCTACCCTGACTTAAGCAGTTCATCTTTATTTATTTATCTTCAGGAACACGAGGATACGTTCGTGTAGCTCACTCAAACTAGTACAGGAAAACTCTCATCAGTTTCACTCTCACTCTGTTCACCTGAATTTTGCTTCAAGAATTGGTTCGCCAACTTTGACAATCCCTCCGCAACTGAGCCATCCGAGATACTGATAATGCGGGGCCCATGCTGAATGGACTTCATCCCCCAGAGTGAAATTTCCTCAGGATCCCCTTCTGGGTCCTTCAATCCCTGTAAAACCAGTGCTTATTCAGATCGAAGCTGGTTCCTGAGAACGAGGTACACTGTCCTCGCGATACCGTGATTGCGGCCTTGGTCGCGCAACTTTTTAAGAACAAGGAGAAGGGTCGAGCGGATATAGTCACGTTCTTGCTGAGACATCTGGCCATTAATGCTCTGAAAATACATGAAGCCTAATTTTGAAAGGGGAGATGTCAGATAAACATCCGTGTCTCCAAAGCCGTGCCGAATATAGTATTGTCGCATAAGGAAGTTAATATCTCGTTCTGCATTGGAAACAATGTCCCTAGGAGCAAGTTCGTTGTTCCACTGACTATGAACCAAAGGCCGGCAAATGGTCAGAAGGCTAAGATGGTAATCGAGACTGGTACGTAATTTCGTGCAGAGTTAATTCACGCGTGTTGATATTCTCTTCTTGTAGTACATCAATCCTTTTGGGTCTACAAAAGGAAAACTCACTGTATGAGGATGTGAGCCGGAAGCGCAATACGATTCGATGTGAGGACTGAAGGGAGGGCTTTGTTCCAATGTAACAGTCGGCTTAAGAACGCCATCACTTGCTGTGCTAGAAGTTTGTGGTCTTTTTTAAACGATGCATAACCTAATCCATTAAGAATCACCCTGAAATCGGATACAGCCTTGAAGACATGCCCGTAGTATGATGGTGAAACCGTTTGGCTCAAAGAGTAGCTTTTACATATCTCACTGTACCAGGCTGAATTCACGGACGGACCAGGGAGTGTATAATCGGGTGGTTTGGCCATAATGGGGCAGCGGAAGAGTTGCTAAGTAAGACAACTAATGCTCTAGGATCAATATTCTAAGTGCAATAAAGGAATAAAGTTACATACCTATCCATGTTGAAGAGAGCCTACGTAGTAAAGTCCCTTGCGTTCCGTAGTCTTTCGGATTTTATATGCGCACTTCCATCAAATAGCCGCAAATTTTGTGCGATAGCAATACCTTGTAGGTCGTATACATGGCCAAGTTTGTCTAGGGCGCAGAGGCTGTAAACGATGTTAATGATCATCGCAGCCTGGGTAGATGCGACATTTTGGTTCCTGCCATCGATTGCCTGTGTTTCCCAGATCCTCTTTGCCTCGGCGAGGAATCGATGTGCAAGGTCTCGGGTTCCCAGTAATTGAAACGATTCGAAATATTCGTGGAGCAGTACTATACAGTACAGTGAGAGCACTAGCGATTTCTTAATAAGATGATACTTATATATGCATTTGCTAATGTGGCAATTGTGTTTTCTGACCTGACAATTTTGCATTCGCTATGTCCTCCAAAAAATAATCTTTTTGAAAGACTGGAAGGAGGTGGTATTCATGTGTAAAATAGGTAGCTAGTAGTTCACGCATGAGTGCATAATTCATGCTGATGGTAGTCCACTCCGAAGGTTTCGTATTTTCCAATCGAGGCTCAACAAATACTGCTGCATGATACGGTATGACGTACTGGCTCTCGTACTCTGAAGCGACAAATTCTGTGGGAGAAGCAAAGTATTGACGATCTGTAACTGTAGTCTTGCGCGACTATGAATGCAAGGCATGCTGAGAAGCTGCTCTGTGAATTAGTGAGTTGACGTAGGGGCTTCCAGAGACCAACAGCGATGCTGGCACATCCCGCCTGTACGGAAGCTTGTATCTGAATTGAGTCTTGGGTACGAGTCGCAGCTGTAACAACAAGTAGCCATCTTTGACGTAACTCAAGACTGCTTCAACGTCTCCCCCAACTCCTACTCGATAGAACGGCTCGACAGCGTCCTGTTCTCGCATTGTTCTCATCAGATTAAGTAACTCTTCATGAACAGATCTGTGCTTTTGAAGATCTTCGTACTTTGTCTGACCTTACGCGATTCAGTCTGGGTGTACCGACATAATGATCCACGTTCGATACACGCTCTACATAATGGTTGCTCTCCAGTACACTATTGTCTGGCTAGCTCTCTAATGTATTTCACACTAGGCGACAGCATTGTGACCTTCGTCTTGTAGAGGCGGCAAGCGTCGCACGTATTCGATACTCTCACTTTCTTCGGCAAGTCCCCTCTTAGCCCTGGTGCATATCTTTTTCTGGCTCCTGAGATCGCAGTAGTAGTGGACGAAGAGGGGAACTCATATCAGGTACGCCTTGCTGTAGATAGAATTCATGTGAAGATGGTCGTTAGATAGTAGAATGCGCGCAAGATATGTCGGCACGCGAAGATGGGCGAGCAGGGATGCTCTAAACTTGGCGCTGGCTGGTAATTGCGGTACGGATAGGTCGCCTACCAGAGCCGTTGTCTATGTGACCGACAATGTATAAGGCGATCCGCGGGTGTTCATTAAACGCAAGGCTTCATGCTGCTAACTTCGTCTGTGCACTCATGACGGAGCAGCCATGTGCGGATGGGTGGGGGAGGAGGTGACAATTCCAGAGGTCTGTGTGTTCCGGCAAAGCCACCCACGAATAAGAAGAAAAGGCTGTCTACGCCTAGCCACACCAACCCTGAATCGCCATTACATCTTCACCACACGCCACGTCTCTTCTTCATCGTGTCGTAGGCCTATAACATTCTTTAGTCTAGCCTGGATACCCAATTCTCCATGGCAGATAACCAGGAGCCTCATGAAGATGGGTCCAGACGGCCTCTGCGCCTGCTCCTTCCAGTGAGCCGCGAAGCTAAGAGGAGAGATCCTGTGTTGCCACCAAAGAGACCCCGAACCTCTGCCGCATGCTCCGCCTGCAGGAGTCGAAAGACTAGGGTACAGTACCATTTAGAAGCCTTTCAAGACTTTAGTTCTCTTTTGCTAAGAAACTCTTAGTGTAGCGCTGAGCGCCCGAAGTGTGGTGAATGTATATCTCGCCATACCTCGTGTGAGTATGCAGAGACACACACCCGACTAGTCCGTCAGAAATATAACGAGCTCCGTAACCAGCAGGATACACACAAAGAGTTGGTGAATCTGCTTGTGGCTATGCCTGAAGATGACTCACTCGACCTGCTTCGTCGCATCAGGGCTGGCGATCATGCTACATACCTGCCTAGTGATCCTCCTCATTCACAGGCTAGCCGTGACTCCTCATTCAAGCTTGACGTTCACGAGTCGCAATATGCTGCGTTGAAACGAAAGAACGAGCAACTAGAGCAGCAGGTAAAGGGCTTCAATGACCTCTACAAGCTGCTGCAACAGTCTTCTGAGCGTGTTGCTAATGAGGCATGCCAACAAATACGCCAAGGCATGCCACTAGAAAGCCTGTCTGCATTCACAAGACAGCTTCTCAGTCGAAGGTCTCCTTCCCCCAACAGAACAAATCGAAGCATTCTACCGCCAACTAACACGCCTGTCGAATTCCAGTTGGTTGCACTGCATCCGAACGCTTATCCTGCCTTGAGTCCTCTGGATGTTGGTTCTCTTGATCTAAGACTGCTTGGTATCACTCCTCTAACCTCTTTCCGCCATCACAACCCAGCTTCTCCTCCAGGGAGAAGGATCAAGGATCCAATCCTATACCGTGATCGCCAACCACCCTGGGGATCACCTTCAGCTCGCGATCACGATGCTCTTACCAGTGCGAATCCACTTTCTAGCGAATACATCGATCCTCGCCTAAATCATATCCGAATATGTCGCTGGACACATGTTGCCATTACAGACGATCTCGCTTCCCGAGTGGTAAGTCTATATCTGCTGAACGATACCTCTTGGTGGGCATACTTCGACATTGATCTTTTTCTAGAGGACTTAGCAAACGGCAAAACGCGGTTCTGTTCGCAGCTTCTTGTGAACTCTATCCTTGCATGGGCGTGTGTAAGTTCCTCTCGGCACTAACTTGGATCACATATTTACCCTACTCATACTGTTCAGCAAGCGTACGCCTATTTTGAACCGACTACATTTTCATTGGCCTCTAACTTCCTAGATGAGGCTTCCTACCTCTATGAATCAGTGAAGCACGTTGACAGTCTCACGACAGTTGCGGCCACTTCGCTTATGTGTATGGCCTGGACAGCTTTAGGAAATGACACAATTGGCATGGTATTGCTGGCTGAGAATGCCAGTATGGCAGAACGGCTTCACTTATACAATGTACTGGAAGATGCTGCGCCAAGCCCACTCGATCTTCGCGACAACGACATGAACACAGCGGCTGCAGCTACTGCCTGGGGCTCATTCAATCTGCAAATGTAAACAAATACGATTATATATTGCCAAATGGCGCTGATCCAGGAACAGGCTTCTGTCCATGAGTTATCGCCGCAAACCGTTCGCAGAGACTCGACCGAATTTACCTATGCCTGGTGAATCATCCACCGAGGGCTTAAAGGGCCGACCGCTACCTTATTACCAAGGCCAAATCTATACATCTGTGTGTAAACTTTGGTCTATCGCCTTTGAGATGAACTGCCAGTACTTCTGCAAAGATGTGGTCTCATTGACTACTGCAGAACTTATCTTTCAAAGGCTGTTGGCTTGGGCAGACGATCTGCAAGGCGATATCAAGCGTGGGAAGCATACTGCAGACGGAGTGACCAATCTTCAGTATGGGTTCCGTTATCTCTAATGATCCTAATACTAATGTAGCCTAGCATATGGTTTCATACTATAGTATTGGACGTCTTCCGGCCGTTTGCAGATTTAAAACCTCAGCCAAAACTTACAACGTTTGCTGAAAACAATGCAACCCCTGAAAACGTAGTAAATGCTTCTATAAAGCAACTAAAGAGGCTTATTTACAATTACCGGGCTACATCTCAGTCCGCAGATTACAGCATCATCTGGCATAGCGGCATGCTTTACCTGATTAATCACATCTTAAACGATTACACAAATAATGAAGCACACTTCTACTTTCTTTTGTGTATGCGAGGATACCAGAATCTAGCGCGCACTATACCTTGGATTGGTGGAGTCATGCAAAGTATTGCTGCTATGGCTGTTAGGCTTGGAACAATACTACCAGAAGATGCCCTAAATCTCTTTAAAGAAATTAATTCTGAAGGTGAACTTATCAACAGGTACATGAGCACATATCCTGTTGATTTGTATCACTCTGCAGAGGATCCATTTCCAGCCACGCTAGAGCATCTCGTTGATGAATTCAGACGCATAAGGAATGTAGAATCAGAAGAATCAGAAATCCCTCAGGGTTGGAATGGAGATAGTGTATCTTTGTTTACTACCTTATTAGATGAAGGCGATATGGAGGTGGCTGACCTATCTTTGTAACGTATGAAAGCAAATATAGATGCGCAAAGGAAAGGAATGGAACAGAAAGGCAGATAGTTTGGTAACGCAAGGGACATATACGTCACGTGCCCTGATTACTTATCTTATGAAGCTACCTATTTGTAGAATAGCCTATTCACTCTCATAAATAGCCTCAGTGCCCCTTTGCACCTCAATATACTTCAGTTGTCCTCAATTCACTACTTCCCTATAGATTCTAATAAATGACAATTACACAAGAACACTACCAGTGTTAGCATCGATCAAGGCATACTGATGTATACATGTAAATACGTTATCAAAGAAATGTAACTCTGAACAAACCGCAGTACCTAAGCGGCTACTGTCGGTATTTACCACTGAAACAGATGAAATCAAGCCGGGAAATGTGGAGCATCCTATGATATACGCGGTTTTGAGCTACTGTTGGACATACAGCGCTCGTTTCAAGACAACAACAGCGAAGATACTATTTATATAACAGCCACCAGGATGTTAGGCCTGCCTCGCACATTTTGAGACACTATTATAGTAACTAAATGCTCAGGTATAGAACACATCTAGGTTGGTGCTCTCTGCATTGTTCCAGATGATCTACTGGATTTAAAAGAGGGATGCTCCAAAATGGGTGCTATGTTTAGTAGACGCAATCCTGTGATCAACGCTACTCAAGCTCAAGATTCTAACACTGGCTTCTTTATGCGTAGCAAATTAGGCTGGAGTGTTATTAGGGCTATGTACGGAGACTAGTAAGTGGAAAAACTGAGCTAGAAAAAGTATTCTGCATAGTAGTTGGTATTCAAATATCCCTTCCCCAGATCTCAGGCTGCCCCGTGTACGATCGCGGATGGCGCTTCCTAGAAATGCTGTTAGCACCCCCGTGTCCCCATTTCGGCCCCAGGGAAATAGGTTTTTGTTGCTCATACGAGAAATGTGAGTGTACGGGTTTCGAATATCAATTCTGTCTGGACATGTGAGGCGCTAGCTCATTGTATAATGTGTCTCTCAAGGACCGCGAGCAGTAATCAAACGCCAATACCTCTTACGCGCAGCTACCCAAGATTTATTTCGGCCCATCTGGTTTGGTTGCATGTGGGAGGAGATAGTCAGTGATTACAGTTATAGAAAGCTAATAGCTGTAGAAGACTCTATCCTAATAGCCTGTTCGATAAACTTCCAACGCCAAGTCCAACAGGGTCCAACGCTCTAGTTTGCGCGCTAGATAATAATGAGTGATTATGGCAGGCTAAAATGAAATGTTATAGTGGTACCAATACTGTAGCGTTGCAGCACGCTGATAAATTGCCTCGATTCATCTTCCGTGTCCGGCATTTTGGATGCAGCCCGCCCACTGCCGGCATGCGGTGACTAGTGAAGCTTTAAGATAGGGTGACTCGACCTTAAGTACAGTGGCGTGTCAAGAAGCTATACTTCGCTTTCTGGAGAAGATGTTTAGGACAAAGCGGCCGGCTTTCATTAACCCTTCACTCTCTCATCTCACATCTAGCTCTTTAAACCTTCATGAATTGTACCATTATTATCAACTATTCTGACTTCCCTATTTCCATGCCACGCCACGATCACAAATCGTTTCAGAGTGTGAATGTAGCTTCAACCGTCCCAACGTACCGTGCCCTGTGAGTCGAGCTAGATTCATATCTCACTTTGTATCTGCCCTGCCAAACTGAGGCCCTCAAATAGCCTGTTCGATAAACTTCCAACGCGTTGGATGATGGACCCTGGCGTTGGACGTTCTTTTTCCGTGCCTTAGTCATGCTTATAATTTGTTCAAGGCGCTCAAATAGGTGCTCAAGGTGCTCAAATAAGTGCCCTAGAATTATCCAACGCTTTCAAACCCCACTAGAAATTTTATTAGAGAAAATCGTCCAACAGTCCAGCGCGTTAGAAAGATAGAGGCCTCTAATAGGTGTAGAAAAGCTTGTATTTTATATTTTTAAAATACTCCAACGCAGGGCAAATCATGCAGCGCTCGCTGGAGCTGTGCCGAACACTAGAGCGTTGGATCCAGCACTGGACCGTTGGAAGTTTACCAAACAGGCTATAATACATCGCGTCTAATCTCCGTATAACTATCAGGGCTTCCAACATGCCTTATATTTGCAGGGAGTTTGTGTTGCAAGCAGAAGCAACTTGTTCTAAAAATTTAAGAGCAGACTATCCTGACACACTAACTAGCATAGCTAACCTCATATTTACACCTAAGGCCTAAAGCTTCATAAGCAAAGCAATTTCTCTACTAAGGACTACTATATTTTAGGGTTATTTGTCCTTAGTTCTTACTATCCAAGCATTTTATCATCCTACAAAGTCTGTAAAACACGTTAGCTCAAAACCATGTAACTTTACATGCAAGAGGACTTCTAATAGGGAGGAGGTATAATGAGTCGGCTGCCTCTAAAGTGGCAGCCGAGAAATGGTACGAACATAAGGCTTCCGGATTGCCACTAATGAAGAGTAAGATAGTTGAACATTTCTAATGCTTACTTCGGGGATTGGAAGCATAGAGCCTTTGAATATGTCTACAAGGAAGACACAGCACTAGAGAATAGCCAAGGAAAGAGGAGGTATACGAAGATTTGGCATTAATCCTTATCAGTAACTATAAACAGGCAATGCGAAATACAGCATATTCTCGATATTGATATAGAAAAACTTATTATTCACAAGATAAGAAACAGTGATCTTCTAGAGGTTAAATGTAACATGCTACGAAGATAAGCTTACTCTACAATAACCTACAGATCCGTGCTCCCCCCGCCCCTGCACACTATCTAAGATCGACATGTCAGCGTCAGCAATATGACCTCAATCCCATGACAATATTGAGTCTAGTCTTCTCGAATCTGTCTTTCTTCGAGACTACATTTGCGAAGAAAACTGTGAAGCGCAACCGCATGCCTCGTAGGCCAGCCTCGACTAGACTCAAATGCAAGACCAGCGTCGCATATATCAAAATATGAGCAAAATAGTTCTCCAGTCACGACAGTAGGATGATAATCGTATCTCACAAAATCGAGTATCCGAAAGTACCAAAAACGGCTAGCATAAATGCAATTCAAGCTTGGGATACTGGGCATCCTAATTAAGACATTTATAAAAACAAACACTAAGGACTTTGGGTAATTGTGTTATAGAATGTCCGTCGATTTACTTGTGTCACGCTCTATTTCCAAGCGCTAACAGCGAATTGCATGCACAGATCATCACATATTTCAAACCTGTAATTTGTTAACAATGTCTTAATTAGGAAGCACATATGGCTCTGACCTCACTATTAGTATGATGTTCGATGTAATGACTATGCGCACCTCGCTGCAACTCGGCTTACTATTACCTGTATAGTTCAATAGACTGAAAATATAAAGTGAACCTTATTGCCCTTTAGTGTTTTCTTCTTCATCCGATTTGAAGAGCACAACTTCATACTTCTACCATGTATCTTCCAAAAGTATGAAAAATACCAAGTTATATCGAATTACTCTAATTTTCCTAGGTCTTTATTGGGGTTATCCCTTTTGCTTCCACTAGCCTTGCTGCAGTGTTTGTTGCAGGCTTTAATGATCCGTGAGTTCTAATAGACCGTCTCATCTTAACGCTGTGCATGCCATGCTAACTAACCTCCCCGTATAGGCGCACCTGTAATCAGGGAGTAGGAGGCACATTGGTCTCGACTAATGGAAATTGCGTTGGATTCAATACTCCATATACTGCTATTCAAGCTGCTGGAGGAGGATCGGACTCATGCTTCATGGAAATTTTCCATGAGCCAGGCTGTGTCGACTTTGTGGGCACCCGTATTGGCCCTATCAACCAACCACAATTGGGAGGATGCATTGGTCCCTTCAACATCAATGGAAGCCCTAAGAGGACTATCAAGTCTGCGAGATTGGTCAACTGCCCCCCCTAGAAGTTAGACGCAATCATAAGATTGATAGAAGAAGGCAGCTCAATATAGGACATAAGTGTTTTATAGAACAATGAAGAACACTTGAGCATTCCACCCCTATTCTTATAGTCCTAGTTCTCGTAGGGTACTAGGGTAAATTGAAAGCTTTTCAAGTGCTAGGGCTCTTTTATAGCCCGCTCGGTAAACTTCCAACGCACTGGATGATGGACCCTAGCGTTGGACGTTCCTTTTCTGTGCCTTAGTTATGCTTATAAATCGTCCAACGCGTTCGCCAAAGATCATTTAGTAGCGTTGGATCAATCACATAGAAAAATAACGTAGAAAACACAGCTCAGGTCCCTACTAAAGACTATTAGTTCACTAACCTTCTCTCTCTCTCTCTCTCTCTCTCTATCTCCCTGAGTGGTCTCCCTATGTAAATGGAGAGAGACAGAGATGGAGAGAGACAGAGATGGAGAGAGACAGAGATGGAGAGAGACAGAGATGGAGAGAGACAGAGATGGAGAGAGACAGAGATGGAGAGAGATGGAGATGGAGATAGAGATGCTGTTCTATCTCCTAGAGCTCATCTTCTAGATGCTTGAATAGATGCTCGAGGTGCTTGAATAGGTGCCCTAAAATCATCCAACGCTTTCAAACCCCACCAAAAGATTTGCTGGAGAAAATCGTCCTACGGTCCAGCGCGTTGGAAGTTTATCGAACAGGCTATAAGTGACATCTTGTCATCCGATAGCTTGAAGACGATATATTTAGGAGAAGAAGGCAATCTCGAGAGCTCGGCGAGTATTGTGGTCCAGTCACCACTTACTCTGACTCTGCGCAAAAGACGAGTCACTAGTTGCTCTACTATTTTGTAACATGGGGTTTGATATACTGGGTGGCCTAGCTTAGTAGTCGAGATGCTAGAATCGCTAGTGTGTACATACCATCTTTCGACTTCGGGTTAGAAGTATTGATGCACACGGAAGATAATTTGTATTAACTAATGAGAAGCAAGAATTCTAGAGAACTAGGGCGTTATCCGGTAGGAATATTTCGCCCTGAAGTCTCATCAGGGAGTTCGTTTTTTGCCCATATCCTGCTGCTGCAGCAATCGTAGTGTTATCCTGCTCACTTGTGTCGAGGAACATTCCCACACTAAGGACTCGGTGTGAGAATCTGTTCGACCCCACCAATAGGATAGCGGGGGAGGGAGAACATTTCAGCTGAACCCCCATCAGCCCCCGATGCCAGCCAGAGTCCCATTCAAGCTCGGAAAATAATTGTCGATAAATTGGGTAGAGCTCTGTGAGAGCTAGAAATTACGCCGGAAGTGGCTGAGACAAAAAGAATGAGAACCGAGAGCATCTGAATCGGCTGCTGCCTGTTCGTCGGTTCGATAACTATTCAAGACTTGTTTCAATAGGCGTTTACTCTGTATTAAGAACCGAGCATATAATCACCATCAGTAGTTTAGTGGCAGCATAATAAGCGATATCTATACAGCCGACAATTAAAAAGCTGACTTAGGCTAATGCAAACACTTTCAAGAGTTATGATTCGCCATGATTTAGACCTCAGCAGAACGATGAAACATTAGGTCACGATAAGATCAATGGTCAAGAGAGCGTTCTTGTAGCACAGCCACATGCACCAGCCATACTTGGTACCGCGACTCGCTAGAAGAGCAGGCATGAGCAAGCCGCGAGACAGGGCAAGGGCAAGGGGCCAAAGATGGCAAGGGCGTAGGCGGTGCTTGCAGCACTGGGTTACCGTCCTGATCAGTAGATGTTACATCCTTGGCTGATTACCTGCTAATATTGTATGCAGCAAAGTGCAGTGACGCACATGCAAGTTGCGAAAGCCTACAAATGGGAGCAATGCGAGGTACATGCATATAAACTAAACGGCGTAAGAGAAAATAATCCCACGCTATTAAAACACAAGTAGACGAGCTGCAATCCGTCTAAGGTGCCTAAATAGATTGATCCAAGGAGGCCATTTCGTTTTCCCTTCAACAGGCTGTGAATATCCGATGAGCACCGACTGCTGCATGATGCCGTGTTCGTCTCACCGGAAGGCTCAACTACCACGTCAATAGCACATGCATATGCAGCCAGTAGCTCAAAGAGCTGAGAATATTGTGCGAATCATATGCCTTATGCCCCAAAGCCTTCTTGCAACTGTATAATTCGGCATTTGAAGTGCCTGGCCGGGTGGTTTGATGGATTAGCGATTTCACATAGACACAGGATATCCATGTACAAGTGAGCACAGTTCCCACGCAGTTGACATAGACTAATAAGTGTTCCTTCAGGGCCTAATATTTTCGCATACACTGAGGGCCGTGTCTTCATCGGGAAATGGGCTTACCAAGCGCCTAGCATGTTTCAGCGTTCAGACCCCCCTACTACCCCCACTGTGCTCTGTTAGCAAAAGGCCCCAACTAAGAGGCACCTGGGAAAAGGCACCTAGCCTTCGCTATCGGCTTCTATACATATAGCCCAGGTTTCTGGAATCAATCCATTAAAAGAAGAGATACCAGTGCCAAATCAAATCATGCGTCTTCTTGATACGCGAAATCTCGAGGTGAAGGAATTCATGGACGACGAAGCCCCGCGGTACGCTATCCTGTCACATACATGGGGTGAAGAGGAGGTTACCTTTCAAGATATGGAAGGAACCCACGCAGCGAACAAGAAAGGATTTGAAAAGGTTAACAGATGCTGCTCCGTAGCTAGGGCCAATGGATTCAAATATGTTTGGGTAGATACATGTTGCATCGATAAGACAAGCAGCGCGGAGCTCTCTGAAGCAATCAACTCCATGTATCGTTGGTACCAAGAAGCAGATGTATGCTATAGCTTTTTGGCTGACGTACCATCAAAAGCTACATTTTCGGGTAGTAGATGGTTTACTAGGGGATGGACCCTTCAAGAGCTAATCGCTCCAGCGGTTATAGTATTTTTTGATGAGGAATGGAAGGAACTAGGGACTAAGACAAGCCTACAACAGGATGTGTTCAACTGCACCGGTATACCTGGCGGTATCCTCTCAGGAGACGACGACCTCGAGACATTTAGCATCGCCCAAAGAATGTCGTGGGCTGCGAAAAGAAAAACATCAAGAATTGAGGATCGTGCCTACTGCTTATTAGGCATATTTGGCATTAATATGCCGCTAATCTACGGAGAAAGGGAAACCGCCTTCATTAGACTCCAAGAGGAAATCATGAGGATCTCAGACGACCACAGTCTCTTCGCATGGAAATCTCCTGATGATCGCGGCGGACTTCTGGCCACCTCCCCAGCTGCATTCACTGGCTCTGATAATATCGTTCAATTCAATCCTTTTGATACATTCACCAGCCCTTCAACGGTGAGCAGTAGAGGGGTTCATTTGGATCTCCATTTCATAGGTATAGGTCCTCGTGGGCTAGGACTTGTGATCCTCCATTGCAGAGAAAGGAGTGGGGAGGAGAAGCCGATCGCCATCTATGTTAGAGATGTGTTTCTAACCATGGAACGATTTGAAAGAGCTCTGACCGGACAATTCGAAATTCTTGATTTAAGAAAACTTAGGCCGTCCCAGTATCCCATGAGAAGGATATGTATCCGAAAAGGACGTATGACACACATGCGGCAATCGAAAAACCTCATCAAATGTGATAGTTCCACCCTGGAAGAGATTGATCTCGATGATACGCTAACGATGTTAATGGATTTTCGGGAACGGACGACACTACTAAGGGCTGCAGAACGAGGATTTGAAGATCATACATGGCTGCTACTAACACGAAGCGACGTCGAGGCCAATCTTCAGGATAAAGATGGATGGACAGCGTTATCTCACGCGGTAAGAGGGAAGAATGAAGTAGTTGTCAAGATGCTGTTAGCTCAGAACAATATTAAGTCTGACCTGGAAGATATTGACGGACGGACCCCGCTGTCGTGGGCCGCCGAGAAAGGGCACAAGGCCATCGTGCGGCTGCTTCTCAACAGAGGCGCCAACACTGAGTTAAAGGATAAGAATGGTTGGACACCACTTTCGTGGGCCGCTAGGAGCGGACATGAGGCTGTCGTACAGCTATTTCTTGATAGAGGCGCCAACATTGAATCGAAAAATCAGACTGGCCAGACGCCGTTGTTATGTGCTGCTGAGCATGGGCAGGAGGATGTTGTGCGGCTGCTTCTCGATAGAGGCGCCAACATTGAATCAACAGATCAGATTGGCTTGACACCACTATCGTGGGCCGCTAGGAGCGGAAATGGGGCTGTTTTGCAGCTATTTCTCGATAGAGGCGCCAACATTGAGTTAACAGATAGTTATGGCCGGACGCCGCTGTTGTGTGCTGCTGAGTATGGGCAGGAGGCTGTCGTGCGGCTGCTTCTCGATAGAGGCGTCAGCATTGAGTTAACAGACCAGATTGGCCAGACAGCGCTGTTGTGTGCTGCTAGGAGCGGACATGAGGCTGTCGTACAGCTATTTCTTGATAGAGGCGCCAACATTGAATCAACAGATCAGACTGGCCAGCCGCCATTGTTGTGTGCTGCTGAGCACGGGCAAGAGGCTGTTGTGCGGCTGCTCCTCGACAGAGGCGCTAATATTGAGTCAACAGATAGTTATGGCCGGACAGCGCTGTTGTGTGCCGCTGAGAATAAACAAGAGGATGTTGTGCGGCTGCTTGTTGACAGAGGCGCCAATAATAAATTGGAGGATCAGACTCGTCGGTCGCCGTTGCCATGGACGATAGGTCAGAACATCCCAGATCCACCGGACCTCAAGTAAGTTATCAAATGGCAATAATGTACGGTGACGAGCTAATAGAATTCTATAGGCCTGATGACATAGTGATTGCCGTGATGGGAATTAGTGGTTGCGGGAAGTCTACGTTCGTCAATCTGTTTTCGGATTACCTGCTAGCTGTAGGGCACAGTCTAAATTCTTGTGAGTAACCCAACACAACGATCCGTAGGAGTTCATAATACTGAATGCTATTATCAAAACACTAGGCACCGAGATTATCCAAGTGGTGCCTTGCACGCTTCGTAGCGGAAAAAAAATATATTTAGTTGACACCCCAGGTTTCGACGACATATATCGATCTGATGCGGATATCTTGAGAGAGATCGCGAATTGGCTGAACACAGCCCATGAATCTCGTATAAAGCTAACAGGAATCATATACCTGCACCGGATCTTCGACGTAAGATTTGGAGGCGGAGGTATCAAGAACATACGGATGTTCAAGAAGCTGTGCGGGGAAAATGGCCCGGCTAGCGTGGTCCTTGCAATCACCATGTGGGACTTTGTTCCCGAAGAGGTCAAGAATTCTCGTAAATCAGAAATCCAGCAGCAGTCTGTATATTGGAAACAGATGATGGATCATGGAAGCAAGGTGTTCTCTCAAGATGAGGGACGAACTTCGGCAATGCGCATTATCCAATACTTAATTAGTCGACAGCAGCCAGTAGTCCCGAATATCTAACACGAGATGGTTGACCGGGGGTTGGAGTTGAAGTAGCACCTAAAGCCAAATAGACTAGGTGTGAATATGTACGCCACGTGCCTTGATCACTTGTCCTATGAAGCTACCCGTATGTAGAATATCCACTCTCTCATATATAGCCTCGGCGCTCCTTTGCATCTCAAAATACTTCAGTTCTCCTCAATTCGCTACTTCCTCACACAATGCAACACTATGAGACGAGGCTTGAAGAATCGAAAGCTAGCCACAGGAACAGCTAAACCAGTAGGATAACGAAGAGCCTTGTTCAAAAAAAAAAAGACACCTATGAATTCAAGATGAAACTAAGTAAGGGGAAATAAGAAGATCAATGTTGTAATTAGAAACTGGTCGCTGTTCTCCGCCGAAAGCGCATTAAGTATATAGTTAAGTTGCATTTTGTGTAGATAGATGTACTTTTCGTTCAATAGGAGGTTTAGAAGAGATTAGCTCTAACATCGCTGAACGTGATAGTATTTTTTAAGAGTTTCAATTTGCCGTCGGTGTTTAATTCACTGCTAAACCTGGCATGTCACTGTCTGGCCTAAGCAGGTTCCCTACGTCCTCCTCTTTCGTCAACTTGATCACTACTAAGGCTGCTTCTTAGTTATTTTCTATAGAGAACTTAATCCCCGCTTGTACTGTTGTTTGCTTAGCACACGCGAAAGCTCTTCGCTATTTCTCTAGCAAGCTGTTCTACACTGTTCGTGCCCTGCTGAATTGTCTGCTTGGATGCCTCTGCAGTAGTTATTAGGTTAACTACTACCTCTTTTACTAACATTAATCACTAGCTGCTAACTGTTCTCTTAATTAATTGGTCCTGAATTTGTTGATTGTGAGGAGATCATGCTCGTCCCTACCAGCTGCTGGCTGCGGCTATCGCCCATGTTTGTACGGAGAGGGGCTCAATTGAAAGCGTGTCAAGTTGCGTTTGAATCAATTTGATCGTCTATTAGAGTTCCACATTCTGGCTTTGATGGCTGCAAGGTCTGTTTGGATGCTTTCAATAGTGCTGTTCTAGTTCGCAATGATGTTGATTTGCTGCATCATGGTCTTTTTGAGGTTCGCGATAAGTGACGCAATTTTGTCCAGGTTTGTCTCTCTTCCTTTATAGTTAGGAGCAACGGTAGCGCGTGCTGATGGCCCATTGTGTGTCGACCTTGATGCAGCTGACTGCGTTCTTAATGACTGTTAAGATTTAGGGCCCTTTGCGCCAAGTTTTCTTGAGCAGCCTTTCAGTGGTGCTACTGGTAGCGCTAAAGATGGTGGTGTGCTGTGGGCATGCGTCTCGGAGTTGAGGCTGCCATTGGGGCTCCGGGGCTCGAGAGGTGAATCGCTTGTTCACGCTAGAAATTGCAATGCAAGCAAGCTGTTGCCAAGTCACGCCAGTCTTCTAAGACAAGGTCAGTGCTGGTAAAATCCCCAGACAAGGTAACAGCCGGAGCGGATCGGCCACCCTCCCGCTAGCGCCGTTGAGGCCCTTGTCGGCTTCGCCACGTAATGTGGCAAAAAGGACCCCGTTTTCAACAAAGAATATCTGGAAGATTCCGCGTGGCAAATTATTGACCATAGATTCACACTGATCCCTAGGTCCCTCTACAAAGGAGAGAAGAATGTATAGATAAAAAGAAACAATGTACTGAGTTCCTTGCCATTTGTGCCACCTCGTAATGGATTACAACAGCATTCTGATCACATATCCATACCTTACCACTTCCAACACCCAAAACAAGTATTTTCCCTGATACAGTAGAGCACGAGGGGCGATGTTCTTAGGGTGACCTCAACACGTTCTTAGAAATATACGTTATTCATGTGTTATTCAAAAACTGTGACGTGCACTGATGCTGAGGAGGTTGAGGACCTGTGGCAGCTGTTGTCCTGTTTGGCATTGCAGAGTCAATGATTACAATAGCACCCACCACCGTATGAAGACAGTAGCTAGTAGACTCAAATGATATATCGAAGAGTATCCTCCCAACCTCAAGCGTCTGTAGGTGCTAGTCGCTGCTGGCGCCTCAGGTCTTGAACATCTTGTTGTGCGACCCCAATGCGATTCGGGTTGAGGGAACGTTTTTAGTAGAGGTAGTTAGATGCGAAGTCATCATCGTTAATGCTTTAGATGCGATGCTACAGGTACACCCCATTTCAGTATCTATACCCACGCCGATCATCCAGAATGAATAGTCTTTCGCCTTTCGCTCATGTTACTGTCAAGAGTATTTCTTAAATGTTCTCTCAAGGCTCTAAACTCGATACGGAGAAGCCCGTTTTTGGCAATTTCTCAATTTCATTGGGCAACTCAATCGAAGCACCATCGTGGCCATCAGCGCGCTCTAGATCTTAACAGGGCTTTCAGCTGCAGCGGGGAAGGTTGGTTCAATTATTCAATCCTATGCATGGGAGAGACAAGGCCACATAACCAACCGTGGATTACCTTCACATGTTTTTTCACGGATCTCGCCGCACATGGAGACCACCTTGGCGATTGAGGCTGACAGCGGAGAATCAAATTTCATGGTGGGGTGCACAAAACCGATTCCAGGACTTGCCCAGTTACGGTACGCCAGCTTACAACTTTATATCGACCAAGCCACTATAACCGCCGGGCTCAATACACACGGTATCATAAGCCATAGTCTGCTGACAGATTTCCCAACTGCCAAAAGCTCAGACAAACCTTATTGTGATTGGCCTACTGTGGTATTTACGGCGACATTATTTACCAAAATGAGTCCTGAAAGCATCAAGGGCACACATTGTAGCGCATCTTGAATAGGTTTTAGCGTTAGAAAACTGCCCTGCAGTGAGTGGTGATCATACGATTATAATACAGGCGCATCGATGACATGCCAAGCTATCCTCAGCTCTATAAGATTTGCGCTAGTTGACTTTTCGAACTTTAGCCTGCTTAAGATGTTTAATAGAGTTATGCAACTCCGATGGCGTCACACTCGGAGTTCGATGATCGTAACTGTCATTGGTTTGCGGAATATCCCTAAAAGCGCGTGAAGTGCTGGGAAACACATATTGGTTGGCTTATGGGCTTACTGTATTTTTCTTTGGCACTACTAACCCTGCTCTTCACTTTCATATGATATTGGATGTGACATCCCAGATGAAAAGACGTGTCCAATGGCCATTAGATAGCTAACCCTGCCCTTGTGATATATGGCCGAGACCGTAGCCAAAAATGGGGCGTCACACTTTGCACTACCTTCAGACTGTTTTTTGACACCGAAATGTTCAGACTGAACTATTACACGGTGAAGATGCACTTGCGGCTTCTATTTCTCTTATTTACGGTTACCTATTTGGCTCGGGCGCAAGACAATGGAGTTGATATTGTTCGCGACAGGTGCGTTCGCTGGCACCATTCATGTTCGTGGAATTCCAGGCCCTATGAGACTGTTTCTTGTGCTAATTGTTCTAGCTATGTTAAGAGACAAGTCTGTGTTTGTAGATGGTGGAGTGCAGCTGTATCGCAAAAATGGCACTTCCTGGATTGGGTTCAGTAAGCTATACACTCTTATGGTCGCAATCACCTACAACTTATAGGCAGGCAAATACATATTCGAGATTGATATGAGCGCACCGTGGGACGCGACAACCAACTTCACTGAGAAGAGAATAGGAAGGTTCGGAAACACGATGATGAATGCGAACCCCCCAAACATGGTCAGAGGTGCTCTGTACCGAGGTCTCGAGAAGGATCGAAGGCTCTTCACCTTCGGAGGCTCGACATTTCTTGCCAACCAATCGGACCCGGATTGGAAACCCCCAAGCTTAACAGAGGACTCATTGTGGTCGTATGACACCGAAGCGATGTCATGGGGACAATACAATATTGATAAAGCTGTTCCTCGACGTCCAAACTGGGGTTCGGTAACTGAGGCAATCCCTATTGGGCTTGGGTTTTTTTTGAACGGCCAGGTCGATCGAGGTTCCTCGTATGTGTTGTTCTCCACGACGGAATATATCAACGGCACACTAGTCCACGAAACAGATAATCAAATAACCTACCTCGGAGGAATGATAATTATCGATATGACGACGGCAACGGCAAGGAATGTGTCGACCGACACTCTCGGTGCTCCCCGGGTTGCTGGTGGCTTGGTACATGGCCCGCGATTTGGCAAGACCAAGAATGGCACCTTAGTGGCCTTTGGGGGGATGCGGAGCGGGAACGTAAAGAACAACACGTTCAATAATGGAATTTTGGTATTTCGTGGCTTGAATTATCTTGGGGTCTGGGCTTCACTAACTCACACAGATTGATTTCAATACGGTCTCCCTATGCGACACGTTCAATGATGCCGATGTAATTTGGTACAATCAATCCACTTCAGGGGAGACGCCTCCTCCACGCATTGACTTCTGTGTTCTCCCGGCTGTGAAATCGGCAAAAGACAACTCAAGCCACAACGTGTACGCATTATGATCAAGATGACATTCAGCATCGCCTAATCGAATAACAGGTACATGTATGGTGGTTATGATCCAATGAAGAACGCTTCGTACGACGATGTTTACATTCTATCTCTTCCATCCTTCACTTGGACGAAAGTTTACTCCGGCCAGAATCCAAAGTTTGGCCATACATGCCACTCTGCCGGCAATCGACAGATGATGACCGTAGGAGGGCTACTTGATACAAATTTGTATGCGGTCGAAACAACTGGCCAACTTCCGAATCTCAATACCTCGAAATGCGATCGATGGGGAGGTGTGGCCCTATTCGACTTATCCAATCTCACATGGGGCTCGTTCTTCAATCCATATGCGCCGGAGTACCAGCTTCCAACAAAATTGGTAGATGTAATTGGTGGATCGTGAGTCACTTGAATCTTCTCTAGTAGTCATGGAATTTGAATCTCACAATCAACAGGATGGATGGTGGTGCCACCATGAGCGCGCCAGTCAGCGGATTCGCCGACGCCGCTATCTACACCATGTTCCACCCCCCTCCTCCAACAAACACTTCCCCGACTACCACGTCTTCGTCAAGCATCCTTCCAACCATACCACCCTCCAAAAAGCACAACAGCGCATATATTGCCGGTGCTGTGGTTGGTAGTCTGGCAGGGGTATTGATAATTGTAGGTTTAGTTGCTTGGATTGTGTATCGGAGACGACGAAGGGCGACACATCCTAGCATACCCAGAGACTATGAAGAATACAGAGATAAAAAATTGGAACACCAAGAACTGCCAGCGGATATTTTACCAGTAGAACTACCAGAGAGTCAATGTTTCGCTGAAAGAAGGGATACAAAATCCGAATGCCAAGAACTGCCAGCGGAGATTTTACCACTAAAACCACCTCAGAGTCAGTGTTTCGCTGAACTAGAATGTGAGAGACCAAGTGTGGAAATAGCAACGAGTTCTGTGGGGTCACCAGGTGAGGGTATTTGCGAAGCATGGTTAAGAAACCAAAACGAAAAACAATCTTGACAGTTTCAACGATGTATGGATTTGCAAAGCAGTTGAATTAAAAATTTACATTCCCGAAGTAAAAATAAAGAGTCGTTTCATGGTGGTTACGGACACAGCCCCCCACAAAGCCCACGAACACTGGTTTGAACCCATCAAACCTGGTTTGTCTGGAGACGAGTCTTCTTGGGACAAGTCTTCTTGGGACAAGAATTACCATGTAGGAGAAGGTAAGGATAAACACAGCCTGGACATGTAATGGGATCCGTGGATCCGCGATGCCAAGGGATGTAAAGCCACAGATTCTGGGGATTCATGGGTTAGCCAGGAAGGACTTCATAGACCCGCAGACCCCGAGTTAGGGAGGAAAACAGACTAATATATAAATATTTCAAATCTTCTTAGTTTAAGTCTTCTGTAGTTAATTTAAGATTTGCCTCAAACATATATGTCGTTATTAGCGTACCCACGCCTGGTTCCAATGTCCCCTGAGTGGTGTCAGAAGCTGCGCTGGCTAATCTTTCAAATGGGCTTAGCAACTGGTAAGAACCGTAAAATTTATGCAACTAGGTAAATACTGAAGGCGGGACGATTGTGGCGGAGTCATGTTGCAAGTGACTAAGCCTCATACGCTAACAGGTTATGAAGACGCCTTAGATGTACATCATATTCACAATTTACCCATGCAGGTTCTACCTTCTGGTGTATCGAGCTAATGCTCTGTTCTTATGTTAGCCTGGAAGAAAAGTGAAAGAACACTTCCATGGCGCTAGTAGGGAGCATCCCTGACCTTGTCTTAAATTGAGAGAACGTAAAATGGTAAGGTGTATAACCGGCACTTGGCAACGGCTTATTCCTTCCGAATGCACAGCCATGATAGAAGACGCACTCACAAACACGTCTAGAAGGCGCTGATGTTTTGACGGTATGGGAGAAGGAATGGAACTGAGCAAGTATGAAGCTGCAGAGGATTGTTCTCAAGATAATGTTGACATAACCATTATTATTGACAGGAACCAAGCTAAATTTCTAATTTTAGTTCTACACATCGCAAACCCATCAACACTATAAGGGGAAGCTCATGGCCAGAGCCGGTCGGCCATCTTCCCTTCTAGCGTGATCGCGGCGTTCGTCTACTACTAAGCCATCTTCTCACTTAATCTAGAGGATACTCGAAGCTTTGCTGTAGAAAATTAGCACGCCATATATTCACGTTGATCCCTGGTCCCTCTATGAAATAGAGCCAAAAAAAAAATAGGATGATGTCCTTCCATACGTCACAAAAACCCCAACTGTACCCGAGAAAATATGCTGGGTATTTTGACCTTAAATAAGTTGGGAATAGATTCTTCAAGTATATTTATTAAGAAATGACTTGCTAGGTAACTATGCCATTGACTTCGTCACGCACCATTCCCTCCAGAAACAACTAAACAACTTAAAATTCATGCATACGTTAATATTTACTATAGCCCTATATAAGTTTTGTGCTATCGCTACATTTGAATATGTACGACTCCTTCTAACTGTAACCTACGTTCGTATCGTCGCCTTCGCGCCTAATTCGCAAAGGGCCTCCTTTTAGAACATAACAATATCCCTTTACCACAACACTACTATTAAATTCTTACCACTCACGATACTAATAAAGGCCTTGTTCAAGCCTCAGAGCCTTACTATATAAAATTATCATCAGCTTTGGGCCTACTGTGTCGCGCAAATTCTTCAAAGGCCATCATGCAGGTCGGCACGACTAATCGAAGCAACTACCAATCCCGGCTAGTGCGAAATGATCCTGCACATCCTACATAATCATTGCGGTTGTAATTTAGTTATCTTCTCTAATAAGCGAGGCCTGTGGCTGTCAGACCTAGCTGTACGGACGCTCTGAAGCAGTCAGAAAATGACACGGTCACTAACTGATCCAATCTCTCTTGCAAATTCTCACATTGACATAACGGGATTCAAAGACAATGTTGCGTAAAAGTCCACTAGGATATGGTTAGACAATGCATAGCGTATACTAACCGTCCTCGCGATGAGACTCAAATTCTAGCCAGTTTTCGTTCTTAATTTGCAGGAAGCCCTCCCAGGCAGACTTTCCTAGTCCTAAGCTGTCCGGATGAATATGCACTGTGCAATATCTTTTGAATTGCCCCCTTTGTGTCCCAGTAGGGCTAAGCGTTAGGCAAGTAAGAAAGTTGCTTGGGGCGAGTATCGGAAGGCATTGAAATTTCAAAGATGGGGGCTTGCAGTCCAGCGTGATTTTGACGTTATTCCCAGTGTTAGTTGAATCGTCTAGCCGGTAGCTCCATGTAGAGCCATTACAGGAAATGAATTAGTGATTGTCTTTCCAGTCGGGTTGTATCTCCATTGACGCAAGTCCGCCGAAGACTCATAACGTGCCTCCGGTTAGGGCACCCATCACATCATATGTTACGCTTCCGACACTGCAGCTGATGATGTTTACAAGCCTACGGCTGTCCATGAAGTCTTCCTCTGCATCGCTTTCGCTTTCCGGGTCGGAGTCGATGATATTGGCCATGACACCTGGCAACCTCCTCTGTATGTTGTAAGACATGTTATAGGACGTATTAGATTCAATGGACTTCTCAAGAGAATCCCAAGACCAAGACGGGCCCGACAGGGACTGGGGAGAGGGTTAGGTTCTCCAGCCTGGCGTGCAGAAACCGTCTCGTGACTTTCCAGCAGAGGTCTGAAACTATCCACCTCCCCTAGATGCCAGCGAAGTATTTGGGCCCTAGAGCCTGGGCCATGGGCCTGGAAACCCCGGACAAGGCTACCAGCTTGTCTGTGTTGAAGGTAAAAGCCTTTATTATGTAGTCGCGTAGACCAGAAATTAAGGTACCTGCGCTTCTCTTGCTTACTGAACCTCCTTCCCCCGGCTTTGGGCGCCATTTCGACGTCTGCGCCAGCATCTGGGCTCTCACAGGGCCAAAAGCTCTCTACTTCGCGGCTGGCGGGTTTTGGGATGAGGAATCTAGGACACCAAATACAGTCTCTTCACACGTATCCATAATGCGACACTGCCAGATCAGCTGTTTTCTGCCAAGATGAAGAATTCTAGGTGCTAATAGCATTTCCTAAAGCACACACCCCCTCGATAACAAAGACGAGTTCATATCATCTGGTATAAATTCGTCCCAAAGGTCTCTAGAGTAGATTCTAAACGTGCTGTTCTCAAAGTTGTCCCAAGCTGTCAGCACCACGCACGGTCTCGCTGGGAGCAATCCCTTGGAGGGAAGCAGCTGACACGGCCATCTGTAGCAAACATCTTAGCTATGTTGATGGTACTGTTCCTATGCACTGTGCTCATGAGTGTCGACTCTTTGAGCCAGTCGTCTTGAGAATACTGAATGATGCACAGATAATCGATCCAAATGTAGCCAATGCCTAGATATTGGGCGGCCAGGATCACGTCTTGGAAGATCTGTCCAAGATCTGAGATGTCGATCCTTTGCTGTAGACGCGATGCTGACTTTGAGGTCAGCTGTATCGTATGAGATGTTGGGCTATCCCAGCAGTGACTGACGGTGGCATATCGTGAGGCGTCGGTTCCCGGCCTCGGGTTCTCCAGGAGCCGGATTTTCTCTGGAGACGGGGATTTGATTTGAAGAAGCCGACTCGGGAGAATGTCTAAAGCCCGAGCTGACTCTGATTGCTTGCGTCTTTCGTGTCCCGTCAGACACTGGCGTAGCTCCGTTATCGGATTCCCGCCGATTTGTGTGGTCTGGAGTCTTCAAAGTTGGTTGCACGCTTGCTACCGAAAATTCCTCAGGTGGCGCTCTCTTGCTGTTGATTATTATATGATAACAAGCTTTCCTTGAGGTAAGGTAATACCTTTCGAGAAGTGGATGAACATCCCAATCACGCTAAGCGTGAGTGACTAGCAAGTGGACTAAGATTCCTAAAGGATCGACTCCCGTACCTGGCCATCTTGCAGTAAGCGAGCGCAATGGAACAATGGTTAAAGCAGCGGTAAAAGAATTAATTGCAGCTTACTCTGATTCTGTCGAAACCATTCTAGCACCAGCTTCATGTTCCAATAATCCAGTGCTCATGGATAGATGGTCCCTCCAAAGACGTCAGGACTGCAATTCAAGCAAGGCGCCCTTTAACAACTAGTTTTTAGGTTCTGTTTGGAAGTTTAACAACTCATAGGATGTTCGATAGAAACAACACAACTCTCAGTCATATGTGGTATCTCAACACTTCTCATCTATGTGTCTTCCATTGTGGTCATGCGCCTGGACGGTATAGGCCGATATTACGTGCTAGCTATACACCATACTACCTTGCATTCTCTCCATTCCAGAAACCAATCTTGAGACCTGCTCGCCCATCCCTAATGCCATGCTCAATGTTTCCTGCGCAAGGTCAGTGCAGGTGCCCGTCGGCCGTCCTCCTTACTAGTGTGCCACCTTGACGATGTTCGAGGTAGGTTGAGCTACAGAGGTACCTAAAGTGACGTCTCTGTCGCCACCTAGTCTTGATATAACAGGCAATGTGGATGAGCGATGTCGTGCGCTGTCTGCAAGCGCATGGTGGTTGAGTTGTCGTCTTGTGCAGAATGACCCCGTCTGCAACATTCTTGGCTTCCAAGCGCCAGCCTTGCGAAGCTGAATCATCATTACCAGGGCAGCTGTAATGAAAACGCAGCTCCGCAACACACCTCCGACAATCCGTTTAGCACGCATGCCACGAGCATGTTGACGAATATCCCATGGTTCTACCCCGTCTAAGCCCAACAGAATATTCGGTGGGATGGGTATGTGCCTTGCCCATCGAACTTGCAGCTGCGCAGGCGATGCTAGATGAGAAGCATGCCGAGCAGCCGCCCGATAACCATGACCCAAACCTCTACACGCTCGGTCGCATTGGTAACCACAACGTCGTCCTGATATGCCTACCCGCGGGCCAAGTAGGTATCGGTCCTGCTGCTGCAGGTGCAACACGAATGTTATCTAAGTTCAGATCAATTCGCTTTGGGCTGATGGTTGGTGTTGGCGGTGGGGTTCCCAGTGCAGAGGTAGATATACGGCTAGGGGATGTTGCTATTAGTCAACCACACAACCAACACGGTGGAGTTGTGCAATATGACTATGGAAAAACAGGGAAAGACGGCCATATGACAAGAACAGGATCTCTAAGTCCACCGCCTAAAGCATTGCTAAGCGTGGTGTCGCAACTGCGAGCCAATCGACACCTAGGAATAAGCAGTTTAGCAGCACACCTGACGGTTTTTGATCAACTACAGGACTTCAGTCGGCAAACAGCACGCGCAGATGTGTTGTTCGAAGCAACCTACAATCATAGCGGGGATCCATCCTGCGAGCGGTGCAGTAGGGAAAGGATAGTGCAACGGAAGGCCCGAAAGCATGAAGAGGAGGTCATGGTTCACTATGGTACGATTGCATCTGGCAGCCAAGTGATGAAAGACGGGGTCACTAGAGACCGACTGAGTGCGGAGCTAGGCGGGGTGCTGTGCTTCGAGATGGAAGCGGCTGGCCTGATGAACGATTTCCCGTGCTTGGTGGTTCGGGGCATTTGCGACTACGCAGACTCGCATAAGAACAAGGTATGGCAGCCATACGCGGCAGCAACGGCAGCGGCGTGCGCAAAGGAGATTATGTCCCTGATTCCAGCAGCCGAGGTGGCAGTAATGGAAGCGGTAGGAGAAACCCTCCAGCCTCAAGTACCGCTCAGTCTGCAAGGCGTACCAGTGGTGAGCCGGTTTGTACATCGAGATGCCGAATTGAAAGAGCTTGAACGACTCCTTCCCATATCTTCACTCGTCGCGAGTCGTCGAAACGTTGTGGTTGTCCACGGCCTTGGTGGCATAGGGAAGACGCAGTTAGCGGTCGAGTTCGCGCGGAGGCACCAAAGCAGATATAGCGGCGTGTTCTGGCTAGACGGGTCGACAGAAACTAGTGTAAAGCAGTCATTCACAGATATGATGCGGAGGCTGCCGCGGAGAGAACTGGCGGCAGATGGTGTGGAGATGCTCAAGCATTCTACTCTCGATGTCAATGTAGCGGTACGCGAATGTCTCCAGTGGCTATCCCTCCCATCCAACCATGGCTGGCTCTTGATCTTCGACAATGTTGACCGCGACTTCTACGACAAAAACGACTCGCAAGCATACAATGTAAAAAGCTACTTCCCTTATGCAGACCACGGATCGATTCTCATCACCAGCCGGCTGGCAAGCCTTCAGAAGCACGGGTCGGGAGTCAAAGTAGGGACCGTTGCGACAGAGCAAGCAAGAGCTATTCTTGAGATGAATGCTGGGCGGGAAGCCAAGGGTAAACAACATCGATATTTAGTCGTAATTGTCAAAATTGCTAACAGATATTGATCAGATGCTACCGTTCTTCTTGAGCGTCTCAATGGCCTCCCGCTGGCCCTCACCCAAGCTGGCTCGTATATACGAGAAACGAACCTATCTGCAACAGCGTATGCTGGATATTACGATGAAATGTGGGAGGATCTAATGAAGAAACAGGGACGCTTTCCCTTAGAGGAGTATAAGGATCGAAATGTGTTGACAACATGGATTATGTCCTATGAGCAGGTTCAGAGGCAGAGCGAAGAGGCTGCTGGTCTGCTTAAGCTATGGGGTTTCTTGGACTGCGGAGAACTCTGGTATGGACTAGTAGCAGCCATCTTAAAATTACGAGAAAAAGTCGAGATTCCAGCATGGTTGCTCAAGATTGCTGAGAGTGAACTAGAGTTTGTCGATGCAGTTGGCCTTTTATCCCGCTATTCGCTTATTGAAGCAACGGAAGGCAGTGATAGCTACTCAATGCACGCAGTACTACACAAGTGGTGCAGCCAGCTAGTGCAAGGCGAGGAGAAGGATGGCATTTGCAGCGTTGCCGCAGGAATAGTTGCCTGGAACGTACCCTCAGAAAACGAAGTAGAGTTCTGGACGAAACAGAAGCGAATAATAGCGCACGGAGTGAGTGTTAGCAGGCAGATGAGGGAATACTCTATGTCTCCAGAAGGAAGGGCAACTGGGGCTTCAATACAGCCCTGGGTGTTCTACAACTTAGGATTCTTGCTCTCAGGAGAAGACAGGCGAGAGGCAGAGAAGATGTACCTGCGAGCACTGCAAGGTTACGAGAAAGCATGGGGACCAGAGCATACATCAACACTTATGACAGTCAACAACTTAGGTGTCTTCTACGCGAGCATAGGAAAGCTAGACAAGGCTGAAGAAATGTACCAGCGCGCATTGCAAGGAAAGGAGCAGACACAGGGACTAGAGCATACATCAACACTTAACACAGTCAACAGCTTAGGCATCCTCTACGCAGACCTAGGAAAGCTAGACGAGGCTGAAAAAATGTACCAGCGCGCATTGCAAGGATACGAGAGGGCGTTAGGACTAGAGCATAGGTCAACACTTAACACAGTCAACAACTTAGGCATCCTCTACGCAAAGCTAGGGAAGCTGGACAGGGCTGAAGAAATGTACCAGCGCGCATTGCAAAAAAAAGAGAAGGTATTAGGACTTAATCATACATCAACACTTAACACAGTCAACAACCTAGGCAGCCTCTATGCGAACCTAGGAAAGCTAGACAAGGCTAAAGAAATGTACCAACGCGCATTGCAAGGAAAAGAGAAGATATTAGGACTCGAGCATACATCAACACTCAGCACAGTCAACAACTTAGGCGACCTTTACGCGAAGCTAGGCAGGCTGGACAAGGCTGAAGAAATGTACCAACGCGCATTCCGAGGATATGAAAAAGCGCTACCTCTAGATTATATCTCCACATATGTCCCAGCACTAGACAATGTGCGGGCTATGGCCTCTCTCTCTGGTCGTAAAGGCCATCTCGAGGATGCTAGAGTCCAGTACTCCAAGGCCCTCTTAGGGTTTGAGAAGGTGCTAGGAAAAGACCATCGTACCTGCCAGACTCTCCGCGAAAAAATTACGGCCTTGGGCGGAGAGAGCAACGAAATCAGCGCTACCAGCGTAAAAGTGATAATGGATGAACATGCTCATGTAGAAACCATTGCTGCAACATCTACAAAGCCAGAAAAGCCAGCATCGGAACAACAACATGTGCTACAAAAGCTAGGCAAAAAGCGAAAGCTAGTGTAGAATCGATCAGGTGCTATGGTTGCTATTTTTGCTTAAGATAGCGTTCCATCTACAACTAGAACTAGTGGCATGCATGGGCATGTACCGATACAGCTAGAAAGGTCGTATCTGTAGTTTTAAATGAGGATAGTAAAAGATGTTACGAATGGTTTGCTGAAAGTGTTGCTTGAGCATTATGCTGAATGGGTGCCTACCAAATACATTGCGCAAGTGGCAAAATGGGGGCGATGTTAACAAAGTCACTTGAGGTACCTCTGCTACTTAAACGGGCTCTTGACATAATCAAGGTAGCATACCAGTAGCGAGGACGGTCGACATGCATCTACCCTGACCTTGTGTAGGCAAAGCCAACGAGGAGGCTTCGCCCGCCCTACTCATATATGTCTCTCATTAGCCGACACCAGGACGTATATCCATCTATCTGTATTGTGGTTGATAAGCGGAAAAACCATCAGAAGAGAGAGGCGGTGGTGAATCAGGGGAGGTGTGATGGAGCGTTTGGACATGGTGAGAATGTAGATAGCTACAGCCATCAAGTTGCCGGATGAAATCCCCCACCATTACATCTTTCCATATCTCTGCCATCGCGCCTATCCTCTCAAGCAACAGCAAATAACCCCAGTCCAAAACCTCCAAAAATACAAATCTCCCATAACAATCCTCTCCCCCACATGCTTAAGAAAATTCAAAAATCCGACTATATGCAACCTCCAACATATCCAGTCAACCCCTGTTCTGGTTCTTGCTACCAGCACACAAAAATGCAGCAAAAAAGTAAATGGTCAATACGGGGGTCGAACCCGCGACCTTGGCGTTGTCATATCAGAAGATATTAGCACCACGCTCTAACCAACTGAGCTAATCGACCGGTTTGTGTTGTTATTGATGAAGAAAGAAGCACTAAGAGAACTTATCTTTCCGTATGTTTGGTGGCCGTTACTCGCCGTCGGGACTCATTTGTCGGACTTCTTGGCGATGAAGTGCTGTGAAAGGTTTTCGCGAAAAGTTGGGCCTGGTTTTGTCTGTGGGGTTGGTTGGTTGGGTGGGAACTACAGTTTGTCAGCCGGGGTTTTTCCCGATTGGTATTGGTGCGGGCTGCAGGTGCGAGGAAGGATTCCGACATAATGATTGTTATGAGCTTAGGATAGGAGCGCGGTATCTTGAAATGGGGGGTTTGTTGTACTTCTTGTGTTAGTTGAACCCCGACGAAGAAGAGTGCAGTGATGTGATGTGGTGTGGAGTGGTGCGCGGGCTGCGTGGAATGAAGGTATGTTTTGAGTGCGATATTTTGACGCGAGAGCGATGTCAAGCGGAGATAAGGTAGAGATGTTCGATTATGGTATCGGGATCGAATGCAATAGATTGGAGTGCGTGTGTGGTGTTCTGTCGTTGTGCTGGTCGGTCGTGGAATGTGCTGCTGTTTTGGGAGTGGATGCTTAGGTTGTTTGAGTCGCGTTCCCGATCAGGTTAGTATGAATTGTGGTCATGGGTCGTTACCAGGCATAGTTTTGAAAGAAGTAGGTATATGATTGGTCGATTGGATGAGTCTAGATTTAGATCACACTTGAATGCAACCTTCATAATCCGTTCTTCTAGAAGAAGTCAGCTCTTGAGTTTGATATGACTGGGACTTGTTATTCTCATGCTTGGATTTCCGGATGCTATTTTCACAGACGCATGTTATCGATCTTGGCCAGAAAATATATCTTAGAACTCCGCAGTTATGTCTCTCAAACCGTAAAGGTCGAATTTGAGCAAATGGCTGCCCCATTTGCGATTATCCTTTCTCTTTTTTGGAGTGTTAGAAAGTTTAGCAAGGGGAAGCCAACAATCTAACCCTGGTTTTATTTTCTGGCGAAGAGGGAAATGGCTCATAACGGGAACTCTCAACTTTTCTAGCTATTGCTGCCCTGGCCATTCGATTATATCATACTCACTCAAGATACTTCACATCTTCGGTAAAGCAAGACTTCCAGGTGGTTGTGTTTATACATTTTGGTAAGAGCTTGAGGCTATCTGTTCTCTAAACACTGGACCTTCTCCTCCTGCACATTCTACGCAGGCAGTTTCACGCCCAAACATCCCTCAGCCGCCCTACGTCCATCGTCACCCAGCTTATCCCCCTTGCTCGAACTAACTCCACACCTCTGCATAGGCTGATAGCTCTTCACGTGTGGCTCCAACACCTCAGGCCAAGTAGATTCTGCCTGTGGTCCTGTCCCCGGTTCGATGCTGAAGAAATAATCCCCCCACAACGGACCAGCAGACCAGTATGTCCAGCCGATGAATTGATCGTGATCTTCTAGCCAGTTTAGAGTGTTGTTCAATGTCTCGAAGCACGTAGGAGTGGAACCAGCGCCAAACTCGCTAAGGAAGGCCGTGAAATTATTCTCCTTTAGCCAATCCGTGACGGGGACGATATTTTGGGGCGCGTCGGCTGTGCATTCGTCGTGAGTGCCAGAGGTATCGTTATCGAAGTATAGGTGCATGTCGAAAGCAAAGTTGTTTCCAGGATCGCGAATCGCGGTGAAGATTTCCGAGTTGGGCAGACAGTCATCATCGCAAGTTTCATTGACCCAGCGTTGGGCACCAGCAAATCCATTACCGGGGACAAGTATAAGTTGGGTTGCACCGGCGGAGCGAATTGCGTTGATCGCGGCTTGGTCGTTGGTGAGGACGAGGGTTGTAGGCATGGAATGAGGTTCGTTCATGATACCGAAGATGACATTAGGATTTGATATGAAGCGGGTTGCCAACTCAGCCCAGAATGCGGCAAATTGTTCAGTCGTTGCCGCTGTGGGGTCAGTGTGGTCACCGATGACTGAACCGGATTGGGGTTGAGAAGAGGGGTCATTGTAGCCTTGGAGTTGTATTAGCGGGGGGAAGTGACAAGTTGGAAGGAGAACTGACGCCCATAATTGTGAACATCGAGGACTGCATATGCGCCACGCATTGTGATGTAGTTTATTGCGGCTTGAAATTCTTCAAAGTACGTTTCGTTGAAGGAATTTCCGAGCCCGGTCACAATAGGACACATTCGTTCCTTCAAATTCAGTAAGCATTTCTGGGCTCTCTTAATTTAAGATCTCTCAAATGCACTCACTAGAAGAAAGGGTATCCGAATAGTATTAACGCCCGCATCCAGGAAAAAATCAATCGAGGTCTCGTTAATAAATTGATAGTCGACACCGAACGCCCCAGGCAAGATCGTTTGTCCGAATTCACCGCCCGCTGTAAGTGAGGATCGCTGTTAGTGGATATGATTGTCACCAAGAAGGACCGAATGTGTACATACCAGAGTTAACGCCCGCATAGGCAATATCCGCCACCACATCCTGCGCCCCCCAAAGCGCCGCGAGACACCAGCTCGCAAAGCGCAAAAACCGCATCGTCAAGACGCACAAAGAAAGTAAATTAAAGATGATAATGAAAGTGATCTAAGCAGAACGAATGACGGTCAACATCTTTTCGCTGCGAGGATGCCGAAACCTCCTACAGCAGTGAACCAGGGCGGGCGGCGGTGGCGCTATGTATTTTTCATCCACCAAACACGACAAGCACAACTCCCGAGACTAAAAGCTCGGAAGCCATGCGTCGCTTCGGTATCCGGCAAATGCATATCGAAAGTCAGCGACTCCTCACACACAAAAGGCCATTATGCAGAGCATGCGAACCAGAACTGGAAGTCTTAGAACTTGATCAGGCAAGATGGGCTGGGGGTCATTGGTGGGGGAGTGCATGAGGTTAGCCGTATGAGACAGAAGAGGCTCCTTGTAGGACTTGGTTTTGCCGCGAAGAAAACTCGGGAATTATTTCAGCCTGAGGATATGGAGCGAGTTTAGTGGCTTGGGATGAGTTGCATTGACGCAGGTGCTGTGGCATGACTGATCCTGAAACACTGCGGGAACGGATACTGTTGTTGGGACGAGGGCATGAAGGAACGAGAGGTACGTCACCCAAAGCTCGGAGGAGAATGCGATAACACATGATTCCATATATTATACCTAAGCACGGTGAACTGGAGCAGAACTGAATGGTTGCGTTGCATTCTCCACAATTGTTGTCAATTAGTGTCCCAATGCAGTTAGCTCGCATCTCTACTCCAATTCTTCCTCGCCCTACCCAGGGATTCCAGCTAAACGAATTGACAAGGTAGCACTGGGCAGAACTACAACGCTTGCTACCAAGTCAGATGCTGATGTAATCGGTGTAGAACAGGGGCTTGTGCGTTGAGTAGCGGTGCTCAATATTATTACTGACCAGGTCTCCAAATATTACTATCCGGCCGACTTTTCTTTCGCTGCACCTAAACAATCACCATGACCACCTTTTTGGGCATAGATTTAGCCAAATTCTCGTCTTTGGCTCTACCAGTTTTATCCCAAGGCTTGTGGCCATGCGAACGGTAAATTGTTTACTCCGAGCCTGACAGCAGAGTAAGGCAATAAAAACTTCCCCCTGAGACTCTTCATCCACTATCCTCAGCTTCTAGTCTTCGCGGGGCTGTAAAGCTTCTTTATACAGAATCAAACATGACTTAGAATGTCAATACTTCTCCTTCCTCAGCAGCGATTTCCGGGTACAGATCAACATCGACCACCCCTTCGTAAATCTACGAAGAATTTGACACTCGAGAGAACGATCTGCTGTGACAACGGTCACCCCAAAATGAGAGATGTAAAGTCCATTGAGAAATCCAGTAATGTTAGCAACGTGCTGAGTCCAACTTCGGATACGCTTTCCTCAACTTTGCGGACATCCAGACCTTATTGCCAAGATTCAGAATGTCACCGGTCCCCCAACTCACGATCTCGGCCGGTCATGCTACCCTGACGCATATTTACACGACCTCAAATGCGGACATCGCGTACAAACCGAGTTTCCCAAAGGTTGTGGCTACAAGAGCTGCACTGCGCGAAAACCACCCTTTGGGGGCGAGTCGACCAGGAAGTCGACAACCGAAGAGACCAAATCATCGGATCTGTAAAATTGTGGAAGATTACTTATTTCTAAGTTTATCTGCCTTGTTTGAATCAAGGAATCGGTCGCAGTATATGTGGGCCGTGAAGGATTGCGCTCGGCTGAGATGAGCGAAGAACGAATTGATCAGCAAGTCGAGGAACTCAAGAAGTCGAATCATCGGGGTTCCCAAGGTATTGTCAGTATCTACAAGGCGACGGAATACCATCGTGAAATTCAGTTCATCATGAATTTAAACAAGGCAACAGACTTCGAGTTTGTTCAAGGAAACACAAATCCTTCTGGAAATAGTAACAATATCAGAGAGATTATCGACAGCTCCTAAGGCAGCCCAAGAGCGTTCGATGGAAGAAAACTCCAACTTTCCGGGAAGGATCAAGAGCCCGATAGCACCGAATTCTGTTGGTAGTCGGTCTTTTGTCAATCTTCGATTATCTCAAGAGACTCGAAGAGTAATCCATATTCTCTAGACCTTATCAACTTACAAAGGAGCTTGTTTCCATGGATTGCTAGATTTGAATTACTAGCGCATGACATCTAGCACTTCCGTAAATAAACTCCTTCGTAGGAAAGACTTCACCCCCCAGGATACAGCTTGGTGGAAGTCATGTCGATATTCCTCCTCGTCCACCCCCTTTGTTCAGCCGACCTGATGAACAAGCCCATTAAATACGACATATATATTATGCGCACCGACCGAGACGGAAGTCGAGAGAAGAGAGAAGGAGGAGACCAAGTGGAAATGGAATGGAGATGGATCAAACCAGGGTCTTATAAACCTCGGCAGGGACCTGGTGGGGCAGTCTGCCACTCCCATGTGAGCACCGACACGTTCACGTGATCGACCATGTCAGACCGACTGACCATCTTGTAGCGCGTTGCCGAAAGTAACTGCTTCAGCGGAAAGAGGCAGAAGTTGGAAAAGCAAATCTCAGCCCTGCCAGCATATCAACCAAACATGACGAAGGTCTGCCAAACAATTGTCAGCTGTTTTCCTTGCTGATGAGTGCAAGCATCGTTACTGCAGTAGCAATTAGTCAACAGTTACTAACAGAATAGCTTAACTTAACAACTGTCCTACTAGTAAATTAAGCCCTTACTATTAGTAATAGTTATTACTAAGGATCTTAGAAGTATAATTACTGTTTAGGGGATTTCCTATAGTAGCTAACCTTACTAATAGGGTAGGGAGGGTGCAAAAGGGTGTGCAGAGGCTTTTTTTGCAATAAGACGTGTCTTTAGTAGCAAGTAAACCTTATGTAGGTCTTAGGTAATTACTACGGTAGTACAGTAGTAACTGCTTATTTTAGTGCCCTCTACCTACTGCTTGAAAAATGCTACTATTCTTACTGCTCCTACGACAACGAGTTATCAGTCGAGCGAGACAGTCGGACCGTCCATTGGAAGCGACGAGTGCAAGTATTCCACTGTCTGCACTAATTTCATCAGGTCAACCACAACGTATCAATGAATTCGACGCTTCATTCCGTTGCAGAAGGTTCTTTCGCGACGCAGGACGGATCCTAGCATATCAAGACTTGAAACCACTGCTGGTGGATCCATCGTATCGATATCAAAGATTATGGGCATCATGTCTCGTTAGATTCTTGTCTACTTCTGCCCAGATTTTCAGACTCTATACAGCCTAATCTGATGCTATAGTCTCTCGTCATGCAAGCTGCATAGAGTTACCGACCACGCCCAATCACATCAAGCTTGCTATTCTGCCCCTCTACACTTCTCATACGATCTCCAAGTATACCTTCAGCTCGAACTTCTCGAAAATGCTATGGTTGGAAGGCCGCTTCCGAAAGCCTCTCGTCATTGGCTGGGTAGTCTTTTACCTGAATCATCGGTGTACAGACTACGGGATGTCGATTCGGCAGCCTGCAACGTCCCGGCGAACGGTCAACTCTTCCTGATTCGGCATTGATTCCTATTGCAAAGGCTCTTGCTGTTGTGTAACTATCAAAACACTAGCCAAGGTTGATTTCAATGAAAAGATTATCCCCCCGCATTTAACACCTCGCTACGGCACGGGCGGAATACTTGTACTTATGTTATTCTCGGCGGTCGGAATGGTTTCTCTTTCTAACGTCAACGTCAACGCCAGCGTCAGCACCCCCGTTCTTCACCGTAACCAGTATCTTCAAATGCGTCCCTCAAAGACAGCTAGCGTTGCGGAAGTGGTCAGCGATGATACCCATGTGTCTGCTGAGGAGCATCACGGCGCTGCCGTCGAGAGGAGGGGTTGGAAATAGTAGTTCAAGTTCTACATGACGCTCTTCTGGCATCGGAATACGTAAGTCCCCATTTCTCCTGCTTGTTTGCTCGATTCTAACAAATTCTGATTTCAATGTATAATCTACAGTCTGTTCTAATTTCATTGGACAACACTGACGTGCGTATCAAAGCTACATCGGCACCCTCACATTCAACATACTCTCCTTCATCCTCCCAGCCCTCTACTCCACCCTCTCCAAACTCTGGGTCGCCAACATCGATTCCAGCATGGTCGTCGCCACAGACACATACACCTACATCGGCGTCTTCGCCGAAGTCCTCAACGAAGGCCTCCCACGTGCCTCCTAGCTGATTATAGGCGACAAAGCCTCTCGCACCCCCCGCCAACGTCTCCAACTCACCCACACGTTCATCCTCTTCTAATCCCTGCTCGGCCTCATCTTAAGAATAGCCTTCGTCCCCGTCGAAGTACGCGCTGCCAGCAAGACATACATCCGCTTCTTCGCCTTCTCAGCCCTCAGCTCCGCACTCGAATACGCCGTCAACATGTCGACCCGAGCCCTGGATCGGTCAGATATCCCGCTGATCATCAGCTCGACGAAATTCGCAATCAACATCACACTCGACATTGTGCTGATTTCGAAATTCCATGTCAAGGGCGTAACGCCGACGGTGAACATGCAGGCCGGGATCCAACTAGCATGTAACCTCTCCTCTGCTCTCTTCGGACTGCTCTACTTCATCTACCGCACATCCCTGCACCACAAACCCGATGTCCAAAGGGAAGACACGCAAAGGTCTCTCCGCCCTCTCTCTGCTCTTCAAACCAGGCCTTACGTTCTTCATCGAGTCTGCAGTGCGCAACGTGTTGTATCTCTGGCTCATCCACGGAATCGTCAGTCTCGGAAACGCATACGCAACCGCGTGGGCAATTTTCTCCACAATCCGCTGGGGGCTTGTCATGGTTCCTGTACTGGCGCTTGAAGCGACGACGAGTGCGTTTGTGGGCCATGAGTGGGGGGAAATTTAGAAAGAGTATATGGATCAGTACCGTGAAGAGACGGTTTGGTTGGAGGGGTGTGTTCCGCTTTGTTACCGATGGTGAGGAGGAAGCTGGGAATCATAGCCGCGCGGACTGGAGTCAGATTTGGAGGATATCGCGTTGGGCCTTCGTTTCTATTGCCATTGCGCTCGCTATCGAGGTCCCGCTCTGTCTCCTGATGTCATTTTACGGCGCCCGCCCCTTCACACGCTTCCTCTCCAATTCCGATTCTATCGCCGCTATCACGGAAAAGATGTGGCGCTCCATCGACTGGTGCTATATCTTCTTCGCAGTATCCACGCAACTCGGTGCTGTTCTTGCGGCTACGCGGCCGGAGTTGTATCTTGTGCAGTCGTTGGCGTCGAATTTGCTCTATGTGCTTCCGTGGGGCTGGATAAGGAGAATGCTTGGTTGTATCATGCGTTGGTTTTTGGAGGGAGTTTGGTTTTTTCGTTTGGGGCTGTTGGGGTGGTGTTGGGGGGCTGGGTCTGAGGGTTGAGGAAGGGGAGACGAGTGGGAGGGAGAGAAAGGAGTGTTTGATGTTTTTTTTTTTTTGGGGGGGGGGGGGATTTTGGGGGATTGTGCAGATGGCAAGATTATATTGTGAGATATGGGCTCTTTGGGGGGGTGAAGATGGAGATTCAGCGTGCGTGCGAGAAGTGTCGTTGACAATTATCGCCTCCAACAGTTACTAATAGAGATAGCCTAACTTACTAACTACCCTACTACTAAATCAAGCCTTTACTATTCGTGATAGCTACTGCTAAAGATCCTAGAAGTAAAGCTACTGCTTAGAGTATTCTCTACAGTAACTGACCTTACTAACAAGGTAGTAAGATTGCAGAAAGGAGGGGAGGGAGAGAGTTAGAGGCTTTTTTTTGCCAATAAGATATGTCTTATAACAGTATACAACCTTATCCAGGTTGCTAGCTCACCTAATTCACCCATCTAAGAAGCCCTCACCTGCTCTTCTAGGAACCTTAAGAGTTGTTAAATCTTAAGTAGTTATTATAGTGCTACTACAGTAACTGCTTACTTTAGTGCCTTCTACTTACTGCCTAAGAAATGCTACTGTTCTTACTGCTCCTACAACGACGGGTTATTGGACGAGCGAGACAGTCAGACCGTCTATTGGAAGCGATGTTGACAATGGGACTGGCTGGGACGGCCAACCAGTGCAGCACTGCCGTCAAGATGTTATAATGAGTTCGAATGAGCCTCTCACGCGTATATACGTGGAAGAGAAGCTGCCATGAATGACAATACGATAAAACATTTAATTGCATATCATCATTTCAAATTGGTCGAAACTGCAACATCCAGTGAGCATCTCCTGACTAACAGCATCGAACTATAGATTACCACTTGTGTCCGGACCATGTATATTAAGTTGTTCTAAAACTGCGTTATATGATCTGATGAACAGTGGATTACCATTAATATATACGTACAAGCCTAAACACCTACAATGCCCATCATCTAAAGCCCTCATCCAAACTAGACAATCCACCCCATCTAACTCGGCACCCCTTCATATTCCCAACCCCCAACATTCCTCCTTCGCCTTCCCCTCATCGTCTCCCTCCTATTTGCTGCACACTTGACGAAGAACGTCAGTGCCGCAAGCGCTCCGATAATGACCGCCGCTATCGTCGGCACGACAACGATTCGTACCCGGTCGCTATCCGAACGGCCTATATAAGGACAAGTGGCGTTTATCCCGATAGTCCAACAATCTGGCACAGCAATAGAGTTGAAGTTGAGGAACACGGGGTCGTCGTCGATAGAAGAAGAGGGGACGGGAGATGGGCGTTCGTTCGAACTTGTCTGGATGGCGGAGAAGAGATGGGCGTTTTCGAGTGCGGTGCGGGGCACACTGAAAGTAAGGTTGGAAGGACAGGCTGTGTCGCCGTTGAAGTAGGTGTTGGTTATGGAGGAGAGTTGCCAGCGGTACGGGTTGTTAACATCCTGGCAGGCGAAGCGGTGTCGGGTCTGACAATCGATCGTTCGCCAGCGACCAGCGTTAGGAGGTACGATGTTGATGGCGACACATTTGTTTTCGAAGGTGGCGGGATTGGAGGACGAGTTGAGGGGTTGACCCGGTGCCCATGACCAGATGGTGCTTTGAGCGAAGGAGGAATAGGGGCGGAAGTCCTGGTCTGCGGTTACGCCGTTGAGAGTGCGGTTTAGGAAAGGAGATAGTCCGCAGGATGTGATGTTTGCGATGGATGGGATAATTTGTTTGGGATCGGGATTAGAGCCTAAACTGAGAGAGGGCGCTTCGGTAAGTGCCCATGAAGAATTATTGATAGTATCAACAGTGATATCTGTGGGATTAAATAGGCATCCAGAGGTAATGACACCAGTCGAATCGAAAGTTGCGTTGCGGAGTGCCCTAATCTCCTTAGGTGGAAAGATGGTGTTGAAATCGTTTTGGAAGTCGTAACTTGACATTTGAGGGTCAACAGTCCCCAAACTGGCTACAACACGAAGATACTTATCAAACTCAATATATGCTTCGGTAGGCCATCCATCTTGAGTAGTTCTTTCATTTGCGGAATTGAACTGTGTCTGATAGTAACCTCTTGCTGGTCGCAAATTCCACGCAGTGCCGAACCATGACGAATTAAGATCGTTCCGGTTCTCTTGAAGTTTCTGCGGAGTGAAAATCTCTTCAGAGAGGTTGCCTCTGAGAATGTCATTTATTAAATGATCAGAGTCAGGCATTTGCCCGACAGAAGGCTGCTGTGCAGGGCCATTGGGGTCTGAGTAAGGAGCAGCAGCATGAAGATTGATGATCAAATACGTCAACGATGCCAGAGTAGTAGTATCTGTTGCGTGAATATAATCATCAAGAATGTCTGCCAGATGGCTTAACGTCAGTGTTGCCGTGCAGTTGTAGTCGCCAATCTCCACTACAGGTTCCGCATAGGCAGATGGAAAAATTACGAGCGATGGTATCGCGTCTTCGCTCGTGGTCGAAGCTGAAGGGGCTGTACTACGTGATGCTGCTTCTGATGATGGCAACACCGAGCTTACTGACGACAATCTGGAGGTGGAGGTGGCCTGTCGTGGCTGCACATGGGGCCTATCGCCAGCTGGGAACGGAGTGGGCTGAACATCTGCAGCTACGAATTCAACAGCTCGCGCGGAGACTGGCGACTGCGAATTGGAGATGGCGAGAATAGACGATGACCGCGTCGTCTGTTGCTTACTCGCCACAGGAGGGACTTCAGCAGGACACAATCCCCAGGCATCTCGCCCAGGGTCCCAATAGACGTCGACGACGAATCTCTTGAATCCGACAGATAGCAAGTTGGAGAAGCATTTTCGAAACGCGGTATTTTCGAACTGATTATGGGCAAAACAGGCAGCTCGTAGCGAGACTGCAGGGACTGTGATGAAATTGATAGGCACTCGGAGGCCTACATCTCGCTGAGCCTGGTCGGCGAGTTAGCAGTGGACGAAAAATAGAATTCGCTCATCGGTATCCGGGATGAGACAGAGGGGGGTGAGCCCTCCAAGACTGCAAATACGCGCAGGTGGAGGGAGGGAGGGAGGGATGGAGGTGAGAGTGTGTCGGAGTCATGTGACGCGCGACATGTGATCGGTACGTACCCGCCATGCTTCACTCCACGGTTGGACGAGGATGGCGGCCTCGTCCGGATCGTACAGGGAGGGCATTGCAGCGCGCGGGAGGCTCTACATAGCAATCGCCGTCCTCGCCTGGGTAATTGAGGCTGTGGAGACAAGTGCAAGGCAGGGCGCGAATGAATCCGAGGTGGTGGAAGGGCGGCGGTGGGGAGGTGGAGATGTGGTGATGGATGGCGATGCAGGACGTGACGAGATGAGGCTGCTCGGTTGACACCCTGGAGCGTTTGATCGACGCGCCGCACGTGACACTGGCAACGGGACCAACCCCCAAGCCCATGGGTAGACAACCTGAAAAACTGGGAAAGCTGCAGCATCGACTTCCCCACGGCCGGATAATATCGTACCAATCCAATCGGACAGGCCTGCCAAACCCGCTATCTGAACCAGTGTCCATGTCTGTCTGCCTGCCTGTCTGTCTGTATGTACGTACCTAGGCACGTATGTACTATGTAGGGTGCAGTCAGGGAGTACACGCAAAGAGAGAATAGGCAGGGCGCGGCCGAGGGGGCCTATTCGAGGCGGGCGCTGCAAAGTGGCTTGCAGCAGTCTCGTCACTGTCGTCGTCAAAAGAGGCTGCTGATGTGCTGATGTGCCTTCGGACGGACGAGGATGCCAACTCGTTGGAGTCTTGGGGTGCTCAAGCGAGCCCGGTATGCCGTCGCACACCCTGACAGAGTGCCTAGACTGGCACGACTAGGTACATTACACGCAGTGCGTGCCATCATCTACTTGTGTGTACAAGAGTAGATGTGTTGTACTGTTACATTCGCCCTCCACACTTAATAGAGGCTCTTAAGGCTCGGGGTCGGGACACCGCTCCTCTGTCTCCGCAGCCCGACAGCGTGTCTCTTGCACCAACATGCCAGCACTGGGCAACGTAAGCGAGCCACCCACTGAAGCGCCCTCTCATCCCCATTGCCATCCTCGACAGGAAACCCTCTATCGCGACAATTGCCCCGAATGCCTGGGGGAATGTCTGGAGTGGCGCCCCATGGAACCAACTGCCTGATGTCCCCATGTCCTCATGTCCTTCCCTCCTCGCTGTCCGCTGTCCGCTGTCCGCCGTCCGTCGTCGCCCTGCCGGCCCTGGTCTGAATATCCCCCATCTCCCCCCTCCCCATCCAGCAGACGCAACCACGGAGCCGTTTCTGCAGCAGTGCAGCCCACCGCGAGGGTTCGTCTCAACGGGTCATGGCGGCAGTTGGCCTTCAGGTGTTGATCCCACGTCGGCTCCCGTATTCCCTCCTCATTCCTTGCAGGATCAAATTCCTCTTTCCATCCTGTTTGTCGCCAGCTGTACGCTGCTTGCTCCGTGTGCGTCAAACCTGAGTGAGCACTGATGGACCCATCCATCCTCCACATCCACATCCACATTCACATCCACATCTCGCTTGCAACATCGTGCCACCAAGTCTTGGTGTCTCCGTCCCTGGAAATGGGGAACGAGTAAACGATAGAGGGAACGTGCATCATCTCTCTCGTAACCGCAACGCCAGATTGTGCCCAAGCCGGACCCTGGAGCGCGAACTGGCTACCTACATACGTATGTATGTGATGTTGGATCGGTCTTTTCACACGTGGATTTCCCACTTATCACAGCCTTGGAAATCTCCTCCACAATGTCAGAGTCAGGACATATCGCGACAGGGCAACCGGGCGCGGGTGCGAGCGCAAAAACGACGTCGTGGGGCATTCGTTGATAATGTTGCTATATACCGTTTCTGGATGCCAACTACGGCTACCGTTACTCACGATGCCGCTGCTGCTTCTGGTTCTAGCCCTCCCGCCCACCACCCTTCTAGCCTCCAGCCTCTGGCCTCTAGCCTTCAGCCTCTAGCACACTCGCACCTATCCCTAATCTCGCAGAACCTGCCTCTGCGCAAAGTCCCCAACATCCGATCAGTGTTCCAGCACTTCTCCCATCCCAATGCAAACTAACAACAACCCGATACACCTCCGCCGCCACCGGACTCGATGTCCAGGCGCCGCCTCGTGGCATCTCATCTTTTCAAGCCGGAACTGCACCGAGCGCACACCCATACATCCTACCCTCAAGGTCTCAGATCCTCCGAGGCTGGCTGCTGACCGACCCCCCCAGGCACAAAATGGTATTGTAGCTTCACCGTACAACAGGCCCACCGAGCCGTGCCCCAATCGTCCTCCACTCCGTCCGTATCATCGCCAAATCTACCGCGATAGGAAGACCCCTCGTAAAGCCCGCCCAACCCACTCCATCGGGTCCCTTTCGTCTATAGTTTCTCTGTCTGCATGTCGTAATCTCTAAATTGTACTTACACATTTAAGAAAAAGCCCCACGGTAATTGTTCTGTACCGGCAAGTTCCTATTCTAGACCCTAGCCCAGAAGGATCGCCATACTGTAGCGGTCTAGTGTAGGGTCAGAAAGTAGGTATGCAGCCTACCCTGCCCTGCCCTGCCCATCCCTACATACATTGCCCTAATTCCCTACTAAGGGCTGTACCTACTTCGCTCTAGCTACCTTACCGTACCGCTGTGCGTCGCCAACCAACCACCATCCACACACACACTCACATAACCCTACCAGGCCAGGCCTCAGACATGCACACGTGCCTTACAAAAAAAAAAACGACCGAAACAAAAATGAATAACGGCGCAAACGCGACACCCACGTTTCTCGCGCGGAGACCTGTCTTCCGCCACCTGCTAGTACCCCCGTTTCACCATCTATTCCTGATTACACACCTACTTTCCGTATGTGCGTGCGCACATCAGACACTTAGACGCTCTGCCTCACTGCCCTACTGCCTTTACTCCCTCCTATTGGATTAGTTAGTTCTTACCAAGGCGTGCAAGACTCAAGCCTCCAGCCTCCATTCGGAGTCTGTGCTGTCCCAACAATCGCATCCTACACCGGCTGACGGCAAACGAAAGCCTCTTCCCGAGAAGATGCGGCTGCACGCAACCGCTGGGCACTGCAACACAAACATAGTACAACACGTGACGCCATCATGCACTCTAGCTCTCCCCTCACTTGCGATTCCCGAGTCTGTGGTTCTTTAACCTGTTTCTGCTAGCCAGAGCGGAAGGGAAACGTTTGCACTTGTCTTGCAGCGCGATTACGATCCGAATGGTCCGGATCATACTGTTGCTATTTTCTGTCATGTCTGTGGTCTTTGTAATGAGACATCGTACTCGAGTACAATGCCAGAGCGAGTTAATTGTACATGCATGTGGACGTACACTGCATATGGCACATGACACACCGGCTTCGTCGCCCGTCTGTGCCTTTTTTTTTTCTTTCCGAATTCTTCGTTTGTGTCTTGAGTAGTAAGGAGAAAAGGGAAGAGGAGAGAAAGACGGGCCGGTAAACCTTCTCTCTTCTTTTTCCTCTCGCCACTATATGCGCCTCATTCAACAATAACAACAACACCACACCACACACTCCACTGGAGAAAGCATCAACAACCCCCTAGCCCCATTCTCTAGGGACGCCCCCGGCCTTTTACGCTGGTGCTGGCACGACTTCATTTCACTGGAAACTAGAGCAAGGGTGTGTAGGCGAAAGACAAATTCACTGGGCATGATATGACGCATTTTGACATCTGCGCCCATGTCCACATCTGTCTGTGTCTGTGTCCATGTCTGTGTCCAAACTCTGTATACATTCTCACAGGGCTCACGCCAGTATTTCCCTCCAGCATGGATGGTACATTAAGCTCCGGACTTTTGGTCGATCATCAGAATCTTGTAAGTGAGAAGGTTTGAGACATTGTGAGGGAGAAGGGGGGAAATTAGAGTTTCAGAGGCTGGGCTAGAGGCTAGAAGCCATCATGCACAATAGGGAAAAGAATTGGGTTTTGACATTGACACTGGGGGTGGGACTGACGGTGCGGAAGGGAAGGGGCGGACGGGACGCCGATGTCAATGTGGAGGCGGAAGGTACCTAGGTACTTTAGGTACATGGCTTGTTGACTAGGTACGTAGGTACAAAAGCATGTTCTTGTTCCTTGCACGCCCGTCGACGACGACGTCAAATGTACCGTACTTGCACCTCGGACCGGGCCAGGCATTTACGTTGATGGAAAAGATTCTGGCTTGCTCTAGACTGCGTCTCGTCATAGCGACAGTGTTTCGTCGGCGTATCCATCGTACCATGGACGACGTGAAGTTTGTACGTTTTGACATGAAATGAAGGGAGTTATTTACCCCTGCCTTAGGCCGAGAGGGGGGAGGGAGGGAGGGAGGGAGATGCAATGTAATGTAATGTCATGCAGAGTAAAAGTGGATGTGGAGAAGCGGAGCAGCGAAGAAAGAGCCAAAAAATGGCACAGGTGCTTTTCTGACGACGGACTCCCCAGATGAACAATGACAGGTATGGCATGTGTAGCGCAAAAGCAAATAGATACCTACAGTTCCAGTCGACGCCTATCCCCGTGTTATGCTATGTGATCACAGCCCGTTCTATCTACCGGTCCACTAACCACTTCCTTCATCATCCTCGCCTCGCATTGCCTCTACGCACTGTACATACCATCCCGGTATATCCTCATTACAATCTATCCATGCCTTCCCAACATCCTCCTCGCCACATCACCGTCATCGTCATCGTCACCATCACCACCACCACCACCACCATCGCCATCACCATCCATGCCTACCCACCTACCCATACCCTCTTCCCAAACTCAACCTCAACAAACTCCCAAGCCGTCCTCACCGTCCCTCTCCGCCTCCCTTGGACCCAAACTTCAATTCTCTCATCTAACTTTGTACCAAAGTCTCTTTTCCCTTCTCCTTCTCCCTCTCCCTCTCCTGCTCCCTCCCCTTCCCTTCCCCCTCCTTCTCCGACCTTCTCCCCCTCTCCCCCTCCAGTCCCAAAAAAATCATCCAAATTGCAAGACATGCCGTTTGATAGTCCCTCCCGCCCGCAAGCCGTCTGAATCCTGATGCCATGTGATGCCGTGAGATGAGACGAAGACTGAATCCGTACCCGTGCCTGTCCATCACCCCATCCCATCCCATCCCATTCCATCCTGCCATCCATCCATCCATCAGTCTATCTCCCTATTCTCCTATCTCCCACCCACCCGTCCCAAGCCCCAAGTCCCAAGACCTCCAGGCCCAAAAGCCCGTCTCCCCTTGCCCTTCCTCCCTCTCCGCCCGCAATTCTCCCGAAACCGTCACCCCGACACTGATTCCCCGTGTGTCCTATCCCCACTCTTTCTCCACCTGCCTTTGACCTCAGATGTCTCTCTTTCTAACCTCCGCCTTCCTACTAACCATCTGGCCCTCTTCGTCCCCTAGATCTAAACCCAAAATTTCAACCCCATCCGAAAGGCCCGACACATTCGCCCCTCACTCAATCCCGTTGCTATCGTTTGATACCATCCCCATCGTACCACGGTACTCATCCAGCAATGGCTCACACGTACCCTTCCTTCGTCACTCTCCCAAATTCTTGCACCGTTCCAGTACCGTTCCTGCGCCGTTCCTGCGCCGTTCTTATCGCCCCTCCCGCCAATCTACCTAACCCACCTATCCATCCGTTCGCCACAGCAGATGGGCGCTCAACTGGTCTCTCACTGGGCGCAAAACGGGGAATAGGGAATGGGAAGGAGCCTTCAGGCTGGGGCTGAGAGAGTGAAGGGGGATGGGCTTGTGCGGGCGCAAGGGGGGGACCAATGAGGGGTTAGTGGGTGGAGTGAGATGTGGTGAGCGGTAGGTAGAGAAAGCAATAAGGAGCGATGTGGGGAGCGGAGGAGGGATGAGATGTGGTCTTTTCGTATATGCCCCATTAGACCCGGGGGATAGTTAGTATAGGTGTGTAGGGGAGAAGTGTTGTTTGACGAGGGGACATCAAGTGGAGGCAGATAGGCCATGTAAATTCGGTCATTGGGGCAAAAATTGATGTAATGATAATGCGCACTCGGGCTTTCCCTCTCGCTGCTATAGCGGGGATGCATCATTTAATATTAAGTAGGTACGTAAATAGATATATGAAGATGGTATAATGGTTTTAGAACAAGAACAGGTTGTAGATCAATCAATATACAAAGACGTAGCATAGCCATTTGCGGCCTTCCCTTCTTGAGACGGGTAGTAGTCATTAGACAAAATGAGAAGAAACAGTATAGAAGAAACAGACAACAAGTGAGCACATTATGCATAGCCGCCGGTTTCCCTTCCGGGGTAGTGAGATAGATGAGATAGAAATAAAACACCGAAATGGAAAATCAAGGCCAACACCGTACCTTCCGTGCGGTATCGCATCGGTATCGTTATCGCAGTGTGATGCGATATTGAGAGCCTCAAGCCACCGCCACGGGTACCCACTTCGTGCGGTTTTTCCCCCATCCCCCCAACTCCGTAGTCCGGATATTTTCCACACGCCCCCAGGAATGGATCTGCTCGTGGCGATCATTGTCCTTGCCGACCAACCAGTAAACGCCAGTAGTAAAAGAAAATAAAAAGAGTACGTGTGAGAGATGTAGGTGGATATGAACGAACCCCGTATTGGGCCTGAGGCTACGAACAGCAACACCCAGGGTGAGACATAAAAGCTGAGGAGATGAGAAGCGAGAACGACGAAGGGAAAACCAATGATGCCGCCAGCCTAGTGTTTTGTGTCCGTGATTTGTTTTTTTTAGGGTTCCCATAGATCCTACATGATGTTGTTTTGGGTATCTCGTTCTTGGATAGGCCGTTGCAAGTGACCAAAGGACTCTTGCGAGTCCGAGGCTCGTAACATGGACAATGAATAGATGAAAGATTGTATATCGCACTTGGTAGTATACAGAGTAGGTGATTTCATCTACAGAATGCTGGAGAGCTTCATGCGGCTGTCTTGGTTGTCATTGCGTGGCGATGTGGGCGCACTCCGCGAGTTGGGGGCGGGGAGTGGAAGTTGCCTGGACGAGGGGCTGACGGGCCCCGGTGAGATGGCTTGCAGCGAAGGAAGAGTGAGGCCCTTATAGGCGGGGAGGTGTTGTTGAACGGGAGAGCGGGGCAGGGAGTGGTGATGGGTCGGCTGAGTGAGGAGTGACTGTCTCTCGGCGCCGTATTCCAGCTTGTAGTTGGGCTCACGGAACGCGGGCGCTTGACCAGCAGGTTCAGTGCGGTGCAGAGGAGGGAGCTGCACCGAAGCACGACGCCTGTAGGGATCATAGGGCGAAGTGTGGTGGTCATCGTCGTCGATGGCAAAGCCGGACTGGGGCAGGAAGCGCGTGCGAGAATTCTTGCGCTCGTTACGACCTCCCACTAGTGGGGGTAGTCCGATGGCTTGGTCGATGGGGGAAGGTGCGCCTCGTGGTGACCGCGACTCGGAGCCCGTGTCCGTGATCATTGACGGTGCCGTGTCGATGGAAACGATCGAGTAGCCAGGGGAGGGGATTGGTGTTTCGATGGGACCTCTGGAGCCCGGGTAGGATCCATAGGACGGGAGCTCCAGTGGTTGTGGTCGTGATGCGTGCTGGAACGAGGGGAGCTGGGGGAGTTTGAGGCCGTGAGGGGAGGCTATGGGGGGGTTTGCCGACGACCGTCGTGATTGAGGGTAGTATTGCGAGGGTTGGGCGACTTCTTCAACTCGGTGGGCGTAGTGATAGGCGGACTGGGGCATCTGCTGGTGGCCACGGTGGTCATGTCTGTCGTGGTTTCTCTTTCTCCTGTTCTGGCCTCCATTCCACCAGTTCTTGACAGCGTTGTCACTGCGTCCGTTGAGTCTCCGTGCGATCTCTGCCCACCTCTTGCCCATCTCTCCAACTAGGCGCTCGATCAGTTCCCCCTCTTCTGGCGTGATTGGGTTGTGATTCAGTGATGGCTTCAAGTTCTGGTGATATCGCTCTCGGCATTGCTTGGGTGATCGGGTTGCAATTTCTTGTGAAATACGGACCCAGTTGTGAGGGCCATTGCGCACAACCAAGTTAACGAGCCACTGATCCTCATGCTGCGACCATGGGCCACGACGGTGAACGACCATTCTGATTGCTGGGTTGCTGGGGAGAGCGACCAAGTGAGGGTTCGATGTTATAAAGAAGTGTAGATAGCAAAGGACAGCTCAGTGGTGTCCCTCTTGAACTTGGAAGAAGATGTTTATTGAGTCTGCTGCACGCACTGTTAGGATCTGAGAACCGTGCCAAAACGAATCCATGAGTTTGTAGTGAATGACAAGAAAGAAAGACGTGATTATTGGGTTGATTTAATCATCCACTGAATTGTCGTTCTCCCACTGATATTGGGCAGTGATCGAGGGATAGTGAGTGGTGGGTGGGGGGTGTGGCCACGAACCTTGCAAAGACACTATGAAAGAATGACAGATACGAAAGGTGAGGATGGGATGTTATTTGCAGTGGAAATGGAAATTGTACGTATAATTGAAGGAATGACTTGAATGAAAGTTTGTGATGGGCAGCGAGGACAAGTTCCTTTGGACGATGAAGACGAAGAAGACCAGAGATGAGGGGAAGGCCACCGGTCGGCGACATTGATATATGATAACGTACCTTTTCTCGAACTTGTGGGTCAGACAGGAACGAACCACGGTCGGAGGGCGTGAGCTAAGAAGCGTCGGTGTTAGAGGGGGCGACGACGTTTGACGGGTGGTGGGAATGATCCAACGGTACGATGGGCTTGGGCAGCAGCTGGGTGAGGATATATCTCTGAAGCGGCGCGCGGGGATGGGGAATAGTGATAGTGATGGCGGACGCCAAGGCGGGCGAGGAGTTATTGACTTGTTCGGGAGGGAGGGATGCTTGCTGGGACAGAGCAGACAGCGAGGCGTGTGCTTTTCAGAGAAGCGGCTAAGACCGTGGGTGAGGATGGTGCAGCGAGAGTGCTGGGGGCGTCATGCGGCGGTCCAAGGGCCTTTGTGTGGGTGGTGATCACTGGCGACTGGGCGGATCCGGAGCAAAGAGAGGGAGTGTAGGTCGGGACTAAGTAGCAGTAGTGACGGTACAGTACACAGCAGTGACGAAGGGGGGTGTGGATGGAGGGGGGGACGGGTGAAGGTGAGATGGGCCGGCGACTAATGTACTTTGTGCTGTCGACGACACCCCTTCTGGCGCAGGCTTTCCCAGCTCGGTGGACCAGATCGGCGGCATTGTGTGATCCCCTTGTAGCACATCGTGGCATTCACTCGACCGGGGCCGGCTGGCGTTGCTGGGGTTGGTGTGTGCCAGTGGGAGTGCCAGTCCTGGTGGTGAAAGTGGTGGTAGGGGTTAGATTACTGTAAGTGTGTAGGGGTATGAAGGGAGTGGAGACGAGGGCGCCATTTTCATTTTGCCAGAACTGTATTTTTTGACTCCATGGATGAAGCGCGCAGGAGGGAGAGCAACTGGCATCCCGTGCAGAAAACAGCCCATGTAGAACCCGTAGGTCGAGTAGCCCTAGGCGGTGGTGGTGGTGGTGATGATGCTCTCTCTCGCTCCCTCTCGCCGGGCTGGGTGACCGGGGGGGACCAAGGGGGGTGTACGTGCCGGACAGGGCCTTTGCTGGGGGTACGGTCTTCAGTTTTGGCTCTGGGAGTGAGCGTGCAGCGCGCCAAACAGCCACAGCAAAGGCGCCAGCAGTCCCAGCAGTCCCAGCACGTCGCTGGCGGCGCAAGAGGCACCTGGCCCACCACCGCTGCGTCTGCTGCGTTCGCGCCGGGGGGGTTCCCTGGCACGCCTTCGTTGCTGCTCTGGAGGGGTTTTGATTCATGGAATTGCGCATTGGACTCTGGCTGGGACTCGCGTTCCAGCCTGCCAGGGCCGACCAGATGGGGAGAAACACAGAGAGCCCGCAGGCCTCAGTGACAGTCACGCAGCTTGCTCACAGATACCCCCACCACCCGCCGAAACACCAAACACCATCCACACCCACCCACAGCGGCGAGTCCCAGCGCCAGCGCCCGCGCCCTCAGCCAGCCCGGGGTCGAGAGAACGACAGCTAAGCTACGGCTTCATGGGTGCTTGTCCCTCGATTATGTCCACCTCATCTCATCTCTCCCAGGGTCCAGGGTGATGACAACTGCGCAAGGGGGGGAAAAAAGAGGCAGAGATTGTCATTTCACACCCATTCTCCGTGGCCTTGTTGCAGCCGTCCATTGTATTGTGTGTGGGTGTGGGTGTGGGTATGGGTGTGTACGCATGTATCTGTCACGACACAGGCCCTCGTCAAAGCACACTTGACTTTCGAGAGAGATGATGCCCAGCTGTCCGGGTTGTTGTCAAATGTCCAGCAAGGTTGACGGCAAGATTGAACAAGGTTGCGCGGGCCCTGGGATTGGCAGGGGATTAGCAATTGACAGCACTTGGAACGACAACTCCATCTCGAAATGGAACTCTGGAGCTGGATCCGGAAACAGGAATTGTAAATTGGCGTCTTGCACATTGCCTCTTCCATACACCGTCCACACCCTCTCCCTTCCCAATCTCTCCAATCTTGGGGCCTGGACAGATATGCGCTGGATTACGATACTAGGAATGGACTGGACTGGACTGGCTCGAGTTCTGAACTGGGAATGGGCAGTGAATTGAGATGGGCAATGTGCTGTATGGCTGTACCACAACATGGACAATAGGACTGGCAGGCCAGGCTGCAGACCAGCCGCCGCCCGTCGCTCGGGAATGCGCTGCTCCGCGCGGGCGAGCCTCGTCGACAGCGGACGGCGGACGGTCGGCTGGGCCCTTTTCAGCGTCCAAACGTCACGTACATGGACAGTACATACGTAGTACATTGGTCCCATCCCAAAGTACAATAGATTGCGGCCACGGCGGCCACAGGCGCGTTTTCCTTGCAACCCACGAGGCCGTCCGCCTCCCCCAAGAATAGCCCGCATCTGCTCGCCATGGCCCGTATCGGCGGCAGGAGAGACAAGCAGAGGACCTGCAGAGAATCTTCTCCGTGTCTGTGTGCGTGTGGTGAGATACAGCAGAGGCGACAAGAGCGCGCATGTGGTACCTGAATGTCTGAGGGCATCCGCGGTTTGGCAAGACGGTGCGAAGGGCTCCGGGACCGACGAGCAACGACGAATGCACGTTTGCGTTTCGCAAGAGTTCGCCAGGGCGAGCGGTTGGCGATCAAACGGGCGCTGCGGCTTCAGCGTGGGCCGGGCGTAAGATGCTGATCGTCGAGCCGGTCGGACAGGGCCACCAAGGGCCAGCGAGAGGGCTGGGAATGCCTGACAAGAGCGAGGAAAGTCCAGGACACGAGGTCGCCGACCTGAAAGACTTGGAAA